>JANRMT010062792.1:57121726-57159226 GCA_026402145.1 Polypterus bichir lapradei
ATCTATCTATCTATCTATCTATCTATCTATCTATCTATCTATCTATCCATCCATCCATCCATCCATCCATCCATCCATCCATCAGATCTAATTGGCAGATAGTTGGGTACTTAACCACATCAATGATATACTGTAGAGGAAATTGCTGTGGTGATCCATGTTTTACACTTTTATACACTTGCTGCACAAGTCATTTATTACTGCTGACTGCCAGCTTGCAACTATATTCATTTATATGCCACACTTCTTTATAGATCAAAAACACATTACACAATGACAGTAAGACATTGCACTTTTGCTTAGTTTTGTATAAAAAGTGAGTGTTACACAAAACAAAAGAAATCAAACCATGAAAGTGAGTGCTTCAGAATGTAATGTGAAGAAGTAGCGCTCCAGGCTTATCTTCATGATCACATGGTTTATAACCACTAAGTGCCATTAACTTCACTACAGCCATGTAGAGACTGACACAGGTACCACATAAACAGTGGTTACCAACTCAGAGGAGAAATGTCACATTTCCAGAAACATATAGAAAAACATAATGAAAACACAACCAATCCACATCCTGATTGCTACCAGACAAGAGGCATTATTTTTTACTACCTGAAATGCTCTCATGAAGATATTTTTGAAAAAATGAGCAACACTAGCTGTTCAATCCATGTGGTACATGTACTGTACTTAATCCACTGCAGAAAATGACTTCTGTTGTTTTTTAATAATTGAATAATTGCAAAATTCAGTCTTTTAATGCAGTTTGCTGTAAAATGTAGTTGTGTGTGTGTGTGTGTGTGTGAATAATATATGTAAATAATAAAAGATTTTTGGCGACTCGCACTAAAAAGACTAAGAATAAAGCAGGTGTTTTATAAGAAAAGTTATACTTGCATTAATAATAACATTATGTAAAGATTAATGTCTAAGTAGGATGTCTTTAGTATTTTACTGTGCATCTTAATATTTTGAGTGTGAAAACTACAAAATTAAAATATGTGTTTTGCCAGCAAAAAATACAAGAAATTGAAAGGACTACAAAATGGTTGAAGATGATAAAGAGTTGGGATAAATACAAGAACAGTGAAAAGGTAAAAGTGAATTATTCTGCATGAATTTCATTTGCATTTATTGGAAGGGTACCTGTTTTTTAAAGAGGAACACAAAATAATTGCATTTTGAGATGTTTGCTTTGAGGTTTTTTGTTGTTTTTTTATTTCTTCAATATTTTCTGCTTATGTGACAAGAATAATATAAATTATCCCCAAAATAAAGATCTCCAGATTGGAAAACAACAGGATTAGGCATTATTCTTTGACTGTGGACCTCATTTCATTTTTATTAAATCTGTTGCTCTTTAACCTGGGGAGCCTAAATCTGCAGCTTGATGGCAACAACTGAAATTTCGAAAAAAAAAGTATGGATATCCACACTGATTGCTCAATGCCAGATAGAAGGCAGCTTTCACAAGATATTTGTGTTTGTACACCTGTAACAGAATTAGTAAACTGAACATATTTTTTTTAAAGAGTGTCTTATTTAAATTGTCTTTGAATTCAATTTCTTTGTGGCTTTTGCCTCTTGATAACAGTATATGGTGTTTTAACAGTTGATTGATTTTAGTCTACTTACTACCTGCATGTCGAGTACTCTCATTGTCTTTTTAGCGTTCTGTGACCAGTTTCTCAAGCTATCATGTGCCCTTTCATTGTCTAAATGGAATTTTGACGTTCTTCCCTTGTATGTATTGGTTTTCCTTCAAGCATTCCAGTTCCTCCCTTCACATCCTCCAAATACATGCTATTTCTAAATTCACCCGGTGTGGGTGTGTGTGAGAATTAAACCTGTAATGAATTTTTTGCATGGCTTAGACTTGGTTCCATTGTCTCAGGATGGGCTCCAATCCCTTGCAACCCTAAAATGTTGTTTTATGTTATGACTTCATTACCTTTACCGGAGAATTAGTCTTGCTTTAATTTGATTAATGTTAAGTGGAAATCTACATTGTTTTTAATCGTGATCAAATCAAAAGAACATTAGTAATATTGGAACTCCATTTCCACAAAGAGATTATTCCAGTATCACTGACCACAAAGGAGTAAACAGCCAAGCAGTCCATTGCAGGGTACACTCATGCAGTACACTCACTAGCACTAGGCCAATTTAGAGCAACAAAGGAATGCAACCTGCACATCTTTGTAAGGAAACCAAAGAATCTGAAGAACACTCACAAAGACATAGGTAAAATCTTGGCCAGGAGATGTGAGCAAGCACAAAGAAATTCAGCCAACAAAGCCTATTATTGTCAGGGATATCATTACACCTAACCATACATGTTTCTTACATTTCTTATCCTGTATCAGTTAAGCACTTGTTTTTATCAGTCCTTTTAAACATGTTCATATTTGTGACAAACTGTTCAAAATGCCAGATCATCAAACAAGTCACAAAGGCACCATGCATAGAGTCTATGCAACACTCTTTGATCATGTAGCTTCCTTATTTCCACCAGGAAGTGTTCTCTGAATAAGAAATTGTTTGGAACACAAAAATACACACCTTGGAACATTGTAAGAAACAGTAACTTGTTGGATGATGTCATAACTGCTTTAGGACATTGGGCTTAAAAACAAAACAAATTTTGATTTGTTACTTTTGTTTTTGTTTGGTCTGCATTTACCCTTTCCTGTCTGAGATCCTGATGTTTTGAATAGAAAAGAGAAGAGAGCTGCATGCTATTCTTAGCTATGGTCATACTTTTTGATTCTTTTGAAATTTCATCCTTTCTGTCCTCTTTACCATCTCTCCTCCTCCTTCAAAAAAAGCTTTTACATTCTAAAATTAGCTGCTGTCTCCACAGATGAATCAGTGTATTCTTAAATTGGGTGCCTTCCAAGAAGTATATTTTTCTGAGACTTAGGAATATTTGTGATTTCTATCAACAAAGCACATTACTTAACTTTTTTAAAACAATGCTACTAGGCCATGCAAATTTGCTTGGTTTCAAGTTCACTGGTTAAGAATAGCCTTTTCTCATTTAAGATTAATAATAATAATAATAATAATACCTTTTATTTATATAGGCCTTTCCCATGCTCAAGGCTTGACACGTTAAATGCTTTCCATGTACCACTGGCAAATCTTAATATCTTGGCCTACTGCTTAAGCTACTCTGCATTTTATTCAGGATCTCCTTTTGGGGTGCTTATAGCATATGGCTGCAGTACTGCAAGCCAGCCATACCCTATGTCTTTCTCTTGGGTATACTGTTTCTTAATTTTACCGTCTTTATCCATCAATAGGCATATGAAAATGATTATGTTTTGTTTTCTGCTGTGATATATTTTCTGTTAATTAAGACTCACCATAGCAACTGCTGAATTAAAATATTTATTAATGTAATGATAGATTGAAGTACAATTTAATTTTTATGTACTAGTATAGTTTGGATAAAGCAAAATTACAATGTAAAGCTTTAAAGATTTGGGGTTTATAACACAGCACCTTGATATTCCATTCATTCATGTATCCATTTTCAATATGTGCATATCCATTTCAGGGCCCAGTTGACCAAAACTAATGACAACTTCATGCACACACTTAAATTTGCTTTTTATATATTATTATATCTTTATACTGTATATATCATTGTATTAAAATAATGATTAGAAAAAATGGAAGTGTTAAAGACAACTGCTTTAGAATTTTGACTGAGCTGCCAAAATCGCTGTCTTCTTTTGGCAACTCCTAGCAAATTAGGATAGCTCACAAGTGCTCCTAAATCCTGTTTAGGAGTAGTTTCCTGTTTAAGAATAGTTTCCTAAATTAGAAAAACTGATAAAATGCTAGTACTTGTAGTAGTAGGACCAAATTTGTGTTATGAGCCAGTTAGGACTGTTTTCCTCCTCTCAGGTCCTTGATAAACCTTGTTTCAGTATGTCCCAACTGTCTCTTTTCTTTTTTATTAGTATAATTTTTATGAATTATCTGTAAAATCTGTATATATTAAAATATTAGTGGACTGCACAAATTTCAGCTATAAAATCATAGTCCATGTTATCTTAAGCACTTGCTTTGTTTTGATCCTATAACTAGAATGGAACAGAAACAAGCCCCCTTTTGATTTGAGCTTTGTTGTTTGGATCAAAGCATGGCAGTTGAATGGAGCCCAGTCTCTGCTCTCTTTTCCTTCCCTGTCCTCTCAGTCTACAATGTTTGTTTTTTCCAACATTGCCATTGTTATGATTTCCAGTCTACCCCCTTATGTTTGTCACATTTTTCAAGACACATTTTGCTATATTAAAACACTTGTAAGCTTGCAAGGACACATTGTAACAAATATTTTGAAAGCAGTTAGTACCCAAATGACATGGTTGCCTTTCTTTAGGAACTTGCAGTATATATCCCTCAAATAGGATATGTGGCAATACCTAAGCAGACAGCATATTTTTGTATTTACTTTCATGTCACCCAACAAAGAATCAAAATGTATGTTGTGAGAGTGCAGGTAAAGGGCAGTAACCGATATGCAATGGCAGGTTACCTACATCAGGGGTGTTCTTTTTGCTCTGATACCCTATTTTTTGTTAAGCACAACAATCCAGATTGTGGACAGTTTAAATGTGACACATTCATTGCTGGGTCTTGTATAATGATTTTTTTTTGTCTGCATTCACCACAGTTCAGTGTTTTGCTTTAGAGCAAAGCTTTGATGATCTGGCATCCATCCAGGGATGTTTTCTGCTTTCTTCTATTAGGAAGGATTCCATGTTTCCACAACCCTGTACTGCTCAATGCTGGTTTCAAAAATGTATTAATTTGTTAGTGTATGTTAGAACAAAGAGTTGTAAAAGATTTTTTTCATTAGATTTAAACTGTATGTTTGAGATTGCAGGAGTCTGTAAGCCAATGGTTACAACAAGTAACATGAGGAAAGTATGTTTCATATTCAAACTACACTAAACTACTGTACATCTTTTTTATTCCATCTTATACATTCTGTCATTAATTTTGCTGATGGCACTATGATTGTAGGCCTGATCACCAACAATTTTGAGGTGGTTTATAGAAAAGAGAAAGATGCCTTCTGACATAGTGGTGCCAAGAAAACAATCTCTCCTTTAATGTCAGTTAAACCATCATAGACTTCAGTAGTCAAGAGGGAGACCACAAACCCATGTACCTCTGAGAGGTTGCTGTGGAGAAGCCCAGGACATCTAAAGTACTTGTTATTACCATTATCAGTGACCTGAAGTGAGCACAACACATCTCAACTATTATACAGAAAGCTCATGAACCTGCTTACTTCCTCAGATGTCTGAGTAAACCAGCTTGTACAGGTGCAGAGTCAAATCCATCCTCACTGGCTGCATAACATGCAGGTATGGCACCTGCTAAGCTCAAGAAAACATTGCAGAACAGAGGTGAACAATAATATGATAATGATAATTATTAAATATTTTAAACACCTGGATAACAATCATGTGGTGTGTAATTTTTTTGTTAATTTTTTTTAGTCTAGGGGGCTGCATGGGATTTTTTTTAACATGGGTAGTAAAAGCACTGAACTGCTAATATATCGTAAGTGGGAATGTTGGTTAATTATATGGCAACACAGAATAAGTGAAATGATATAGCAGGTAATTAACAGGCAAGCAAATTCACATCCTTTTTTTTTTTTTTTTTTTTTTTTTTGTTTTTGCAAAAAGAAACAAGCAGAAAATAAAATATGTGGCAAACCAGGTTACCCTTCTTAATGACCAGAGAGGTGAGTTTGCAGAATAAATGCAATAAAGATCAAGTACACCACAAATGACATGAAGTGGACTCTTGCATTACTTCAAAGCTATGCTTTCTGGTTGGAAGAAAGATTCAAAATTTTGACGAACCTCTTGTGGAGTGGTGCAATAATTTTCGTAATTCTAAACTAAATGGAAATTGTGTAGTGTCACAGTCATAATTTTTCCTGTAATTTTAGTTTCACCTTTATATTGGCATTTAATAGATTTGTATTTTAATTGAAATGCCATTTTTCTATTATAAAGAACATAAACCACAGTTTGCTGTATATTGCCATAATTGTCACTTTTGACATCCAAAATATTTTTTCCTTATGTTAACTACTTTTGGCTATTGTCTATCTTCCACCACAGTGAAGGCTCAAATCATCCTTTCCCAGTGAAATTTCTGGCCAAACAGCACCATTGCATCCTTGCCCCTTAGTTCCCACTCAGATTGTTTTTTCAGGTGACAACATCATAGCCTTGTGTAGAACATCTAAAATCCAGAAGCGGTGGACAAAGTGGTATTTCTAGCTAAAAATATGTAAATTATATTATTCACTATGTAAACCTATTTCAGTCAGGTCCATAAGTTTTTGGAAAGTGACACAATTTTCATAATTTTGGCTCTGTACGCCACCACAATGAATTTGAAATAAAGACATCATTATGTGATTGAAGTGTAGAATTTCAGCTTTAATTTAAGGGGATTACCAAAAATATCTCATGAGCTGTTTAAGAATGGCAGCCATTTTTCTGCATAGCCCACCAACCGCCCTACTTCCAGGGGCTCCAAAGCATATGAACATTTGACTGAGAAGCTGTTCCATAGCCAAGTGGGAGCAGATTCCTCATTATTTCATTAACTATCATGCAGGTAAAAGTTCTGGAATTGATTCCAAGTGTAGAATTTTCATTTGGAAGCTGTCACTCTGAACTCCCAAACAGCTGTCCATGAAAGTAAAAACAGTCCATCATTAGGATGAAAAAAAAACCCTTTAGAAAGATAGCAGAAACACAAGGATTGGTCAAATCAACCATTTGGTACATTCTTAAAAAGAAGGAACACACTGGTGAACTTTGCAATACCAGAACGTCTGGAAAACCACAGAAGACAACACTGCTGGATGATTGCAGAATTCTGCCCTTGGTGAAGAAGAACCCCTTCACAACATTTAACCAAACCAAATCAAGAACACCCTCCTGGAGGTAGACCTATCATTGCCAAAGTCTACAATCAAGAGAAGATTTCATGAAAGTAAATACAGAGAATTTACCACAATGTACAAACCGTTGGTAAACCTCAAGCATAGGAAGGGTAGATTAGACTTTTCCAGAAACATTTTTTGAAAACCTGTCCAGTTCCTGAGCAATTTTCTTCAGACAATGGATATTAAGATCAATATATATGCTGGAAAGGGAGAGTGTGGAGAAGAGTTAGTCACTAGTGTTTATTAATGATATGACTGCCGGCAGAAGTTGCAGGTGGAATTCTATAGTGCATAGGTCTATATTATCTGCCATTTGCTGCAAAACTAATAGGATGATGTGACATAAGACAATGAGCAAAAACATACTGCGAAAGAAAACCCAGTTTTTTTTCAAAGGGAAGAAGTGGAATATTCGTCAATGGCCAAGTCAATCAACTGACCTCCACTTAATTGGACATGCATTTCACTTGCTGAAGATAAAACTGAAGGCAGAAAGTCCAATGAACAAGCAGCAACTGAAGACCGATGGCAGTATAGGACTGGCAAAGCATCACTAGACTGGAAACCCAGCACTTGGAGTTGGCCATGAGTTCTAGACTTCAGGCAGTCATTGACTGTAAAGGATTTTCAACCAAACATTAAAAAATTATCATTATATTTATGATTGTTAGTTTGTACAAATACTTCTGAGCCCCTGAGAATAGGGGAACCTTGTATAAAAATGTCTGTCATTTCTAAATGGCTCTTGCAGTATTTTTGTTAAACCCCTTCAGTTAAAGCTGAAAGTCTTGTACTTCAATCATATCTTAATTGCTTTGTTTTCAAATCCATTGTGGTGGCACAGAGAGCCAAAAATTATGAAAATTTTGTCATTGTCCAAATACTTATGAACGTGACTGTATGTACAGTACCTCTTTTATTGTTCTGTTTTATTCCTGTTTTCATTGACTGAAATAAAAGGTGTTCCTTTGAAGTCTGACTAATGTCTTATAACATGTTTACATTCATACAGCTGTTGGTGGTTATAGAAATTGCCAAAAAAGTTTTCAAAATGTACATTTTCAATTAATTATTTTATTTATACATACCATTGTTCAATTCTGACAAATCTGTTAATTGGTACTGAATTTTGTACCATAGTAAGTACTCTTTTGGTTTATTCTGGGTTTAAATTAATATTACTTACTTAAGTAATAGTAAGCAATTACTTAAAAATGAGCATCATGAAATTAATATAATAAATAACAATTATTGATTTTGAATGATATGTAAAAATATATCATGATAATACCTTTGGCCATATCACCCACCCAGTTAAGTTAGCTTGGAACATTGCTGTGGCACAGTTCCTTTCTGGTATATAACATGCTGGCCTAGTAAGGCAAACATTACTACTAGAGACCCTCAACATACCACCCAGTCACCATTAGCGCTCACTCCAATTCACACAGGGACTGGTTTTATCTTCAGGTCATAAGGGTACTCAACAGCCAATAACTGGCAAGTTATTGATTGTCCATCCATCCATTTTCCAACCCACTGAATCTGAACACAGGGTCACAGGGGTCATGCTGGAGCCAATCGAGGGCACAAGGCAGGAACCAATCACGGGCAGGGTGCCAACCCACCGCAGGACACACACAAACACACACCAAGCACACACAAGGGCCAATCTAGAATCACCAATCCACCTAACCTCCTGTGGGAGGAAACCGGAGCACCCGGAGGACACCCACGCAGACACGGAGAGAACATGCAAACTCCACGCAGGGAGGACCCGGGAAGCGAACCCGGGTCTCCTAACTGCGAGGCAGCAGCGCTACCACTGCGCCACCGTGTCACCCGTTATTGATTGTTTCTTGTATATAGCTTGCATCCCATATTTATTATCATATTCATTGTCTTTTTGTGGGAAATGGGCAAGTTGCATTTTCTTCATTCTATGTACAGTAGATATGACAAACATGAGCTTACTAACTCTCTAAGAGTTAATTAAATAATATAAAAAGAAAGCACCGCAACATTTAATTGGCTGTACTCGCCAATGGAATCTTTGAAACCATTCTCACTTTATCTCTTTGTTTTTCTCCTTTGTAAATTAGGTTGTAAACAATGTTGTTGTACTTTTTGGGTCTTTTAGCCAGCAAATGGTGAACCTTTCTCTTTTTTTATAAGCTTTTCTGACACTCTGTCTAACAGATTTAACACCTCTCTTTCAGCAGTGTGACTCTGTGATTTCACAAGGTGTTAATAAGAGCAGCTGCAGAGTCACAGCAGTCTGAAGGCAATAAAAGGAAAGAAGGGCTATCATGAATGCCTCCCCAATCAAGTTTAGGAAGATAAAGCTCATGTTAAGATTCAAGGCTAATCTGAGCAACACTCTGAATCAACATAACTTGAACCGTGAGCTCAAGTAACATTTCTGTGGTTTGGTCTGGGTTTGGTCACCATATCATGAGCTTTGTATTAGGTCATCTTGAAAGTTCATGTTGAGTGTAATATAATAGTGTGCTTGAATTCTATTCAGATCATGTCCTGCACTCTGTTGAGCCTTTACTTTGTACACACTTTATTTTCTGACATAACTGGCAGATTAGAAGTCCTCTCCGGGCAGATGTGACCCCAATTCTCTGAGCTTTTCAACATGACAGTTTATACATATATTTGTAAACACTTAATTTAATAGCTTGTTTTGAACATTATATGAAGGATGAAATTGTGAATTTCAAAAGGTACTTCTTGGGTGAGAATGATAGCATGTATGTTGTGCCTTAAAGAGTTTACTGACAGCCCTGTGTAAAAATCAACAGTAAAAATCAAAGACTGCCAAAACTGTATTTTTGTGGGTGTTTATAATGCTTTGTAATTACAATTTTCTTAGTCTTGATTGTTCCTAAATAACCTAAACTATTTTTATAGAAATCTATAGTAAATATAATAATTTAACCAAGTGAATTTCAAAATAGTCCCTTTACAGTATGTTTTCTGTGTTTAGCACAGATGAGCTCAAGCATAATCACTGAACTAAAGTGAGTTTGGTTGTGAGTGTGAGCAGCATTTCATACTAAGGAAATATTAACAGAGGCCAGGGCTTTGCCACTCAAAGTATTTAAACATTATTGCTTTGAATTAATTGACCTGCTGTTCCAATTTTTGTTATTTATGTAATGAGAAGTGAATTACTTTTAAATTTATTTTGGGCTGTACCCAATAAAGTCAGTATGTTTAACTATTTATAACTAGTAATAAATATAATCAGTGGAATTACCCAGTGGTTAAATGTATATCTCAAATTTATATCATTGATTGCTGTATCCTTATAAGAGTCATTGAAAACAGTACCCACATCTCCCATTTTCTCTTAGACGATTAACTCAAATACTGTTTTTTCTGGCCCATTTCCTTTAATTGTACAATAAAGCAATGGCATTAATGATAGCAGCATCTGTGTCATTCAGCATTTTGGCACTGCTAAATCACTAAAAGGGAAAAACACAATTTAGTTAGACAAAATGCTTTGGATATATAACCTTTCCTTGAGGAAGATTAAGCCAAGAATGATTATAACATCATTTAAGAAGTAATTGCTGCTTTTCTTTTTTAATTTTTAAATTATTTGTTGCTATGTACCTTCTATGCACCACACACTGTGAGCAAATACACTTTTCTAGGAAGACAATTAAGGCATTTTATTTGATATACATATTTTTTATTTTGTACTTGAATCTGAATGCTGAATTTATCTCTATTTATTCCAAATAAAGAAAAACACATTATATGAATTAAGCATTATTTATCATTTGCATTTTTTATGAATACTTAATGTGCTCCCTGTCTTTTTTGCCAATACATTTATCATCTGCCAATCCTCAATTCAATCAGATAAAAATAAAGAATTAGAGTAACTCAATCGCCATTTCAGCATGTGTGGAGAAAAGACAATGTGAAATAGTTGCTGTTAGTTGTGTGACATTACCTAGTATTTAGTTTGTTACAACACCTTGTCCAGTATCAAAATAAATCCATTAATGGAATCACTTAACATGTTTTTGATACTGTAAAGTTTTTTCATGTATGTGATTAAATTAGTATACTTGTTGATGGCAATTGTTTCACCTTCCTGTGTACATTTCCATAGCTCTAGGTTGTACAGTTTAAGAAAAAGCTCCACTTCTACCTGAAGTCTGTCTCCTCTAAACTCTAAGTTTTTATGCAGTTCTTTGTCTCTCTTGAACCACCAACAGTATGCAAGTTCTCATTGGGGCCACTGTTTTCCAGCATTCCTGAAGAAGTATTGCTAATGAGTGGTCAGTGCTGCCATGACGGAATAAACATGCAATACATAGGAATAGACAAACACTGAGGTAGCTATAAAGAGGCACATCCCACTATTTAGTGCATTAGAACTTACAGTTCATTCTCTCTAACACAGCTGCAGCATTTATTGCACTGTATCATCCTTTTGTAAGTAGAGAAGGTGAATGCCTTATGCTAAGCATCTATTGTACTTGAATGCAAATAGGCTTTTCCATTTTGTTCCCTAAAGAGTACAAGGAAATATTACATATTATCTTGGAAATTAAAATGTTTTTGTTATTTTTTTGTGTGTTCCCTGATGAATATTTAAAATGTATACATCTAATTTTCAGTTTTATTATGATTTGAAAATGTTGAAAATACTTAATGTAATGCAGCAACGTTATCTTTGTTTTGCTATGGGTGCCACCATTTTAGATGAGGGTCATAAGTTGTTTCCATGGCAATCATTCCCAAAATTCCTGAGAATGCATGACATGTGACATCACCAGAGCAGCCATATACTGTATAAGGTAGCACGTGCATTTCTGCAAGGATTGTCAGATAACTCCTGTCTTACTTGCAAACTAAAATTGATAGATCTTTGTCCTCCTACATTTAGAAATCTTAGTTTTTTCTTTTAGGTCTTTGAATTGTAGTAAATGATTAAGATTTCGACAAAAGATCGGTTTGACTTTGACCTTTGTTTGTAAGTACATTCATCTTTTGATTCTTATCATTAAATACATACTGGCTCATCTCGAGCCAGGAAAAAAATAGTCTTCCAAAAATACAATTTTGCTTCAAGAAGGTATGATAAAGATAGTAGTTTTGTGTTTAAAAATATTAATCAAGGCATTCAAATAATTTGGTATATGTAAGTACAGCTGAAATGAAGAGCTGCAGTGGTATAGTAGTTAGCACTTCAGTTTCATGAATCCAGTTTCCTAGTTTCAAATCGCACAACCTGTTACATGTTCTGCAGATGTTTGTCTGAGTCTTCCTCCTACATGCCCAAAGACATTTAGGTGCAGATCTTTGGTGGTTGTAGTGACTTCACTGGGTCATGTCTGTGTGTTATTTTAAATTGAACCAGAGGATGAAATAAGTCAGAAAATTGACCAAAGTTGTACCTGGACAGTCAAAAAATCTTATTAACAAAGCAAAGTGCCTAAAAGCAAAATCATAGTAAAGATAACAGAGTGCAAGAGTTAGAAACTAGAAGAGTTTCACGTAACCAAAGCTGAAACAAAGTATGTCATTGTCCAAAACAAAAGGAATCTGTGGTAAGTTGCTTTATTTTGATGACATTTGCCTCTGTATATATGTGTGTGTGTTGCATGTGAAATTAGGTATAGGTTTAAAGGTTGGTGTAAATAGTTAAGCAAGGTGGCACTTACCTTGAGGGTTTGAGAAGAGGTGCCATGAGAGTTGTGGTTAACAGTAAGGCAGCTGCATGTGATGCTTGCTCACAGAGCGAGGATGGGAGGAGGTATTCCAGCACAAGGAACTGAGCTGCAAGTAGAGGAATAAACGTTACTGTGGTTGTTTCAATGTGAGTTAGGAGCAGTGTATCAGTGAGATGAGGCTAATACCCAGAGTGTGGTCCAGGTTAGAGTATCCATGGTTGTACATGTATGTGCTTATATGATTACGGATTTTGAAGACTTCTTCCAGGTTGTAGCATGTAGAGCAACCTACATGAAGGCATGCTAGGTTATTGGAAGGAGCTAGTTGAGGCATCTGATGGGATTGGAGGAAGGGATCCAATTGGACATATTAAAGGGGTGGATGGTTTGTTTTTGTGATCAGCATTGGATCATTTTAGTGGAAATGTGCAATCTAGTACTCTTGAGTTACCTAAATGTGGTGAGTGGCCAAAACACATTTTTACATGTTGCAGCCCATTTAATCACCACATTGTTAGTATCCTAACTGGTAGTTACAGTATTAGGTCAGTGTTGCACAACTAATAATGTCACAGCAGGGGATATGAGACTGTGCTGGTGGAAGAAGAGTTGTGCCTGCTATTACTGATTTTAAGAGCAAGAAAAGGAGAAGGCAGATCAGTTACACAAAAGCATAGAAGGAAGGGTGAGTGTAATATTTTCGAGTGGGGGGACCTACATGGTGAGCAGATGCATTTCAAATGTTTTTGCGTGTCTTCCTTGCATTTTGATTACCTGTTGCATCATATTCAACAGCTTTGGTCATTACTGTATTCTGGTACCCACATAACCAGCCTGTCCTTGAAATTCGCCATTTTAGATACACAGCCACAGTGTGTGCTGCACTGCAAAATTAGAAAAATACCTGCGTGGAGCAGGCAAGCATGGAAGTGTTTCTCCAAAAATGGCATAATTTTCACCGCATGGCCCTCATGCCTAGCACGGACACCAAGTATAAACTAGACTTAAGTATCTACAAAAGCGGGACCTCTGATGGACTGGCACCATGTTCAGGATTGGTTCCTACCTTGTGCCCAGTGGTTGCCAGATTTAGCTCTAGTCACCGTGAACCTGAATTAAGCAGTATTGAAAATGTTTTGTGTTAAGTAACTTGAAATGAAGAGTTGATGTACCGATTCGGTATTGGAATTTTTATTATATCTTTTATGTTATGAAACTGCTTTTAATTAAAAGTAGGTGTAATAATAAATACACCATTGTGATCTTGAATTTTTGATTTTTTAAAATATTTTAATAAGATCATTTTAGTTTGAATATCTGCAACTTTTAATTATTTTGGAGCAAACAACCAGTGTATCAATTAAATGTTAAACAGAATGTTATACTCATTAACAAAAAAACAGCAAGTGCCTTGTTTCAGGGCTGCCAAAAAATATTTTCATTTCTTCTGTTAGAATTACATAATTTTGTACCAGGAAAGACTTACATTTTTTAAATTACAAAGTTACTTGAGAAATTCAAAGGAACCTTAAAATTATTTCACTTTAGCATTCTTGTGAAGTAGAAAAGTATTATACTGCTTTGTGATAATATGATATTTTATTTACTGTCAATTTGAAATTAGTTTGATAGTTTTTAAGTAGGTCAACCATTATATTTTTAGTCATTGTGTACAGAATACAGTGAAATTCTTAATTGGATGTGCTAACAAACATGCAATGTATTGTCACTCTGTGGCGCCATGATTAGTGAGTATATCTACCTTACCTCAAAATGTCTTAATTAGGACAGATTGAGAACAGACAACTTATATTAATCTTTTTGTTAAATATTTTAAACAATTGCAGCAATACAAGTATATTTTTAGTTGTTAGGCTTTAAGAACACCTGAAATTTTATTTTCAAATGTGTTGAAGATTATCATCTACACTTATAGTGCCAGCTAATTTGTTTCCTTCATTTTTTTCTTGCCCGAAAGCTAAAGCATCAATAAGGGATATACCTCCTGCTGTACATGATGCATATGTGAAAGCATGCTGTGTATTCTGAATGGGATTTGATCCTTACAGATAGATGGGAATAGGATCTTAATTCCACTGCCATCTGTTGCTACAATTATTACTAAATATTATAACACAACAAAGTTGTTTATTTGAATAAATGAATTGTGAATGAAATTAATTTCTTTTCATATGTTTCTTCTGGTGAAGGTCAATCTATCAAGAAATTGAGCAGAACCAACCAGACTTTCCTACTCATGGCAATAATCTAAAGCCCTTCATAGAGAAAACAATCCATCCATTATGTCCTGAATCACCTCCTAGCTAATGAAAAATAGCCTACATGCTTTCCAGGAGCCTACCGTGTGCTAAGAAGTGCCTCTGGGGGTCTTTTCTGCCCAATGCTATCAGGCAGTTCAATGCTTCCATCTGATGCACTTGTTAAGTATTTTTATTTTTTGTATTGATTGGTTGGCTGTATTACAGTGCATCCGGAAAGTATTCACAGCGCATCACTTTTTCCACATTTTGTTATGTTACAGCCTTATTCCAAAATGGATTAAATTCATTTTTTTCCTCAGAATTTTACACATAACACCACATAATGACAACGTGAAAAAAGTTTACTTGAGGTTTTTGCAAATTTATTAAAAATAAAAAAAACAGAGAAATCACATGTACATAAGTATTCACAGCCTTTGCTCAATACTTTGTCGATGCACCTTTGGCAGTAATTACAGCCTCAAGTCTTTTTGAATATGATGCCACAAGCTTGGCACACCTATCCTTGGCCAGTTTCGCCCATTCCTCTTTGCAGCACCTCTCAAGCTCCATCAGGTTGGATGGGAAGCGTTGGTGCACAGCCATTTTAAGATCTTTCCAGAGATGTTCAATCAGATTCAAGTCTGGGCTCTGGCTGGGCCACTCAAGGACATTCACAGAGTTGTCCTGAAGCCACTCCTTTGATATCTTGGCTGTGTGCTTAGGGTCGTTGTCCTGCTGAAAGATGAACCGTCGCCCCAGTCGGAGGTCAAGAGCGCTCTGGAGCAGGTTTTCATCCAGGATGTCTCTGTACATTGCTGCAGCCATCTTTCTCTTTATCCTGACTAGTCTCCCAGTTCCTGCCGCTGAAAAACATCCCCACAGCATGATGCTGCCACCACCATGCTTCACTGTAGGGATGGTATTGGCCTGGTGATGAGCGGTGCCTGGTTTCCTCCAAACGTGACGCCTGGCATTCACACCAAAGAGTTCAATCTTTGTCTCATCAGGCCAGAGAATTTTGTTTCTCATGGTCTGAGAGACCTTCAGGTGCCTTTTGGCAAACTCCAGGCAGGCTGCCATGTGCCTTTTACTAAGGAGTGGCTTCCGTCTGGCCACTCTACCATACAGGCCTGATTGGTGGATTGCTGCAGAGATGGTTGTCCTTCTGGAAGGTTCTCCTCTCTCCACAGAGGACCTCTGGAGCTCTGACAGAGTGACCATCGGGTTCTTGGTCACCTCCCTGACTAAGGCCCTTCTCCCCCAATCGCTCAGTTTAGATGGCCGGCCAGCTCTAGGAAGAGTCCTGGTGGTTTCGAACTTCTTCCACTTACAGATGATGGAGGCCACTGTGCTCATTGGGACCTTCAAAGCAGCAGAAATTTTTCTGTAACCTTCCCTAGATTTGTGACTCGAGACAATCCTGTCTCGGAGGTCTACAGACAATTCCTTTGACTTCATGCTTGGTTTGTGCACTGACATGAACTGTCAACTGTGGGACCTTATATAGACAGGTGTGTGCCTTTCCAAATCATGTCCAATCAACTGAATTTACCACAGGTGGACTCCAATTAAGCTGCAGAAACATCTCAAGGATGATCAGGGGAAACAGGATGCACCTGAGCTCAATTTTGAGCTTCATGGCAAAGGCTGTGAATACTTATGTACATGTGCTTTCTCAATTTTTTTATTTTTAATAAATTTGCAAAAACCTCAAGTAAACTTTTTTCATGTTGTCATTATGTGGTGTTGTGTGTAGAATTCTGAGGAAAAAATGAATTTAATCCATTTTGGAATAAGGCTTTAACATAACAAAGTGTGGAAAAAGTGATACGCTGTGAATACTTTCTGAATGCATTGTATCTGTCCAGCGAGTCTGTATTCTTGTTTTTATGTTTCTGCTACATATGAATTTCGCTCAAGGATTAATAAAGTTTATCTAATCTAATCTAATACTAAAGGAGACAACTAGACAGCATTAACCACTAAATAGAAATGAATGCAGAAGAAGAGGCAAATGTTCCTGTACTGGAAAGATTCTTCTTTCGCAGAGGCTTAGATACATTAGGCAGCACTGTGCTGACACATAATTTTGGCTTTTAGTTTATGTCAGTCTTTACTAAAAGCGTATTGTTGAAGATAGGGCTGTTAACTGCCTCATTTATTAAGACCTTCCATTTTACAGCTGTCTAACATAATTGCACAGATTTTTAATGTTGCACCATTTGGTTGGTCAATATTAGAAATGGCTCTGTTCTAACTTAAGAATTATACACTGCAATACTAAACCTTCTCACTTGGGCAGCTGCTCCTGTCTTATCTGCTCAGAGTAAGCCACTCTGCTCTGGAAAGGAATCCTCAGATTTAAAGATGTATTGATTTTCATTCCAGCCATGTCAGACTTAGCTATGAACTTCACCAAGTTATGGTAGAGGTCATAGTCAGGCAAGGCCAAAATGACATTATCATCCTCAAACAGTAGTGTCACAACCATCAGGTCCTCAAACTTGATACGCTCCAAACCTTAACTGTGCTTTTTAATGCTGTTGTATCCTGCAAAAACAGAAACTGATTTAACGTAGTGACAAAAATGCTTATAAAAATTCCCATGAACCACATACAATGACAAAACTTTTGGCAACTGTTTCTCAAACAAAATTAATTCCATATTGCTGCTCAATTTAATTTAGTTTCAATTTAGTTTCAGTTCAACTTGTATTTATATAGAGCCTTTCACAGAGTGCAGTCTCTAGAGTTTTACACTGTGAACTATAGGGTCTGCTCATGTTTTGTCCCCGAGCCCAAATGATGACCAGAAGAGCCAAAGTAACAAAAGAAAAAGGGTTTTATTAACAAAGCAAGTGAACAATCAAATCATACACCAAATATGTGTTTCAGAGTTGAAAATAACAAAACCTAAGCCTCCATGCCTTCTTATGTACTCTTATGTACTTAATTTATCTTACCATCTCAGCCTTTTGTCTTCACCTTTAGCCCTGTTGCCTATCAAGTCATTGGCAGTGGCTGTCTTCCAACTTCAAGCCTGCTGTGTACTAAATGCAGGGTCTTTTAAAACCTAGGTCTAGGAAACCTTCCAGATAAGGTTTCTCAAGTACTTCTGGATTACCAAGTCAGAATTCAAAGGTGTACTGGTACTCCTGAGGAATTAACCACAAGCAGACCCAGGTTTTCCCTACAATCTCCCCATATCTCACATGAACCTGGGAGCATAACTTTGCATTTCAATCTTTGGAATAGTAGTCACATGTCCCAGAATGTACTTAAGGTCTAAAAATATATAGCTTTTAAAAGTAATCTTACATTTTAGGAGTAGAATAAAGTACATCTGGACTAAACCTATGAATATGGCGGAAGATCCAGAAACTTAATGTTTTAACAGCAAAATTAATGTGCTATGTACATGAATATTGAGACACAGCTTCACAGTCTTTAGTGAAGGTAGCATTTCAGCACAACAAATTGAGATTTTTTTGACATTATTGAAAACTGTTTTTATGTTATTTTTATCCATTTATCATGGAAAATTTGATCCAACTATTTAAAGTTACTTAAATAGTACATATGGACCACAGTTGTCAATTTGTGCTGCCGGGTTTTAATGTGCTGTACTGTGCTGTGCTGCCTGCTGAAGCACCTTGCTAAAGATGAATTTTACATCGACTTTATTTTTAGAAGGCTGAAATGTGATTAGTAGCTGCAACTAAGAAAAATGAAAATAAAACATAAGTTAGAGGTCTTAGTTTCAGTAGCTGATAGGCAGGAAAAAGAACTCTGATAAGTAAAATAAAATAAACATGGGATAAGGACATTGGTGGAGTCTCTTTGAAGTATGGCCAAAGAGAGTTATACATATGAACAGTACACATGCAAGGTGAATAAAGTTCTGAAAAATAGGAGCAACAGAAAATATACACTGTAGTAAAAAATCACAAAAAATGTATTTCAAAATAGAAAAGGTAATAATAATATTTTAAAATTGTAAAACCAATATATCTATTTGCTTAACAGATTCTTTTATCCAAAGTGACTTACAAAAGAGGTGAACTATTGGATAAGATTAAGCTAGGGACTGTTTGTTTAGCAAGTGTAATAGGACAGGTAACAAAGGTTGATTGTCACAAGTGAAAAGATGCAATAATTACAATCACTAAGGCAGTTAAACTTAAACAAATTAACCAAGAGTATAAAATATTGTGGTGCAAAGTTTTAGTTTTTTTTTTTTTTAAATATAGGAGTCATTGAAGTACAAAAATGAAATTCCAAAAAGGATTCAAGGATTTATTTAGATATAGCATTGTCATCCTCTATGCAATGAACTGACATTTCAAACTGCTCTTTTATGTTAAATGTAAATCAAAAGAACATGCCCAAAATTACAATGTAATAGTATGTTGGTCTTAGGAATTTGGAGTGACAAAGTGAACTATAAGCCATACAGAGAAGTGCAAGAAGGTAAAATGCAGTGCAATCTAACCTACTCAGACAGGGCAAAATAATCCATTTACTTTTGAGTAGAGGAAATGTTATGGAGTCTTAATCTGGGTTTTTAGAATTCCCAAAACTATTGGCAATGTTTATTCATTTAGTTCTTCTTCGAACTTGAGGAAATATGTTCAGTTGGACACTGGTGAAAGGGTTACGGTTAAGTTAATTTATGATACAAATCAGGAAGCATGTCTTTGTAAAGACAACAGTGGGAGTCTGGAACAAATTGTCTTGTTATGTTGTTAGCTAAATGGTGGTCTGTCATTTTAAAATTAATTATGTTTTTGTTTTTTAAAGTTCCAGTGCTATTTTGGCTTTTACAAAGCACCAGAATTCTATACAGGGGGAGCTTAGGTTTACAGTAGATTAATATATGTGAGTAGAGCTTTTCTAATTAAGGAAATACCTGACAACTTATATGGGCAAGTCTGGCATCAGACTGAAAAGTATAAAGTTGGCACAGTGCATAAGTATCTGCAAGTTATTTTACCCCCTACTCCCCAGTTATTCACTTCTGCAAAGAGAATTCCAGTAGCATAGTGGTTAGCTCTGTTTCCAGCAGATTCTGGATTCAAATCTCATGATGGTCACACTCTGTGTGGGGCTTGCATGTTCTCACCCTGCCTGCATAGTTTTTTTCTGTGTGTATACTTTTTTCCCCTCCGTCATCTTAAGGACATAAAGGTTATAGGTTGAGGGTATAGCTGATTGTGTCTTGTTATGGACCATCACCTTGTTCAGGGTTTCTGTATTGTACTGGAATGCTGTCTGGGACCTGAAGAATACATAGACGGTAGTCTCAAGATACTGTAACTAATGTTGTTATGGATATTGTAATAAAAAGGATATGTTTTAGGCCTGCTTTTAATTTATTCAGCACCTGTGTAAATTAAACATGAGCTGGCTTCTTCCTATATAGATGACTCCTACACTGGTAGGTAGGTAAATTTATGGAAATAAATTGCTGTAACTTGCTCAATGTAATGCAAAGTTACTAAAGTCAGCAGTTGGATACAAAATTAACTACACTTTGGAGTTCTGTGCAAATATAAGTCCATGTTCTTTAGATAGTTGCGCCTTATACCTTAAAAATCTTATATTTAACTTGCTGTTCTGCACACAGTCTAATATAAAATTCATACAGGGACTAATGGGCCAGGGCTTGCATCTCAATGCAGTATTAGGGAATCATGTAAATTAATTAAAAATCCTTAATAAAGCAGAAAAAAGTTGCTGATCTCTCAAGGCAAAAAAAGGCTTTTTTTATTGCCATTTTTATCCCACTATGGAATTAATTCAGGAGTAAAAGTATATACAGGTGCCGGTCATAAAATTAGAATATCATGACAAAGTTGATTTATTTCAGTAATTCCATTCAAAAAGTGAAACTTGTATATTAAATTCATTCATTACACACAGACTGATGTATTTCAAATATTTATTTCTTTCAATTTTGATGATTATAACTGACAACTAATGAAAGTCCCAAATTCAGTATCTTGGAAAATTAGAATATCAATTAAGACCAATGCAAAAAAAGGATTTTTAGAAATGTTGGCCAACTGAAAGGTATGAACATGAAAAGTATGAGCACATACAGCACTCAATATTTAGTTGGGGCTCCTTTGGCCTGGATTACTGCAGCAATGCGGCGTGGCATGGAGTCGATCAGTCTGTGGCACTGCTCAGGTGTTATGAGAGCTCATGTTGCTCTGATAGTGGCCTTCAGCTCTTCTGAATTGTTGGGTCTGGCGTATTGCATCTTCCTCTTCACAATACCCCATAGATTTTCTATGGGGTTAAGGTCAGGCGAGTTTGCTGGCCAATCAAGAACATGGATACCATGGTCCTTAAACCAGGTACTGGTAGTTTTAGCACTTTGTGCAGGTGCCAGGTCCTGTTGGAAAATGAAATCTGCATCTCCATAAAGTTCGTCAGTAGCAGGAAGCATGAAGTGCTCCAAAACTTCCTGGTAGACGGCTGCGTTGACCTTGGACCTCAGAAAACACAATGGACCAACACCAGCAGATGACATGGCACCCCAAACCACCACTGACTGTGGAAACTTTACACTGGACCTCAAGCAACGTGGATTCTGTGCCTCTCCTCTCTTCCTCCAGACTCTGGGACCTTGATTTCCAAAGGAAATGCAAAATTTACTTTCATCAGAGAACATAACTTTGGACCACTCGGCAGCAGTCCAGTCGAGACGCTTCTGACGCTGTCTCTTGTTCAAGAGTGGCTTGACACAAGGAATGCGACAGCTGAAACCCATGTCTTGCATACGTCTGTTCGTGGTGGTTCTTGAAGCACTGACTCCAGCTGCAGTCCACTCTTTGTGAATCTCCCCCACAGTTTTGAATGGGTTTTGTTTCACAGTCCTCTCCAGGGTGCGGTTATCCCTATTGCTTGTACACTTTTTTCTACCACATCTTGTCCTTCAATTTCGCCTCTCTATTAATGTGCTTGGACACAGAGCTCTGTGAACAGCCGGCGTCTTTAACAATGACCTTTTGTGTCTTGCCCTCCTTGTGCAAGGTGTCAATGGTTGTCTTTTGGACAACTGTCAAGTCAGCAGTCTTCCCCATGATTGTGTAGCCTACAGAACTAGACTGAGAGACCATTTAAAGGCTTTTGCAGGTGTTTTGAGTTAATTAGCTGATTAGAGTGTGGCACCAGGTGTCTTCAATATTGAACCTTTTCACAATATTCTAATTTTCCGAGATACTGAATTTGGGACTTTCATTAGTTGTCAGTTATAATCATCAAAATTAAAAGAAATAAACATTTGAAATACATCAGTCTGTGTGTAATGAATGAATCTAATATACAAGTTTCACTTTTTGAATGGAATTACTGAAATAAATCAACTTTGTCATGATAGTCCAATTTTATGACCGGCACCTGTATATGATTTATACTGTACATTTTTGAGAGTGTGATGATGGGGCTAATCATCTGTGAATTATAATTGTTTTAGCTTATAGTGTCATGCATTTGAATGAGGGAATTAGAAATAATATTGAGAGTAAATTTTGCCTTTTACCTCTGAAAGTAATGGAGACAGCTACAATTGTCTGGCCAACCAACCTAGGTTCCTTTGCTCACTATACTGGGAGCAAGGAAGTAAAAATCACAGTAAATTTCAGACAGTTTAGCTATCTCTGTACTTATGGCTAGTCTACAAATCATTTCGAAAGCAAAATTTATTTAGTTAGTGTTTTTTTACAATCTATACATTGGCTAGACAGCTAATAATCCAACATACAGTATAATGAGCTAACAGAATCATGTAATCACGGATATTGCCATTAGTGGGCTTGTTAAAAAGAAATACTTCATTGCTGAAAACAAATTTTCAAACACTTAATTTGTGTCTCTAGTTGGATTTTTGAAGGGAAAGTTACATTTAGTATAATAACTAAAATGTGATCAAACATAGTGAACGTGCATTTGACACATGTAATATGGGAACAAATGGGATGCAGTTTCCAGTTACAAGTTATTATTGCAGTTCAGATCAGTCAAGCTCATTGTACACAGGCTTAAACAATAAGATCACTTTCATGGGACATGTTGAAAACAGTAGGACAAAGGCTGTTTTACATGAGTTTGTAAATATTCTGTCAATCTTCAATTGATAGGTTTGATTTCACAGAGTTAGCCTTGACGTATTGACAAAATATAAAAAAAGGAGAGAGAGATCTGGAAAATTAATGGTTGTGATTTCTGAAATCGAAATATGACCTCTCCATTGTGTTATTAAAAAGCTAATGACTCCTCCGTGTGCTGATGCAAACATAAATCTCACAACAAATGTCACAAACCTGAAAAACTTGTCTCTGACAAAGTGGTTTTGAAAAGTGTGATCTTATAAAAGAAGTTTTAAAGAGTTTGTGTAACTTTAAATATTTAGAATAATCTTGTTATTCTCTAATTCATGTGGCACTGATAGATTTTTGAAGTTGTATTTTTTAATATTAATTTTCAGTAGTTGGTTTCTGAACAGAAAATGGCACTGGTTAAATTTAGTATGTACGCATTCATTATTATCAGCTAGTCCATTCCGATCATATCATTCTCTTTAAACTGTACACTGAATTTCTCCCCAATTCTATAAAATCAAAGCCCATAAATTCCCTCAATGTACTGCTACTTTGGGGGGAGACCTCTCCAACAAATAAGCTTCAGGTTCTGTGGGTGCTAATGAGCCATTCAATGCTTCATCTTTAGTTAACTGTTACGAATATCCACTGTGACAGGCAGTCACAGCCATTAACCGTCAGGGACACCAGCTGGATGGATGGACCTGGGGTGGGAGCACATGCGCAGCACTACCTCCCCGGGACACTAGAGGGCAGCCCTCCTTGGTGGCTGTGGCACCACAGATTCCTGCAGGGCATGCTGGGAGTTGGAGTTTAGTACAGCCCTGTTTGGTTCCATGGGGGCCGCAAGGGGGATCTGCAGAGCCCTACCGTGGACTTCCACTGCACCTGGGAGTGATTCCAGGTAACGCTGATGAGCCACCTGGAGCACTCCCAGGAGCACAATAAAATGAGCCACCTCGCTCCATTCAGGAGAGAAGAGCCCGAGTTGGGTGGAAGATGGACGAAGCTTGTGAGGGAGTAGTGGAGTCAGACGGACTGTGAATTGTGCTGTATGTACTGTACTGTACTTTGGAGAGTGAGGAAGAAGCGCTTCCTCAGCTGTAAATAAACGCATACTGCACTTGAACTGTTGTCTCTGCCTGTCTGGGTCGGGTTAGGGTGAGCTGTACGCGTCCTGGTGGTTCACACCTCATTATTGTATTTGCTGTATATTACAAAAAAAAAAATTAAAAAGATATTTTTTTTTCCTCAGGTTCATCATTGCTCCTAAAAGGAAAGTCCAAACTAGTGCTGTGCAGCAGACTTTTAACTGGCTTGGTGAAAAAGCGCAGCGGATTCATTTAGTGATTAAACTTGTGTTGCCCATGTTCTCATGCCGCTTCTCTTTGCTCATGTAGCCTGTGAAATATTTGGTTATGTAGGTGCATATATAAGTTTATGTACAGCATTTTAAGTATGATTCCCCTAGTTTTGTTTATTTATATATTTGCATACTGTAATACTCTTTTTATCTATCCTTGTTTTTACTGGGAGAGAAAGAAAATATTTAAAGTTTTATCTTATTAGCAGTAATTGTGAGAATAAATGGTGGATTTTATAAGTCGTATTTTTAAAGAGTGTGGATCGTTGTGTAGATCAGCCAACTCCATTGGCATTGTGATCACAGTCAGCCTCCTGAGCAGTCAGACAGTCAGGATGTATTGCTTAGTAAGTGTAGTAGCAGCCATACTATTATTATTATTTTTGTAAACACTTTTAATATTGCTGAAAAATGAAGATTTACTTTGTTTTATTAAAGTTAAGCTGTACTAAAATAATAGTGTCTGCTGATGAATGGCACACAGTGCTACTGCCAGTGTTAGCCATGTGCAGTTAGACAGTTGAAAGTCAAAACAAACATCAATAGCAATTTCTTAATAATACTCCAAAATTCAGAAAATTCCAGTTTGTGCTTATGTACAGAAAGGCCAAGGACACCAAATGTAAACTCCAACCCTTGGCTAATTGCTTTTTTCATGGAGCTGACTATTTCAAAACTCATAGAGCTCCCTGTATTTGTTTTTTTTATATTTATTTATTTTTTTTACTTTATGTAGTTAAAAAGAAAATCCATCCAGTGTCAAACATGTTTTATCTAGTCCAGAACCACATTGGCTGTAGGCTGTTGAAGCTGGTGGGTATAAGATAGCAATGGAGGCTGGAGTGCCATTCTGTCACAAGACACTTACACCCACTGTCACTTAGGGTGCATTTTATTTTCAGTTACAGATTAAATGATACAGCATACTCACTAATCCGTAAAGTCTACACCCAGTCCCTGTGTTATTATGCATGTTATTGTTGTATGCATACATTGTTAACTGTAGCTGTTTTTATGAATGGCGCCCAGTCCTTCACTGTTTGCAACTTTGTGTGAAGTGTTACCACATAAGGATTTGCTCCCTGCAATCCACAGGTTCAGAAAATGGATGAATCTGAGAACTTGAATTGCCCTGTGGATATAGCAGAAAAATAGCAGTATTCCAAATAACCAAATCTATGAATTTAAAGAAAGTTTTTATTACACCTGTATGGCTTATTTTGCAGAAATGATCCAACAGGTTTCTATGTGTTTATTAACTCAACCTCCAAAAATCTAAAAACGATATCTGAATCTGCCCTTAATTTATATACTATATAGCCTTCTCTAGGTTATGAAAACATTTTAAGGCATTTTACACAAAAAGCATGCAAATTCATACAGGGCTGCTAGATGTACTGTATAAAGGCAGAATTAACACAGGCAAGAGCCAAAACGACACAGGTCACACTCAACCACACACCGTTCAATAACCACTCTAGGCCAATACAGAGCCGCCATCAACTCACTATGCCTGTCTTTGGGATTTGGGTGTAAACTGGAGAGCACATACAAAATACATGTCAGCGTAAGGAGACTGTGCATAAACCACTGGGTCAGGACTTGATGTTGTAAATCAGCAGGGCTAACCATTGAGCCATTCATTTAAGTCCAGTCAATTAACAAATTGAAACTTCTAAGTCTCCATCCAGTTTAATTATGTTGTGGACACAGTAATTCAATATCTACTTAATGTAGGTAGTACTGGTGGTAGTGAATGCTTATAGTTGCTGTGGTCTTGCACTAATATAACCTCAACAGAAGCAGGTAAGGATCACAGTGCATCTTGAAGACAGCAACAGTTCCACTAGATTTATATTTGGCCAGTGTGTTTGCAGTATATGCAAGACTGGAGCAGGTCAGTGTAACACCTCTCTTAAAAATTAAGCAATATGGCATTTTGATTTGAATATTGAATTCTGTGTTGTATTTTAAGAGTACAGTTAAATAACCATTTATTTCACTTGGCTGTGTGGTGCATGCAGTCCATTATTTATGCAAGTGGCCTTTGCTTTTACAACATGATAGTGGCTTTTTTGTGAGAAGAGAAGCAATTTTTGCAAGGACCAGGGGTTAAGTTTTATTGGTGGTGCTATTAACTAATTCATCATTTAACATTTTTAATTTTTGATTTATAATCTTGGGCTTTTGTTTATAGCTAGCTGGACTCAGTTATAGTGCCATCAGTTAATTGGATGTATCAGAAGTACTATGTAACTAACCAAGTACTTTTCTGTATACACTGTTTATTATTATTTTTCTTTTAACCAGGGACTAATATTATTAGTTCACATAAACTGTTTACTGTTGATTTTGGTGTTGGGATTTCAGCAAACTTCTGTATCAAAGCAGAATTCGGTAATGTTACAAAGGGGATTTAAAGTTGATTCAGTCAAAGCTGTGGAGGGCAGAGTGGTGGCTCTGAGGCTAGGTTGCCAGTTCGAATCCTGTAAATGCCAGAAGTGACTGTACTCTTTTGGGCCCTTAACCAACACTCTTAACCTCTAATTGCTTCGTCCTGGGTATGATGTTACCTTGCCTCCAGCCCTGTAAGCAGGTCTTCAAACTTGCATTAAAAAATTTGGGGGTTGGTAGCAGTATCGTTACTGCAGCCACTGTAAAAAAAAAAAAAACCTCCCACTGTTCCAGTGTGTTGCTGTGGTGTCACCCATTGCACAGCTCCATTCGGTTCCCAATCCGGATGGTTTGTTGAGTGCTGGGTGTGGCAATGTGCTGTAATCTGCGCACGCTCCCAAACTCGTCCTCCAGGCAAAGCTAAAAACTGCTAAAAATCTCGACTTTCCATTAGAATCAAAGCCTAAAATAAGTACTGCCTCAGTGTAATCAGATTTACTGTTACATGTGAGAAACCCCTGCAGTGTAATATATGTTAAATACCTTTCATACTGGATCAGTAACACAAAATTGACTACACTTACAGCTACAGCACCTGACAAGCACTTGCTAAAACCATCTTCTTTGAGCTTTGCCAAACTTTGCTCCTGCGGAAGAATAATTTTAGGGTAACATAGCATTCATCTTAAAGAAATAGCATAAAGGGTTAATAAATATTGGAAACCAAATAAAGGTCAAGTGAACAACAAAATGTACACTGGAATATAAGAATTGGTTTAGGAAAAATACTGAGATGGTCAGTAAATAAAGAATGTACCAGAAGAAAGGTTGATGTAGTATGCAAAATGTACTGAAGGATGACTAAGAGATGACTTAAGAAATCAGCAGATGTCCTATAAACGAGAATGGACAATTGTTATATGCACAGAAATATGAAGGGTGGCGGCTCATCTCAAAAGGTATAAGAAGAACCAGAATATAATATAATAGACTTTTATTCTATATAAATATTTGGGTGTAAACCAATGAATCAACCAGATTAAAATGTATGCATTGATTGACACTGTATGTAAATTCAACAGTTTAGAAAATGAACCTCTATCCTTTGTTTCTGTGACCATTCTGACCATGCTGTAACAGACTGTTTTTGAAGAATGCTCTCTCCAAGGCATTTTGCCGAGGAGTCATTAAAAGAAACAATGAACAGTTTTTCTCCTGTCTGATTACTGAATTGTCCTTCTTTAATAAGATGTTAAATTTCCACTACATTCCTTTCAGTTCGCTTCTACAGATGACCTACAGATGATTATATAAATGCCATTTCAAGAAAGTGGGTTTACTGGCATTGTTAATTTAATAACCTGATGTGGAGCCCCACTAAAGACTTAACAGATTGCACTAAAAATGTAAACACTCCATTTGTACACTCAATATTGTGTTATGTGATCACTTCCACACCGTTGTGAAAGGCCTTTGTGACAATAGTATTGTTTTAATAATGCACCCTTAATCAATCATATATGTTGTTACCATTCATCAAAATCTTTTAAGGTGATGCAGCTTCAGCAACATGAAAAGAGGTACTGTGAAAGTCCTAACAAATAGTCTGAAATGGAAGTTGTTACTTAGGTGCTAAATTTACACCACAATATTCTTGTTAGGGCGGTACGATGGCGCAGTGGTAGTGTTGCTGCCTCGCAGTAAGGAGACCTGGGTTCGCTTCCCAGGACCTCCCTGCGTGGAGTTTGCATGTTCTACCCGTGTCTGCGTGGGTTTCCTTCAGGTGCTCCGGTTTCCTCCCACAGTCCAAAGACATGCAGATTAGGTGCACTGGCGATTCTAAATTGCCCCTAGTGTGTGTGTGTGTGTGCCCTGCGGTGGGCTGGCACCCTGCCCGGGGTTTGTTCCCTGCCTTGCACCCTGTGTTGGCTGGAATTGGCTCCAGCAGACCCTGTGGCCCTATGTTAGGATATAGCGGGTTAGATAATGGATATGAATATTCTTGTTAACATGGATAGAAAACATGACATATGCACTAAGGCCTATGCCCTTTTTTTCTTCCATTTAAGCAGATGATTTCTGCATGGCTAACCCAACACATACCACAGCAGAATTATTCATGCATTCATTTAAAACTATGTAATTTAGGGAATATTGTGGTGGTGTTTTCAAGAACACGACAGAGTAAAATGAAAATATTTACAACCTAATGCATCATTCTGTGGTTTTGTATGCCCATAGCTCATCACAATATGGTTATCCTTATTCTTAAATATGCCAGTTTCAAGTCAGCTATAGAACAAAAATAAGAAGAAGAAGAGGCATAGTATACAAAAGCTAAAAACCAATGGCTGCTACTTTTTGAAGAAAATAATCTTTGGTGTCCTCTGTCAGGCTGCACTTTTAATTCCTAAATGGCAGTTATCTTTTTTGCTTTCTATACATGCTGTTTTCACAGGAAAATAAAAGGAATATTTGTATGAAACCAATTCTGAAATCCTTCTGTAATACGTGGGCACCCATTCTATTTAGTCTGAAATGTCCAGCTATGTTCTGGCTCATTACATTCTCTGAAAGCCAACTTTTCAGTTTTGCTGTTGTCATTGTTGGAATTGTATGCACAGTATCAGGAATTTATATTGATTTACATATGGGTCACACAAAAAATTTTATATTGATAAATGTCACTTATTACGTACAAAACAAAAAGTGGGTATGAAATACAGATGTTTGCGTTGAACTTCACAGCAGAAAAGATTCAAAAGTTCAGTTTTAGTTTATGATGGGGGCGTCCACTTAAAACAAGACAGATGTCTCTGTCTCCCTGGCCCTCGCTTTACCTTTCTTTCCTCACTAATTTTTCCTGCTAATTTTTCACTCCAGGGACCCTTCACTATAGTTCCTAAACAACACACTATTTATTATGAGGGAGGCATTGGTTTGTCAAACTGCAGAATAGTGTCATGGAGCAATATGTAACTAGGAAACATAAAAAAGTTGACTTATAGAGGAATGCCTTATTTGTTTAAAATATACAGTCTTCTTTGTGAAAAAATAATCAAGATTTTGAAACATTCCATACATCACCATCATAATACCGTAGCCCGTCAAAACATAATTATGGATGCACACACAGTTGGTACTACCAACCAGAATATTGACAATGAATCTATAGCTGTAACAATCATATGTAATGCACCAGATGCATGATTGAACCCATGATGAGGGATCTGTGAGGCAGCAGCACAAACCACTGTGCTACAGTGCAGCCCAATTTGTACAGTTCATTGAGTTTTAATTATGTTTACATCTGGAAAGGCTGGTTGATCAGAATAAATCAGTAGGCACGTGTAACATATAATTTTTCTCTTATAGTTTGTTGAATTCAAGAACTAATGTCACAGTAGAAGGCAGTATGCACTTTTACTGCTGCACACCAGTCTTTAAAAGCATTACTATTTAAACAATAATCATGGGATATTATCAGCATATTTCCTTCAGTGTATGCTATTCAAAATACAGTAGACTTTACAAGGAACTATATATTTTTATGTCATTTATCAAATTTGCTTCAGCACCACTTTGGTTAGAATGCAAATTAGGTAATTATGTCTATGGTACTTAAAATAAGAATTTTATTACATTAAAATGCTAACAGGCATAGCACAATTTGAAAACACTGCCCCAAAAAATAGATAACATTAAAGAAGCTATTACTGAAATTTAAAGAGGCAATTAGAAAATTGGAAAGCATATGAATATTTAAATAATATTGGCAACTTTGTAATATTACGGGACTTGTTAGATCTGTTAACTGCTGCTATTAGTTATATTCAGTAATAATTTCCTTGGTATAGAGTCTGTATTATGCTTGGTTAAATATACTTCATAAGAGATTATCTGATTGCACAGTATTAAAATTGAGGTTGATAGGACTTTTAGTATAATAATGCATATTTATATGATCTAGTAGCAATGTTTATCTTCTATTTATTTTAGATTTTTGCATGTAATATGCTGTGTTCTAGATTTATTGTTGCAATAAATGTATGTAGACATTGTATAAATTAGTGCAGGCTGCCATGCATTAAAAAGTGCTTGAGCAATCATGTATAAAATGATTAAATTATGTTTCACCCAAAAAGCAGATATAAGTGCTGAACTAATAATTAAAATGTAAATGAGGACGTAATGTGTCTTCAAGAACATTAAAACTGTTGCACCTCTGGGGACATTGGCCTCATGTTGTTATTGCTTGACAGTCCATTTTTCATAATATGCATTTACTTTGTCAGATAACCATTCACATTCTAGACATTTAATCCATGAGAGTAAAACGGTCCCAAGCAGCCTGACATATACTGATGACAAGGTGCTGCCAGGTAGGGTGTGTATGTTAATGGAATGGAATGCTCCCTTTTCACAGTGGTGATGGTCACTGTCATTCTTGGTACTTAGAATTATGCACTACTCTAGAACACTCTGCCCACCCTTCAATAAATGTCAAAAATTTAATCTGAACTCCATTCGCAATGCGATATTCTTGTCTTTATTTCGGAGAGCCAGAAAAATGTTTTCTCAAATCTAACTTAGCCTAGACAATTCCTGTTTGGAGTTTGACCGTTTTCCCTGTGTGTTTGTAGGATTGTTTTCTGGCCCCCTGAATTGCCTTCCACATCCCAAGCATGTGCAGTCTAGCTTAATTGAAGATTCTAAACTTCCCAGTGTAAGTGGTGTGTGTGTGTGCATGGATGCGCTCATGATTTGAGGGTTCATTCAGGTTTTTTTTTGTACTTTATCCACTGTTGCCATGGTAGTCACTGAATAAATAAGTTAGAATGGAGTTAAGAGAGTTAAGTAATGTTAACCAAGTTAAAAGAAAACTGTTAAAAAATGCTAACCAAATTAAAAAAACTGTTAGAACCAAGCTATAAATGGAAGAATGTATTTTACTATTATAATGCTCACAAAAATCTTTCTGTATCAAAAAATATTAATTAATTTGTATTATATATGCAAATCTTTTAGGCAAAAAAAGATCTGCCCCTAACCCACTGTCCTGCCTATATTATAGTGTATTACTGGTTGTATTTATTGTACTAACATCTTATTTAAACTAAATAAATTTAGTTAATTTGTTATGTTATATAGTGTTATGAGTTAAGATTTTAAATATATATATAGTATCCTCCATATCACAAGGATAAAGTGCACTTGTTTCCATATCCCCACAGTTTGAGCTCTGGAAGGTTGAGTGTCTTTTTTGAGCTCATACAATAAGTCAGTAGTGGGAAATGGAAATAATCCTGCATCCATGTGATATAAAGTCCTTGTAGAGATGATCTGTGAGATAAAAATCCACTGGAGAAGAGCCATTTGAGGGGAGAGTTGGTTGCTGCTATTGCTCCAAGTGTGCATCTGGTAGCACAAGCAGCATTTTAAACCTGTTGAAATCAGATATTAAAATTAACTTTGACATACTGGCTTTATTATGGGTAAAAGTATTGCAAGACTCTCTAAAAGCCTAGAGAACTTGCCAACAGAAATCAAACCGCAGGCTGCAGATCTGGGGGTGATTTTTGATCTGGACCACAAATTTGAAAAATTAGTAAACTCATTTGTCAATGGTAGGTTTTTCAAGCTTAAAATGATCTCTAGGGTGAAACCAATGCTGTCATTTACTCATTTATAATAAAGTGATCCAAGCATTTATTTATTGTAATTCTTTGTCTACGGGTAATAGGCGGTCCTCTTTTTACACCTGCAACTGGTCTACAATGCTGCGGCAAGGTTATTGACTGGCACAAAGAAAAGCAGTCACATCACTCAGGTTTTAGCTTCACTTCCCTGTCTCCCAGTCTGTTTTAGGATTTCTTTTAAATTTCCATTTTTTGCTTTTTTTAATGGCTTAGTTACATCTTATACTGTTGACATGTTCTGCCTCTACTCAACCACCAGGTTGTTACTGTAATCGTGTGAGCTGTTATTTAGATGTGCCTCGATACCGGTTAAGTGTAAAGAGGCTTATGCTTTTGCTTTTTAGTTTTAGTGTGTCAATGTAAATGATCATAAGGTTTGTAGCTTTGTTGTCCTTTTCTTTGCCTTTTACCTTTTATATGCACAGTACTTTGGCTAACACAATGTTATTTCTAAATTGTGCTTTATAAATAAAATTAGCTTGTTTGTTTGAAACAATTTTTTAAAATATTTTCTATATTTGCTTTACATTTGACTTTCTATAGACATCTCATTTAACAGTATAAATTTAAATGTTTGCCTCAAAAACGAGTAGAAAAATAAACATTTCTTTAAATGCAGATCATATTTAGTGTGTTTACTCAATATATGGGTCATTGATTAATTCGTATCATTGGTGGATATGTTGCATGGAGCGCCACTTTAACAAACTAATAAAACACCATTAATAGATGTTAAAATTTCTTTTTTATGCCTTCTCAGCTTGCTAGACGGATCTACAAGGGAATTCCACTTCAGCTCAGAGGGGAGGTCTGGTGTTTGCTCCTTGATATACCTAAAATAAAAGCAGAAAAAAAGGACTTTTATGAGGTGTGTTTCCAGGGAAACTTGTATATAGTAGCTACATTTTAATACAGTGTATATATTTTAAAGTTTACAATTTGTTCACTATTTCACATTTATAAAGATACCTTTAAGATCATTATGGTGTAAAAATGAGAACAGTTTTTCTGTTTTTGGTCAGATTTTTAATGGATTACAATGTATATTGCATCTGTAACTTATTCATTGATAAATCTGAATGTTGAAAAATGTGTTTTTAACTTATTAGATGCGACACTCAGTGTATATTAAAAAATGTTTTGGATTTATTTTTAAGAAACTGAAGCAGAGGGCTAGAGCAACTTCTCCAGATGTCAGACAGATTGATCTAGATGTTAATCGTACATACAGGGACCACATCATGTTCAAGGACAGATATGATGTAAAGTAAGTTATCTGGTCTGATGTTTTTAATTTACACTATGATAGCCATACCACGGGCCATGAGTACAGGGTTATGGTGTTAATTAATTATTTCTTTTTTATTTATTTTTTGATATATTTAGGATGGCTATATCAAATTTAGTTTATTTGTTATGTTGTATAGTGTTATGAGTTAAGATTTTAAATATATAAACTGTATGAAATCTGTGAAACTATCTTATATCATGCATTTTACACTGTGAACACTATGATAATGCTTTTTGTAAGGATCACATACTGTAAATGTACCCAAAAGTACATGATAGTACAAGCAGTACTATCAGTGAAGTCAACATTACAGTGCATCAAAGGTTATGTTTGCAATGATGCCAAGTAACAGCAAAGTCTTATGGTGCCCAGAGTCTGCTCATATTTCCTATGCTGGAAACAACAACAATGATTTTTGTGAATCATGGGGGTCTCTGCCTACTGGGTTGTCTTAATGTCTTTATCTCAAATACATTTTAAGATACTGTATCTCAAAATAACTTCCTGTGCATTTCAAGATATCTCAAATATATTTGCAGATCTCTTAAAACAGACAGGAAGTCCCATTGAAATAATAAGTAATTTTAAGGAAAGTGAGTTCAAGATATCTTGAAATACACAGGAAGAAAATGCCAGCAGATGTTGTGAAATATATTTCAAAATCTACAGCGTGTCATTTCAAGATATCATGAAATCTATTTGAGATATCATAAAATGCATTTCAGATATATTGAAATAGATGCATTTTCAGATATCTGTAGTTCAATTTCATCCATCCATCCATTATTCAACCCACTATATCCTAACACAGGGTCATGGGGGTCTGCTGGAGCCAATCCCAGCCAACACAGGTCACAAGGCAGGAACAAATCTTGGGCAGAGCGCCAGCCCACCGCAGGTTGCGCACACACACACCCTAAGCACACACTAGGGACAATTTAGAATCGCCAATGCACCTAACCTGCATGTCTTTGGACAGTGGGAGGAAACCCACGCAGACACGGGGAGAACATGCAAACTCCACGCAGGGAGGACCCCGGGAAGCAAACCTAGGTCTCCTAACTAAGAGGCAGCAGCGCTACCCACTGCGCCACCGTGCCGCCAGTAATTCAATTTGAGATATCTAAAATTAATTTCCAGATATCTTAAAATGCATTTTGAGATATCTCTAAATGTTAATTTGGCTTGCCATAACTTCAACTGTGTGGTGTGATCAGGTCTATTCGGGCATCCCAAAATCTCTTTATCTAGTGACTGTGCTTTCAAGGATGGACAGATTTGTTTCTGTATAGCCACTGTGGCTACAGGTATTTGATTTAGCCAGTATTATTACATTTGTAATGGATTACTTTTTAAGTTTTCATTTTTTTTCCTCAGATTTTACATTGAAAAATATATTACAACATAACTAAGCTCTTGTATTGAATATATAGCTTGCTGTTTATGGTTTTCCTTCATTTTTCTCTATATAACTTATTATTTTTCTTCAATTTTAGTGGATGATTATCTACTTGCTGTTAAAAAAAGTACCAGCATTGCAATCCACACCTGACTTCTTTTTAGAAACGGAACACATAACCAGTCACAATTAAAAGATTTAATAGAAGTGTGTGATTGAAAGTGCTATTAAAAGGTCTTTATTATTCTGTATTAAAAAGCAAAACATTCGCAAGCAGGTAATTTCAATGCAGAGATAAAAACAGGGTAACAGGGTATCTCATTAGACATGGAGCTCTTTTATAAATGTAAATTATCCATTGCTGTTTGGTAACAAGAAAAACCTTTAACGGCTGTGGTTCTCCCGGACTCAACCATGCCCGATTAGTTTTAAAATGCTCAAAGATATTGTTGCTAAACAGTTGGGTTAAAAATTAAAATCTGCAGTAATTCAAAATAAGTAATGTATTTACAACAATAAAGGTCTCAAATGGAGGAAATGCTTTCTGATGTATTCTTTTGTTGGCTATTCTGTCGAGAATAGATAGCAGCATGGTGTTAGAGGTAGCACAATGTAAAATCTGAAATTCCTGAGTGCAATAATCCTTCGTAATGAGGATGGCATGCTGATCTTAGCCATCCTATTAAAAAAGAAAAATTCACGTTTGAAATGACGCCACAAGAGCTATTGAAATAGCCTCTGAAAATACTTGGAGAATGGGGTAATGTTGTTCAGATCTCTTCAACTACAGGTTATTCAAGGTAAAAAAAAAAGAATAAATCCTGTCATCTTAGTTGTACCTTGGGGCAGCCAAAGGGTTGAAAGTATGGATTCAGTTGGCCATTGAAGCTCAGCCTTTTTTGCTCCTTGTGTGATTAATGTCTTTTATTAAGATATTCTTACATCTTTTGATTGGGTGACATGTAAAACAGTATTGCAAGATGCACTAAGGATTCTTCTTATTATTTTTTTTCTGTGTTGGCTTCTGTTTTTGTCATTGAAAGATATAAAATGATTTTATAAGGAGATGTGTTGCACAGGATATTCAGTTAAAGCAGTTAAAAACTCGCTGACTCCAATGCACATTTCCTCCTTTGTCATGAAGGGGTTCTACAGCAGCATCAGACTTTTTCTTTTTCTCCTTCTCTTTACCGTGCACTACGGTCCTTGAGTATTCTAAATCAAATGCTATCCCATTTATCGTGCCTGTTTGTGTCAATTTTTTTTTTCTTCTTTTTTTTGTTTGCCTGACCCATGTTACATTATTCTTTTTACTACATTTAACAATATATTTTTTCTTGTTTGCCAATTTAGAACATCTTCTATTCCAGCTAGTGCTAGGGAGGGCTGTGTAGTTCCAAGAATTAAATGAAATGTCACCAGGAGTCAAAGATGATTAACGTGCGTTGGATCCAAGTGCAGTCAGTCTTTAAATCTGTAGGTAAAGTGACAGCTTTGAGATTGCAATCTTGTAAGATCCATAGACTGCTTACATGTCTTTACAGCATGCCTATGTCTGCGTCAACTTGTTCTTTAATTAGAAACACAATAAAGATGGAGGAAGATTTTTTTTGGTTTCCCTTGAAGGGAAAAGTTGAAAAATAAGAGATGTGTCTCCCTAGAGTTTGTCATGTGCCACATAAACAGTGTACACTTTTGTTCAAATTTACCTTTCGTGACTGAAGGGATGTAGTGTAAAGGTCTACTGCAAGAAAAAAGGAGAGATAAAAGTACATAGTGCAACTTTTTCTGTTAAACACCTTAATTTTTTTAAAGCTCCAAATAATCCAACAAGAGGTAAGTTGCCCTACTCCTCCTCCTAACCACTTCCAGAATTTGCTTATTCTATTACAGGGTCATAGAGAGCTGCAGCCTATCCTGGATGATATACCAATCTAAAACGGGCAAAGTATTAGTTATCAGGCAGCCTAATGAGCATCTTTTTAGGATCTGAGAAGAAAATGTTGTACCTGCAGAAACCTCATGCAAACATGTGGAAATGCACAGAATTCACAAAGGCAGAATACTTGCCAGGAATGAAATCCCAGTCCCTGGAACTGTGAATCAGCAGCATTATAACCAGGGGAAGGCAGCATGTAATGGTTAAGGCAGTAGACTTTAACCCTACTAGGGTTTCCGTTCAGTTCTCATTTTTTACTTACTGTATGACCCTGAGAGCAAAGATTTAATCTACCTTTGTTCCAACTGTAATGCATTCAGACCGTGTCACATTGGATAAAGGTGTCACCC
>JANRMT010062792.1:57164226-57203593 GCA_026402145.1 Polypterus bichir lapradei
TCTCTGTATGACTGCTTGTTTGACAATTATAATTAATGAGCTACCTATCTTATATTTCATGTGCTCTGTGCACTGACAGTTTTCATCCATCCACCGACAGTGTATTCAGACATGCATCCAGTTTAGGAGTGTGGGGAAATAGTGCCTGTGCTAGCAGTAATGGGTGCAAGAGGTGAACCAGCCCTGGATAGTCCTACTGACCCAATTCCAATTTTTCAGCGTAGCTAACACAAATTAAAATGATAACGTTCATTACCTCCAAAACCTCCACGGGGGAGTCAAATTTTGAGTGAGCAGATCCAAGGCTCAGTTTGTGGAATCATCTACATTATTTCAGGATTAAAGTTAAGAAGGTTCAGAAACCACTTAGGCCATGTATAAGTGAGGAACAAAATTGGGTTGACCTTTTCAAAATCTTCCTTCAGACCCACAAACAATTGTCATGGCAAGATGCTGTACTTTGCAGGTCCTAAAAATCTTTAATTATTTTTGCACATTCTGATCATTCGGCTTGAATGTTGGTACAGTTAGCATGTTCATATTTAAAATGGCTATATGCTTACCACCATCAATGTAATCCATTATTGAATGGTATGACTTAATATGTGAGTTAAATGCCAGGAATGTTATCTCTGGCCCCACAAAAACATTTATGTGAAGAGAAGTCAGTGAATATTTCAGAAATATTTAAGAAAAATTAAAGTTTGAGACACGAAGTCAAAGATAAAGGGCCCTGTTTGGAGTAGCAACACAAAGTACACACATTGGACTTCTTACTGACATTTACAAATAAATGATCTGAGGGAATGCTTGTGCAAGAAAAGAGGAAGCTGTCATGAGATTCTTGGTCTGTTCTGCCAGTAATAAGACAGGACAAGTTTTAGCTGAATTTTAAGGTCACGTGTTTATTGTACTGTCTTTACTATTGTCTGTTTTTTCTGAGGTACAATGTGAATGTTAAACAGACTCTGAAAAAATACTCTGCTTCTTATGTGTCCATACTGAATTTGAGAGGTGAACTGAGGTGGCAAATACATTTTTTGGCTTGCTAAGAGGAGAACATAGGAATAAAGAAATCTCATGACATGTGTGGAGACCGGCCCGGACACAGACAGGCGGACACGTTGACGTCACCCAACACACTTTTATTTACAGTCATATTTACAGTAGTGCACCCCAAAACCCCCTCAAAGTCCCCAAAGTCCAGGCCTCACACTCTTGCCTTGCTTCTCTCTTCAGGCCGCCTCTTTGCCTCCTCCCAGACCTTGTCTTCCTCACTCCCTACTCCAGCCATTGTCTGAAGGGAGGCGGCCTCTTTTATAAGCACCTGGATATGCTCCAGGTGTACTCCGGCAATCTCCCACCGACACGCCCCAGTGTGGCGGAAGTGCTGGCTCTATCCCCGGAAGCACTCCGGGTGTCCCTGCACGTCTTCCCCCCAGCACTTCCGGGTGTGGCGGAAGTGCTGAGGTCCAGGGCTCCCAAGGCATCGGAGCGCCCCCTGGCAGTGACCATGGGCTTTTACAGGGTCGAGCTTCAAAGCTCTGTGGCCGTGGTCCCCATAGCAACCAGGATGGTCGCCCCCACGTGGTCTGAGGTGGGCGTACGCCCTCTTCCAGTCCTCTAAGGTGTCCCGGCCGGGTCGCCTCCCCAGCCATCAGCCACACATGGCATTAAATCAAGAAAAAATGATTCTTAAAACCAGCATAGGTTAATACTAATTCACTAAAATATGGTTATCTGCTTCATGAACAGTTGAGGATTCCAGACATTAACTCATAAGGACCCATAGAAATTGGGACTGCTTAGTACAAGTGACAGGGCAAGTATTCATTTTCCTTCCCTCAGTTAATTTTTTGGTTTATTGTTGACTAGATATGTACATTTTACTCACTAAAAGTGGCATTAAAGGTTGCTGTATAGATTTGTTGGTCAATCTTACTATCCCCTCTATCCTCATCAAGAGCCTGAGGAGCTTGAACCACCATCCACATACAAAGGCAATTGCTCACCCCTTATGTACAGGGAGCAAGCTACTCTTTTTCTAGAAGAAGACCATGACCTCAGATTGGAGGGTAAAAATTCTTATTTCAGTGGCATCACAATCCACGGTGAACCATTTCAGTGTCTCAAGAGGACAAAATCATGTGACAGTAGAGATCCAGTCTCTTGCATACTCTTTAGTCCTTAGTTTTGCCTTGAATGCTATCCATGAAATCATGAACGGGAAGTGAGACAAGATGCATACTTGGTGGAATCCAACACCCTGGTGAGTGGTCTGGACCGGATGTGAATTATGCAGACACTCCAGTGTCACAAATACAGGGGGTGAATGGCATGCAGTATCAACTCTCAAACCACTTATTCTTGTACCACCTTACACAGGATATCCCAGGATACACAGTCATAAGCATTTTCCAAGTCCACGAAGCATAGGTAGACAATATTAGTAATATCCCATAATGCCTCAGGTATCTGTGCAAGGACAAAGAGTGTCCACTGTTCCATAGGCAGAATGAAATTTACTTTACCCTTCCCAGATCTTACGTTCAACTATCAAATTAGAGAGAGGCTTGGGAGTGGGATTTAATGGGAGCTGAAACACAACCTTCTATCGCATTTATTTAAAAATTGAAGTAAGCATCAATTCTGCCAAGCTTGGGAAACTGTCTCCACCTTCCCCACAACATTCAAGAGGCATGTTAGCAAAAGCATGATATCCAATTATTTCTCATTTTCTGGTCAGATTTTATCCACCCCAGCCAATGCTTCTGACTCTTCCAACTCTTTTCACCTATTAAAAGTATTCCAGATTAAAGTCAACATTGTCCTGTCCTTGCTGAGAACAAGCTTGGGCATTGTCTCATGTAGCTTTTCTAAGTGTTGAAATGGTCTGCTAGAAAAACTTTGGCCATCTTAAAGTCATACTCTATGGCTTCACCTAACTCCACCCACACATAGGTCTTTGGTTCAGGCTTTGTGTAGCTGCCAGCTTTTTGGCATGCTGGTACACCTCACTCACTCAAATCTGGAGGCCCCCTTACTAACCTGCCTGCAAGGCTGGTTTCTTCAGCTTGGCTAATCAGGTGACAGACAAGATACAAGTATACCCTACCCTCTCCAAGAAAAGTGATTTAGAAAATGCATTAATGAACAGGAGATCAGTCTGTGTTGCTTTGTGACTTAGTAAAACCATTTACAAACATACGTCCTTTGGACGAACCATCAAAGAAATTCAGCAGTAAATTTGGAATAATGACAAGACGTAATCATCTTTGAGGATGAAGGTTAAATAGAAATTTTTTTGTGCTGCATGGGCTAAGTTGGTAATGCTTGAGAGAGTGTTTAAGATGAAGACAGCTGCATTGTTCAGCAGCTCTCTGCTGTGTAGTCTCTTTGCCTTTTGCCTGTTTGCACAATGTTTAGAACTGTCGTTCATTTCTAACTTCTTTTAACTTGGTATTTTATGGCTCTCCCACTCCATGCACGTCAGCATACTTTTCAAACTGACACCATTAGCAAAATTCATTGTTAGCACTCATAAAACTAAACTCCCCCATCATACCATATACCAAAAGGCGAGGAATGCTTAGTGAAATGCACAGTATTCAGTAACTGTCATTATCACGCTAGAATAATTATATAGCTTCTTTTTAGCATAGTTCTTAATTTTTTATAGACTGTTCATTTAATGAAAATTTCTATCCTGTGTTGGATTATGTATTAGTGCTTTATTAATTATTGAAAGAACTGTAAACCAGCCAGTAAAATGCTGTTTCAATTCATGAGCATTTTTATGTCTTCTTAGAATTACACAATGAAAGGAAAGTCATTTTAGTACTAACATTTAGTATAAGGGTGGCAGTGTGGCACATTGGTTAGTGCCACTGCCTCACAGGTCCAGAGCCCTGAATGCCACTCTCATCTCATTCACAGGTTGTGTGGATTGTGCACATTCTCAAAGTGCCCGTGTGGTTTTTTCTCCAAGTACTCCATTTTCCTTAAGACAAATGTGTGTGTTATTTTAACTAACTGTAGTTAGCCCAGTAGAAATGAGTTTGTGTGTGTGGACTACTGCCCTATCTAGGGTTGTTTTCATACAGTACTTTGAGCAACATGCTGTCATGATAGGTTTTCACCCTCCCAAGCCTGAACTGGACAAGGCAAATACAGAAATATAGGCAGATCTTGGTTTTAAAATTGTTTTGGTACTCTCTGCTATTTTATAGCCTCCACTAAGAGAAGAATACTTATATAAAAAATAAACTGAACTGAATTATAGGAGAATGTATATTTTTGCAGTCGTGAAGTTTGGGACAATGTATACAGACTCGTACAAGGTACATACTGGACAGAGGTATCCTGGGATGTATATCAAGAGAATTACACAATTAGGGAAAGTCTTTTCCTAAATGATAAACAGGCCAAATACCTTCCACCACATTCTAAGTCGGGTGCTGCTCAAACACTTTATACAAAGTTACCTCAGTGTAATCTTTATTTTTGTTGTTGTCAGCTGCAAATGCACAAGCTAGACAGGTCATTGTTTCTGATGTCCACACTTGTTGAGGAGCAGACAGTCATTCCCTTTGCAAATGCTTAAGCAGCAGGCAGCTCATTCCCATCCTGTGGTGAAAATTCATCCCTCTATATGCTGTAAAACGCTGTAAAACCAGAGCCCTAACCTAAAGAAGATTATCTTAAAGTGAGGAATGACTGCAATATTAACTGCATAAATGTGTGCTATGCATTTAAATCTGCTGCCAAAATACATCATATACTTCAAATACTAATAAAAAAAAGTATGGATGGATAGTCTTAAAGATGTATAGCATATACCACTGTAGACTCCATTTTCAAATGAGTTTGCAAAGTATGAATTATGACATGCATAATATAAATAACACAGATAAGTAGCTTACACTGAAAACTTGTGACGAGAAAAAAAAACGTATTTGGGAGAAAATGATTTAAGTGTTAGACCTATGTTTTTATAACATAAAATTTCTAGTCATTTAGTATTTTTACATTATACCTAACTGTTGGACTTGAGTTTTTTACCTATGTTGGGTAAAAGCAAATGGTAACCTATGAACCAGAAGAATGCTACTTTTATAGATAGATAGATAGATAGATACTTATTAATCCCAAGAATCATACCTCTATAGTTCCACGAGTCAATAAATGCAGAGCAGTAAAGATGAGAGGGTTAGAACATTGTGCTAATAATAATAATAATAATTCTTGACATTTATATAGTACTTTTTTCACTACTCAGTGTATTTTTTGAATGGATTTGTTGTGCTAGGACTTTAACCCATATAACTATTTTTTATATCTATAACAAGATCTCACAGAGTGTGAGTTACAGTCAGATCCCTATTCCTTAATACTTGTTGCATTCTTGTTTGATGTATAGTTGGCTGATTTAGCACACCCATACCTGTTATAGTGTGCCATATGCTTACATGTCTGTAGCATATGATAATTTACAATTTCAGTGATACTAAGAACACCTTTCCTTTCTGATCAGCGGAAGTCTTGCTGAGATGGTCTGCATTGTGTGCTGCACAGCAGTTAAAGGGCTGGACTTCAAAGTAGAAATTCATACAATAGATTCAGATTCTATTGTTCATTTACTGGGTTGCAATGTACACTTCAATTTAAAGTGCTGTGTATGGCTTACTTTAACACAAAAATTCATACAGTTTTATTCTACTCTTCATATAGAGTGCTCTGTGATTCTGTTCATTGTGACGATGCAATTTAAAATTAAATGTGGATGACAACATTCATCAGCTATTTACAATCAAAATCATAAAACTGCTAAAGAAAGACACAGTGCTGCTGTTTAATCGCAAAGCTATGACAAAAATATGTACTGTACAGTATGCACAGTTCCATTGTGATCCTCAAGTTAAGATTTGGCACACTATAAAAAGGTGTTTTGGAAATATTGCGTTGTTTGTATTTTGGAATGGGTTGTATTTGATCTTTTATAACACCTTCTTTAGTTATTTAGTCATTTAGCTTGGATATTTTCTGTTTGGAATTTGCTCTTTCTTACTGTGTCTGCCTGAATTCTCTCCTGGTACTTTTAATTTACTTGCCACTTACTAAAGACTCCAGATTGACCCCGTGTCCATGACATTGTGTGCATGAATGGGTTCTGTGATGAACTGGCACCCCATTTACAGCTGGTTTCAGCCTATTAAGTAGGTTTGAAAGTATTATAATGTACTGTTGTTATTAAGAGTTTAAATTTAAAGAAACAAATAAAAGAAAAAGTTCAGTACTTTTTTTGATTAGATACAGTTTGATTAAAAATAATAATCTTGGTTTAAAGAATCGATCTAGAAAGAAAGTGGAAATAAAGACCACACCATTTAGAATCCAGATTTTCTAGCTCTGATAGCCATGTCGTGCCATTCCTCATTAACCTGTACAGTGTTCTTGGTTGATCTCCTCTTGCTATTCTACTAATATTTGCCACGCTGTGCACTTAATGCTTTACTGTGTCTTTACCTTCTGTGCTGTTCAAAGATCTAAGACTTCTCGTGAATTAAGATTGGCCATGTTTATTTGTATTTCAAACAGAACCTACACTAACCACCTATTCCCTGTGCTTGCCAGCATGCATTTTAAAGAAGTATAATACACTTTTGTTTTTCTTTCTTGTTTATTAGAATAAAAAACGAATCTTGCCCACAATCAGAAATGTATCAAAGCATATCATTGACCTGTGGTCAAAGTGATTGAAAAATAATGTGGACAGGAAGTCTGAAATTATCAGTGAATTCAAATGACTTGCACTTTGTTGTGTCCCTTTCTTGAGGATTGTTTTCTGTTCCTTTTATGCGGAATTGTTAATAATTTATCACACACACAAATACAAAAGACCTTTGAAATACAGATGAGTTGCCATGTTGCTATAGGGACTAACATTTTTTGTTTGATGTTTGAGGGTGTCTGTGGCCCTGTGCCAATGAACCTTAATTGGAATAATTCAGACTTTTGCCTGATGCCATTCCATTGAAGATATTTTGACCTTGATAAATGTGCTTAAACAAAACCTATACCTGTTATTTTTCTTTTTTTCCAGGCAGCAAGCTTTATTCCATGTTTTAATTGCATATTCTGTATATAACACAGTAAGTGAATTCTACATAATTTCTTAAAATGTACATGCCATCTTAAAAGATTTGATAGCAGTTTTGAAAAGGAGTGAGTTTAGAATTTGTGATGTTCTGCTGAGAGCTGGGTGGTGTGTTGAGGCTGTCATGGTGTCAAAGTGCCTCTGCGCGGGTGGGTCCTTCTGACTCTCATCACAGTTCATAGGTGTACAGATGATGGATTTAACTCTGTACATCCCAAATCTATTCAGATTTGCTTTGTTTTATTGATTCGGCCTACATTCAGTTAACTACATTATATTTTTAATCTAAGCTAAACATTTTAAGTTTGAATATTACATTGTTGCATAACCACTGTCAGTATTTCAGTATTATTAATAAATGGTTTTAAAAAGGGATATTATAGGAAGAAAAAGATTTTGTAATAATAAATATTCCTAAAAATGCTTTCAGAACAAAAAACAAGCTTTCAAGAACATGTGAACAACTTTGGCAAAAAAAAAATTCACACTACTGAAAAAGTGTCATCTTGTAAATCATGCAGCAAGACTGAATGTTACACTCAGTGTGTGAAACATAAATTTAATGACAGAATTATAAAGTAGCATCTGGAACAGCAGGGTTAACAACAGTAAAGCATAGTTTTGCAATAAACAAGTTTTAGCTGTATCTGAGTGATCAAGATTGTTGTAATTTGTATGGATTCAGAGAGACTAATGGTAATTTTTTATGAGTAGGATGTCTATTGTACAAAGAAAGCTAGCCTTCTATCAATGTGCCCTTGTGTTATGTGTAAGCAGTTTGAGAAGTACTTTAATTTGTCAGTTTTGATAAATGAAGAGGATTGTTATCACACTGATTTCCAGAGGCACTTCATATTTTATGTGATGTTTATCTCTTATACTTACAACGTAGCCACATACTCAAACCAACTGAGCTATGTATGTCCTTTTCAGAAAATTATTAGGTTCTTTTGTTAATATTGTATTTAATTCTTCTTTTTATATATAACTGAGTGAACAATCTGCAAGCACATTAAAATTCTCATACTGTAAGTGGAATTTAAACCAGGAGTACATAGTTTATAATTTACAATTTCGCACATCAGCACTGAAAGTATTTATCAATATCAGTGACTAATATATGGCAGTCTGTCTCATTTTTATTTTTGTCAATTGGAGCTATGGCCATGAAGAATAGTTTAGAACAAAAAAATAGAAGAAAAATCAATACTTACATGTAATTATTGTTTTTTGGAAAAAAAAAATAACTTGTTATTCATTTTTTGGATGAATAATTTTGAAATATAAGTTGCATCCTAATGCTTTGCAGTGGTCAAGAGTGTATAATATACTCATAATCAATTTTTAAATTATATACCTCAGTTCAAGATATTATGCATAAATTACTTGTAGGGATTTTCTCCAGCCCTTATTTTTTATTGCTGTCATTTTTTTAGTGTCATTCGAATGATTTTATTTTAACTATTTTTTTTGAAATTGTAAATCCTGATTCCTGACAGACTCTCATATTTCTGTGTTTGCACTAGGAAGTTGGATATTGTCAGGGAATGAGTCAAATCACAGCCCTGCTTCTAATTTATATGAATGAAGAAGATGCATTTTGGGCATTGGTGAGACTTCTCTCTGGACAGAAACATGCAATGCATGGTAAGTCCCTCAGTCAGTATAAAGGTCTGTCTTACAATCAGTTACTCCATGCTGTAGTGATTAGCTAATCTCTCACTTTTGGCTTATTTTTAACAGAACATTGATAAACCCCAGACTATAGACTTTGTATGTTGTACATAATAAATTATCTAAAGAGACGTCTGTGAACTGAGAATTTACTGAGACCCTGTCCACATTATTACTTCTCATTTAAAAATGAATACACATTATCTACGTTTTTGCCTTCTGTCCACACTACCCCATTGTTTTTAAACCCTGAAAGTGAAGACATTTAAAGACACTTTGCAGAGCCGAATACTTTCATAAATGCAGCATCACCATTGTGGTGTAGATGAGCGAAAATGGAGCTTCACAAAAATAATATATTCTAATCGCTCCCTGCTTGGTTTGTGCTTGTTTTGTGATCCTTCCCAAAATGGATTTTGCTTATTACAACATTTCATTCACTGATTAGTTACCATTCATGAAGGAAAAACATTTTCCAACATAGTGAGAATAGACGGGTTGCTTTCCATGGCACTTATTATGCTGCTTACCAGTATACATCTAAATTGCATTTTGTAAAGTTGCTGTATATATGTAGAAAAGGCAAATTATTTACTGGTCACTACAGTTTTGTAATAAATTCCATGCCTGGTGGTGTTAACCATTGCAGTGAAAAATTCAGAGCCCCATGACAGTCAGATTGTAAATATCTTAGTTGACAGCCTCTAATCAATGATTACTACCTAAACTTAATCTGTTCACTAAGGAGAAAAGCACTCTGCAACAAAATTAATAATAAGTGGATGTGTGCAGAATGCTGCCGAGCTCACAATATTACAGGACAGAGAGAGAGACAAAAAAGCACAATGCAGTAAAGCGAAGATATACACACATGCACACACACATATCTATTGAGTTCTATTGAGTTGGTTTTATAAATGTTGTTGGGTACACAATACACTCACATTGCTCTGGACTGCCTTTAATCAATCCTCTCACAAAGAAATGTAGAGCTAAACATTTTTTAGTGTTGCTTTGACATTTTTAGTATATTCTTTTATTGACAAGATGGCTGCTGTCAGTTCTGAAGATTGTCACTTTTAAATGTAATCAGTGCATTAACGTGGCACAGGGGCAATTCTGCAGCTCCTTAAAGAATTTTTTTTTTTCTGTGCTATGAATGCACTGTCAAAGTCCTGAACTTATTTTTATGAGGCTCTACATTTTTCACTACACGGTCCCTTTGTGGAGTTAACCGTTAGTGCGTGCATGCCCAGTGTGGGTGAAGTTCACCATCATATGTGTTTTCGAGCATTATAGTATGAACAAGGCATCCTTTTGTAAACAACACAAAAACTTTGCTTTCAAATGAAAATGTGATTGTGTGCATGTAGCCCAAGTGCATAGTGCTTTAATTTGTTTCCTGCCCACCCATACTTCCCTTGTAACCTCTAGTTATTGTGTACTATTTTTATTTGTTCGCCATAGAAAAGTGTACATAAAAGATACCTAATGAGCTTGATGGACTCAGTGGTCTCCTCTAGTTTTCAGATTTCTTATGAGGTTTTTAGTTTTCAGAATACAAAAACAGACATTATTCATGAAGTGAGTATAGTAAGAAAGTTTATTAATGTTCCTCTTTTGATTTCTCCTGTTAATGCTATTCTGTAGTTTTAACAACAACTTTTATTACATAGGATAGAGTACCACATGAAGGTTATTAAGTTTGTCTGTGCTTTAAAACTGAATTCAAGTCAAAGACTACTTGAAGAAGTTGATCTGTATGATGTATTACTCAATACTATGAAGCTTGTCAGTATGAACAAAGATGACATGATTTTGTGCAAATACAGTGTATTAAGTTCAAGTGATGCAGCTTACTGATTAAACTGTGACATTTTAGTATGGATTATTGTTATTATTTGCCTGCCTCCATATGCCTTAACAGATAATTTCAAAATTAAGCCTTAATATGTGTCTGCTTCCTTTTTAGTTTTTTGGTCTAGTTACAATGATCCCAATGAGTCCAATTCTCTATTTAATTATGAAAGCCTCAAACAAAAAATGGCCCTCTTTCTCTGGTGAATAAAACTGCAGATATCAGAGGATGAGCAACTTGTGCTTGAACCTCTGACCATTGCAAATTGCATCTCTTTAAGCTGACACTTGTATAAGCTGTAGCAAGAAGCCTGATGACTTTTTGTAAAGTTCTGTTTAATATGTTGTGCCTGTAGTTATTGTGGGATCATGCTACCTCTTTCATCTTTATTTAAAGATACATTTTTCTCAAATACTCTCCCATCTGTTTTGCGTAGTGGGTGAAATCATTTACTGTAATCTTGCAAAGGAGAAAATTGAAGGTATCTTTACCAATTAAACCATCTCAAATGCCATTTAAAGAGATATACAATTAAGATTTTCAAAAACAGAGAGGCATTGAAAAGTAAAGGTCTTGAAAGTCAAACTGAAATAGCTTCAATTTGGACAGAAACAATACTGTCCAGTAAGAACAAGATGAAACTTAATAACATACATTCCTTTAGAAAGTTCCGTAGAAAAATAGCATTTGCTTTCAAAAGGAGACCCAACAGAAACCAATTTAGGATGATAATTGACATCAAAAACAGGTCAAGTCAGGTTGAGGAGCATGCACTGGTACAGCACGTTGCTGCACCCACCAGCAACGTGCTGTACCTGGTCCAACCACTCGTGTCCTCAACAATGAGGAGCCTGCGAGCCAGATCACCCTCAGGGAATCGCACCACATGGCTGTAGTGCTGTAAGTGATGCTCCCTCACAATGCAGGTAATGTGCCACATTCAGGTCTCCATGAGCAACCACTCCTTCGCCACAAAGTTAAACCAGCAGTTCCCAAGGATTCCCCAAAGAGACACAGTACCAAAGGAGTCCAGTCTTTGTCTCGGGTCACTAAATAGCATCCATGTCTCACAGCCATATAGCAAAACAGGAAGCCCAAGGCCTGGTGTTACAGCAGTACTGGAGCCAACAAGTTTAGCAGATGGGATATCTTCAGGTAGTTTGCTAGTTCAGATGGAAAACTGCATACCTGTTCGCGTGTGTAATCCTTTGCTGTGGGAGGCAGAACTTCCACAGGGCACATGTCTGGGAGTCCTCATAGAGACTGAACCACTCTTATTTACAAAATCAACCAGTTGAACCAGAACTGAATCAACAGACCCCTGAACATGTTTCAAAAGTACAGAGAATCCAGTCATCAAGTACTTTGGACCCGCCTTCAAAGCCTTTACATTGCTTCTTGTGAAGATCTCACCCTTGCCCAACAGGAACTCCTGACCACCTTACTTTTAGATTACCAGTCAATCTTTGCAGATACTGACAATTAACTAGGACACTTCTGTATCATCACACACTGCATTGGCACAGGGGATGCCTGACCTGTACACCAGCCCCCAAGACGCAGAATTTTAGGAAGAAGAGCAGCTGTACTTACAGGCAATGCTGGATGCAGGAGGTGGCATCCCCTCCAAGTCTGAATGAGCATCACCAGTTGTTCCGATTCAGAAAAAGGATGGTGGAGTCAGATGGTGCATTGACTATCACAAGTTGAATGAACTATTAAGGACGCCTACCCAACAGTGTTGAACAAGGACTTCCAGTGTCTCCAAAGGTATGGATTAAAATTGAAACCTTCAAAGTGTCAACTTCTTAAGCGGGAAGTTTTGTTTCTGGGACACATAGTGAGTGGGCTGGGCATTGCCACTAACCCAGCTCTCATATGCAATGTAAAAAATGGGAATACAGCCATAAGTGTCAAGGAGCTACAGACATTCCTTGGACTTTGTAACTATTACTGGAAATTTGTAGCAGCGTTTTCAGAAATTGCCAGTCCAATGACCCAGCCCTTGCAGAAGGGAGTCTAATACAAATGGAGTGAAACTCAGCAGGTAGTATTTCAGGAGCAGAAGAAAAGTTTGACAACAGCTCCAATATTGGCTTATCCCCTGCCTGAAGGGACCTTTATACTAGATATAGATACTTCCAGCTTTACCGTCAGTGCAGTCTTCTCCCACCTGCAAGAGGGAGCTGAAAGGGTCATTACATATGCCAGCTCATGATTACAAAGCACCCAGCAGTGTTACTGTGCAACAAAAAAGGATCTGCTTCCTGTAGTGATGTTTACAATGCACTTCAGACATTATCTTCTTGGCCATTGTTTTCTCATTCGTACTGATCATAACAGTCTCACTTGGCACTTCCAATTCAAATATCCGGAAGGACAGTTAGCTTGCTGGTTAGAGGAGCTCAGCCAGTATGACTTCCAGATTGAATATTACGAAGGTATACAACATTATGATGCCCTTTCCAGGAAGGAAGGGGAGTTTGCTTGTGAGTGCTACCATGGTGGAAAAGATCTTGACAGCCTGCCTTTTGGGGGCTGCCCACATTGTCAAAAGCTGTAACAGCAATGGAGTCACTTCGACAGTGATTTGGATGATGGGATCCCCCATGCAGTGAGGTGGAGTTCACTTGGGGGTGGGCATGCTGAAAATGAAGTCCCAACTAAGACAAATTCAATAGGAGACCACAATGAGGTCCAGGAAGTGTCTCAACCACTGGGTGTGCAAGAAACTAGCTGGATTCCAGAATTCAGCATACAGCAGTTAGAGGAGAAACAGAGGAAGGATCCTACTCTATCCATTCTTCACAAATGAAAGGATCAAGGATAGCTTACTGCTCACTTGAGAACCCAGTCATTCACATATGTTAATTGTGCTGCCTACAGGTCAAGTGCTACCAAGGGGTTCTCTACTACCACTGGGATGGCACACTGGAAATGCCTTCATCCCTTCGACTGTTAGTGCCTCAGTCTCTAGAAGAAAAAGTCAGCCACTTCTGCCATATCCCACCACAGTCCAGCCATCTTAGAGAGGGGAAGACATTTAATAGGGTTCAACAACAATACTGCTGGGAGAGTATGAAATATGATATTTGTCTTTTTGTTAAGAAATGTAAGAAGTGCCAAGCTTGTAAATCTTTTGGGGTAAGAGGCAGAGCGTATAAGGCAGGGGTGCCCGTGAATTGCTTACACATTGATGCACTGGGGCCATTTCTGATCTCCAGTTTGGGCAACAAATACATTCAGGTAATGATGTATCAGTTCACACAATGGGTTGAGGCCTTGCCTGTTCCTGATTAAAGTGATGCAACTACTGAAAACGCATTGATCGTACTGATCAAGGCCATAATTTTGAAAATGACCTGTTTACAGAAGTTTGCCATCTGTTGCAGATAACGAAAACAATCTCTGCCACATGCCATCCCTCCAGCAATGGTCAGGTGGAATGCTTTAACACAGGAGTCCCCAACCCCCAGTCCGCGCCTGTCTGACAGCCAGGCCACAAAAGAACTGCCGACAACGGAGACTCACTCAGTGAAGAGCTACAGCAAAAAGTCTGCCCCCTTCACTGAGGACACTTTTCAGAACGCTAGGTGGACGGAGCTTTGCAGCGGTGCAGGGAGAGGAAAGAGTATTACAACAAAGTATTTTTATGTTTCTGACAGTTCCTTCATATGACACGAGTCTATAGAAATCTCGTTACTACGAAGTACATTCAGCAGATACTTTCATTACAACGAAGTGACCTTGAAATGCTTGAATGAATCATCCACAGAGCAGTTAGTTCTGTGGCCGCAGCTCAGTTGTGCACAACGATCCCCAAACAGAAACATTGTAAAAAAAGTTTCTTTCTTCGAACTTTCCTTGTACTGTTTTTTTTACTATTTTTGTTTTCTGTGGTTTTCAGTGATACATTTTGCTTATTGCTTGTCAACATTTGAAAAGCATCCATTGTAATTTAACTCAATGTCACGCTCCTATAGAAATGGCAGACACGAAAAAACAGTAACAGTGTTAATGTGATGTGCAATCTGTTTGAATGACAAATGCAATGCATATGTCTTTGTTATATGGAAAAAAAGAAGAAAAATCTAGGGTTGCAAACGTATGCAAACTGCTGCATTTGAAGACGCCAAAAAAACGGTTTTTATGTGGTTCAGTGATGCTAATTCAAGAAACATTCCTATTAATGCGGCACTCATTCAAGAAAATGTGTGGTTTTTAAACTCTCTTGGGACCTCTGTCAACGGGACAACACACTGTGAGAATGCTGTTTCCCTGCCCCAGCAACAGACAAACAATCTTACACAGAGACGGCAATTACACTTCGGGACGCACTTCAGCGTGGCGTTCCCATTGGGTGTGGGGGGGGGATCCCAAAAGAGTTCAGAAACCTCACAATATGAAGAAAAAAAGGATGATTCGGCTTCTGATTGATAACTCTGCTGCCCACAACATGCTTCCGCATTTAGGTAATGTTTGCGTTGAATTCTTCCCACCCAATTGCACAGCAGTGCTTCAGCCATTGGGTTTGGGCATCGTTCACACCTTGAAAGTGTATTATCGCAAGGAAATGCTGAGAAAAATTATTGTCTGCATAACTTGTAAATGGGCGGAAGGGTGCCGCAGTGGGTAGCTTTGCTGCCTCGCAGTTAGGAGACCCGAGTTCACTTCCCGGGTCCTCCCTGTGTGTAGTTTGCATGTTTTCCCCGTGTCTGCGTGGGTTTTCTCTGGGTACTCCAGTTTCCTCCCACACTCCAAAGACCTGCAGGTTAGGTGCATTGGCCATCCTAAATTGTCCCTAGTGTGTGTGTGTGTGTGTGTGTGCCCTGCGGGGGGCTGGCGGGCTGCCTGGGGTTTATTTCCTGCCTTGCACCCTGTGTTGGCTGGGATTGGCTCCAGCAGACCCCCGTGACCCTGTAGTTAGGATATAGCGGGTTGGATAATGGATGGATGGATAACTTGTAGACAGGAGAAGATTAAAACAACATGAAAGAAGCTATTGAAGCTGCTTTCATTTCCAACATCCTATCTTTGTGAGGCAGCGTTTTCTGCAGTGACAGCAACCAAAACGAGATTACGGAGTAGACTGAACATAAGCAACACACTTCGCGTGTCACTGTCTTCCATCGTCCCTAGATGGGATCGTCTGGTTGCAGGAAAGCCCACTGATTCTATTATCTGTAAGCTGTATAATTTTTATTACAATATTAAAACTTAATAATAATAGAAATGTAATGTAAATTGTGTATAAAACTGCCCTACGAACCCGCCCTTAATCCAAACCCAAACGCCCCCTCCCTCCCCCCACCGGTCCTTAGAAAAATTTGCTTCTAGTAAAGCGGTCCCTGGTGTTAAAAAGGTTGGGGACCACTGCTTTAACAGAACCCTGGTACAGATGGTTAGGTACTAGGATGATGAAAACCAAATGAAACTGGGACCAACACTTGCCTTGGCCCCCTGCTGCATACCGAAGTCACTACATACAATTATTGGGTTCACTCCAAATCGGTTAACGCTAAGCAGAGAAGTCCATCAGTCCCACAACTGATGTCTCCCTAGGCATTGCTCAAGCTAATGCACAGAGGTCTGAAAAATCTCGAAGAAGGCATGCATTCAGGTACGGGAGATGGCCTGGAAGCACTTAAAGGTGGCACAGATTCAGCAGAAGAAGACATATGACTGGCAGCCTAAGAAGCATCCTTATAAAGTTGGTGACTTAGTTTATGTGAGGGACAGTACTAAGAAGGTGGGTCACACTCCAAAGCTGCAGGCACCATACCATGGACCTCAGGTTATTACAAAATGACTTGGCCCAGTTTTGTATCAGGCCCGGGATCAGCAAGATTCAAAGGTTCTGCATCATGATCGCCTACATACACTACTGATAGTGTTCCAGTGTGGATGAGGAGGCTACGCCATTCTGTTATGGAAAACAATCTGGAGGAGGAAGAACCCTTCCAACCTGGTACATCCAACCAAAAGGAGGATTCGGGCCTCATACAGCTTCTCTCTAGTGAAGAGACTTCCAGCACACTAAGACCCAAGAAAGGGCAGACAGCTGCCCATCATAGGTGTCATAAAGAAAGTGTGAATTGCCAGATTCCTACAGTCAATCTCATTCTGAAGATGATGCTCTGAATTTGCCATGTACCAGAGCAAGGAGGGCTATAAGAAAACTTGTCCACTTCCAGAAATAATAGAACAATAATTAGCTTTGTTGTGTTATTAAGAAAGAAAAAATGTAAGTTTGCTTAGTCTTTGTCAGTTCTTAATAATGACTTATTCTGGGTATATAGCTAAGCCTATAGAGTGCTGAAGAGAATGATGGGTAGGTTTAATTAAGAACTTTTCTAAAATCCAGATCGCGTTAAGTAGGCTCTGAAAATCGATAGATGTACATTTACAAACAATATTTAAAAAAATGTGCAGTAGCTCATAATTTTGTTAACATAGTTTCTTTAATCAGATTTTGTGACCTCCAGTAAGAATAATGTTAATAAATACTTTTGTGATTTTGTCCATTTTTAAAAGTCAGAAATTGTCTACAACAAATATATATATATATATATATATATATATATACACACACACACACACGCACAAGTCTGAAGTTCATGTCATAACGAGACTAAAAAATATCAGGACACAGACATAAAGATAAGTAGTCTGTTCAATAAATTATTAAAGTTTTAAGAAAAATAATCCTTCATTGTCTAATTACTATTTCTAAGTTTCAAGTGCACAACATCCTTATGACATTATTTATATTTAGTTAAATTATTGACAAAAATAAAGATATATTAAATAAAAAATGCCTTTAAACAGGACTCCTTCAAAGGTGCTGTTTTTGCTGAGTTCTGTGTAGACTGAGATGACATCTTGTGGCAGAAAGCCTCAAGTACAGGTGCAGTGATAGTGGAGGTTTTCGGTGATCCTGCCTATGAATACATCTCAAGCTATTTACAAATGGCTCTATTTATGTCTCTGTATCCAATTCTTTTTTTTTACAAATCATATTGTTTCTGAGTCCACTGTGCTACTTTTCACCTCTTATTGTTATACTACATGCTATACACATTCAGTTCCACATTTTATTTTTTTCTACATTCTCCTTATATTCTGCTTTATACATACTTACATACATTATCAAATCTGCCTTATCCTTTTTTTTAGTAGGCTTGATATAAATGCCTTTTTTCAGCAAATCTTGGCCCAAGGCAGAAAATAACCCTGGTCAGAGCACTGGACCACCACATGGATCTCGCACACATACACACTCATGAAGGGCAAATTTAGAATGTCCAATTAATATAATAACATCTTTGAGGACAATGAGAGGAAAAACCCATACAGTCATATTGTGAAAGGGCAGATTCCACACACCAACAAAAATTTTAATTATATTTATTTTCCGGTTCATTAGCCTGCCTCCTACTAACCAAAAACGTACACATTTTTTGTTATGCGAGTTATCATTTCTTATTGAAATCTTATTGTTGGGGCCATTCACAATAAATATCTTAATGTCTTTAAATGGACCAGGTTATTGTTTAAAATTCTGTTTATATCCAATAATTGCTTCCTGTTTATCCCTACCACACAGAAGGGCTTATTACAAGAAAGTTTACAGCACACTGACTGATTTACATTGTTAAAACCACAGACCCCAGCAGCTTTTTGAAGAATTTTTTCACATTTTTCTTTCCCTTGCCTTGCTGCAGATTCTCAGAAGATTTGACAGCTGGTTCGATGGACTGTGCTCATCACCTGGTGTCATTGTATCTGTAGTTTGATGTGTTTTGTGCTCTGTTGCTGACGGTGTGTTAGAGTAACAGAATGTAATAAAGTAGCTCGTGGAGCACTGTCGTACATTTTTATTTAATTATTTTTGTGCCATGGAGCTGCTATCTTGTCACTCCTCAACACCCACTAATGAGCAGTGAAAACACTGTCATTGGATAATCCTTAGAAGCGAACTTCCTTGAAATAGGAGAAGAGTTATAGAATTCTAGCACCCACACTAAATAATGTTCTTTTTTTAAATATGTCATTGTGACCTTTATTCGAAAGTGATTCTAGCAAAAGTAAAAACCTTTTCCAAAGGAAAATTATCTGAAAATAGTTCTGGATTATGTACTTTTTATTAAAATACTGTGCAATGCTATGACAAACCGTGGACCCTTTGTACATTTTATTATATATAAAATATGCATCACAATGGATATAAGCAGAAAAATTATTACACTGGATTCATTAGGCATGCTAATGTAATTTTACAAAGAAAAAATGTAGTGATAAAACAAAACCTACCTGAAGCCAATTGATTATTCTATCTATGTATAATAAAATGCCCAAGCATATCCCAGCAACATTACAAACCAGTCTTGGCAGGGTGACAGTGTATGACAGGTTGCTGTCACACATACCCACATTTTAGAATCTGTGGCTAGCCTAGGATGCATGCCTGTTGAATATGTGTACCAGGAGAAAATGACAAGACCACATGTAAAATCCACACAAGTAGTAACTAAGAGATCAGATTCACACCTAGGACAGTGGATCAGTGAGGCAGGAGCTCTAATCCCTACACCACTGTACTGCCCTAGAGAATTTAAAGACTTGAAACATGTAAAGCTGGGAGAATAGTTACCATGAAAATCACTGAGTGATGGTTAACTGCTCATTACTTGTGTCTTTTATATAATCAAATGTATTACTGGTTAGATTGGATTTGATTTCCAGCCTGGGTACTCACAGCTAGAATTTAATGCAAAAGGTTTTGTAAACCAATAGGCTAGTAGTATTCTTCCTTTCTGTAAAATAAATATGTCAAATATCAAGAAGGATAAAACATTTACTTTTTTTCCACATGCATTGTGTCCTGGGTGGAATTTCTACCCTATTTCAGAGGTTTTTGGAAGCTGCACTTGACACTGTGATAAATCGACTACTATATTCATACTTATTCTTATGTTCAGGTTCAGTTTTATTGTTTATTTACGGAACAGTTTGTGGATGGGAATGAGTAACAAAATGTGAACAATTTTGGAAACATTAGTGTAAAGATCCATAGAAATGTTTTTCATTTTTATTGGTGTTTAAATTTTCAAATGGTTGTTGACCAATTGCTGTCTTTTGGAATCACAAGTCAGTCTAACTGGTGCATCTTGACGGTTATGAGAGAAAAACATAAGTACCCAACGGACAGCCCAAGCAGTCGTTAATGAACAGTCTTGGAATTTAAACCCATAAATACTTTTCTCTTTTGAATATTGTTGCTCGGCCTTACAACTGGTTCCCAATATCTCCTGTGTCTTTTGCATCATGCGTTTCTATCCCAATATGAAATGCATGGGAATGTTCCATGCAAAGATTTGGTGAACATTCTACACTGACTTCACAGTTCTGAAAAAAAGGTTATTTACAGTTATTTTGTTGCATACCACATTTATAAAATCCACTAAAAACATCATGAAATTTTTGCCAGGATAGAATCAGAATAGTAGCTAAGTTACTCAAGGAATTGTCTTAGTTTCTGGTATTAGGGAAGAAATGCATCTAAAACAAAGCTGCAGTATCTTAAATTATGAGGAGAAAAAAGAGAGTGCCAAAAAATGGCATCCTTAGTATCCTGTTTTCTAACATTGTAAAGACTTCAAAGGACTTTGTTGGACAGTTATCTTATCCAAAGATCTTGACCATACATTGTTCTTCTCTCTCTTGTTAAATTAATCTTAGCCTGAATTAACCTATTAATTTTTTACATTTAAGATTTTTCATTTAAAGATTTACCAGTGTTGTTTCTTGTCCTAGTGTGTGGTTATAAACACAGGGAACTTCAGTTTCTGTATTACATCTTGCCTGAAGAAGGAGCCTGAGTTGCCTCGAGAGCTTGCATATTGTAATCTTTTTAGTTAGCCAATAAAAGGTGTCATTTTGCTTGGCTTTTCTTAACATTGTAAAGAAAGAAAGAGCTCTGGGCCATGGAGGTATGAAATAATAGCTCAGTACTGTGCTCCATTCACATCTGGACTGTTATAAATCAAATGTGACGATTGTACTTACTTTATTTACTTTAAAAATATACAAACTGGGTGCTGGTATATATTAAAATAGTAAAGACCAATAATGATTGTTTTCAATTGATTTTTTTAGGCTTTCAGAATTACATAATCACACTTTGTAGGTGTATTACAAATAAGACATTGTTTTCAAAAAGTGGCAATAAGTATTTTTTAAAGCAGAGCAATCACACAATCAATGAACAAATGAGTAAATGAGTGGAAGCCACTATATGTCAGACTGCTTGATTTTAAATTAATAAGATTGCAAATGTTAATATATAAGCTGATATATTTAACTTCCAGCAAACCTTACCACTTTTTCTGTTTAAAGATAATTTGAATTTGTGTGTGCAAAAACTAGATAATGCATCCAGAGCAAAAAGACTGATCAAACTGATACATTAGTGCACAGATGAACAGACAAGATGTAGGTGTAATTTTTCTTATTTTTTCAGGAAAATGTGCTAAAAGCTATCATTTCCTGACTTAGAAGAAACAGGATATATTCCACTCAAAGAGTTATACTGCACATATAGGTAAATGATTCATTTTGATACAATATTCACACTGGTAAAATGAAAATTGCAACACTGTGAAGACATTATATGATATCCACCATCCATAAATGTTTATAGGTTCAGCCCATTATCGATGGAAATAGTCAAGTCATGGATTAAGTAAAGGTGAAGGATTCAGCCATTGTTAATGTGAAAAACAAATCCTTAACTGACACTTACCTCAGTAATGGATATTATGTACATTTTCGTCTACAAATTAAGAGGAAGGAGTACAGCTGCCTAATCAATGACATGCCTAAGAGTGATGTGTCTTTCTGACATTTCAGAGCAAAATGGCCAGAATTTCCTACATTGTTTTGCATGGTTCTGTTAATGACCATCCAATGAAAAAGTGTGGTATACATAGATATATCTGTGCATTTAAAGGTGATTACAGGGTGCAGAACAGCAACAGTGCCACAAATCAAATGATTATCAGCACTCTCTGTGACAATACCTTTGATTTCTGCCTCTGACAAGTCAGCACAGACTGCAAAGATTCATCCAATGTCAAGAAATATGGCGCTGTATAGCATAGTAGCACCAGTTGTTTTTCAGTAGTAAGTCTCTTCTGTTTATGATTGAGCAATTGGGAATTGTCAAGTACACAGTAGCCCTGAAAAAGGACTCTTCCAGTGTTCATTATTGAAAGACCTATGTCACCAGTGCTTGTGTCATGATGTGGAGGACTATGGTTTATGACAGCTGAACCAAGATGGTTTTCATTGATGTCATAATGACTGCTCAATGGTATGTCCATTTCAATGGCACCATGGAAAGGGAGATTTTCCAGCATGATAATGTGGGGGCCACACACTGCTGATATAACAAGGGAAGGTCTTCAGTAGAAGGAAGGCAAAATGTCAGTCCCTTATGTGATCTCCTAGAGGAACATCTCTGGATCCTCAATTGCACATCACAAGCATGTCATCTGACTTATTGATATGTTTGTGAATAAAACTATCTTGTGTACTGTATATTATTATTTGTTTCTTTTATCAGTATCATTTTTTGTGCCTTTTAAATGCCTTTACAGTTTTGTAATTCCTGTTTTCACCATGGTATATTGGTACAGTCAGAGTGACTATAATAAGCAAAAACAGAAAATTAAGCTGCTTTTTCCACCCACTTTGGCCTTTCATCTCCCCTGGATTTGTTCCCCCTTTCCCATCTGTTCATTCATTTCAGGCATACAAGTGAATGCTCAGTAACTGAAACATATTCATTTTTTTTTCAGCATGGAAGTAACCTTTACCTATAAGCATTTGTTCTTATGTGTTGGCAGGGAAAAAAGCAAACGGCGTTTGCTTTAAGAAATCTCTGTATACATATGTAGTGATAGCAGCTCTAAAAACACTTTAGTATAAATCCGCTCAAGCAGACTTGCCGATGACAGCAGGGGTCACTTTCAGATGCCAAGTAGTGAATTTCTCAGGTGGGATTAAAAACAAATATGCCTTTGCTAACAAGCATCTCTTTGAAGCCGAGTGTTTTTAAAGTTATCACCTCAACTTTGCAAAAGAAAATATTGCAGGCAAAAGTATGAGGGATAATTGAAATCCATCCTGACTCTGCCAGCTTCTGACATCTTTCACTGCACATGTAGTGCATACTCGTTGAATAAGCAGACTTAGCAAATATTCATGTTGACTTTAGCATTTTGCCTCAAATCCTCTGTCATTTTCAGCACTGTGAAGTTTTTAATGAGATGATGAAATATGCTTATTTTGTTTTGGCCCTTTTTCTGAAAGATAAGTATAATGGCAGAATTAGTCTGTTTGATTGGAAATGGAATGTGAAGTACGATTGTCTGGCTTGTTTACAGAAATCAAACATCAGCAGTCAAACATTTCCTGTTCAGAACCTTCTAAAGCCCTAATATATATCATCTCTCCTATCAGAACAGAGGTTTAGAGTAAATATTAACCACGGTAAAGTTCTTGGATGTTTTTATAGTCGTTTAGGGGTATACTGTACAGGTAAAATTAGACTTTACCCGACACATCTCATTATATGTTCCTTAGAAGATCACTGTTTCACCTTCTCATATTTTTAATCTCAGGGATCAGCATGGTCAAACTGTCTGATTTCATCCATCAATATGTCTACTATTGAACTCAGAGGCTGCACTGCCATTGGAGTGAATGCTGAACTTCATAATGCTATGACTTAATCCAGCTGGCTGTTCTCAGAAGTCAGCCTTTGCAATACAGAATCACAGGGAAGTGGTGTCTATCCCAGGAGCATCAAACATAAGGCAGGAACCTGTCTTAAAAAGCACTTCAGTCAGCCACAGGGCATATTTAAACACACAGGGACAAATTAACATTAACCATGAATTAATTTATCTTTCCAGCTGTTGTCTAATCTGCTTTAGCAATTCAGGGTCATAGGGCATCATTTAAACATTGTCACTGCTGTTATTATCAATGTCCATCACTGCATGTTCTCAGCTGTGTGTGTTACTCCACTGGAGTTCAGTTGGACTGGGCTCAGTCTGTTTCCTGCCGCATGGTGTATAGGAAGAGTACAGATTAGAAGTCTTCTTTATGAAAGCATTATTAAGGTCTACTTCATTTCTAGAGGATTTTCATTGCTGGATTATTAATTTTCTAAGCATATTGCTAACCTAGGGCATTAAATTATTTCAAAAATTGCAGATTTTTAAATCTTTTTTATTTAAATCTGATTTATATTTTGCACAAACATAGTATTATAGAGGTTTCTGTCTTCAGTGGAATGCTTTATAAGTAGGTCAGCTGAATGCGATGTGGTTTCATCTTTTTGCTGCACATCTAAGGAATGGGAATACATGGGGAGTATAACAGCAGACACTTACTATTTTGCTTTATTGTGTAACTGAACAGAAGATAACAACAGGTCCTATATGCTAGTAACCTTTTGTAGTTACTATATGATTATTCATTCATCCATTGTGTAATGTAGGAGCATTATCCCAGCAGCAAATGTAGATGTGGTGCCATTCCATCAAATGGCACACTGACAATTTAGGGTTAATTTGGTGTGTCAACTGATGCCTTGAAATAAATCTTGAAAAGAGTCGTGGTTTTCCATTTTTGTTTTTGTTTGGTTTTTTTGTTCTTTTTTCTCTCCACAGAAAGGGTTCCAAATTTATATTTTCTGTTTTATTCACATGGATAGCACTAGCATTTAATGTGACTTACAAATCACAAATGCACAGTATGGTTCTGTCCATAATTTCTGTTGCTAAGCCTCTGGCAAGTAGTACATACTTACTTAAACCAGCAAACATATTTTATGCTCCCATGTCTTAGTCAAATGCTTTCTTCTGTAAGTATTTTTTCAACGCTTTACTAAAAAGAAAAAAAAAAATGATTTTGTGTCTTTTTGAAGAGCTCATGTAAACACTCCATTAATAATGCTTTGTGTTATTTGCTGATCCAATGTGGTGTTTAGTGTTACCACTGCCTGTAGTGTCTGCATGACATAATACTTAATACATTCTGACGGTTTATTTATTTTCTTCTTCATATCAAGGTTTTTTTGTTCCCGGATTTCCAAAGCTGCTGAGATTTCAAGAACACCATGACAAGATTTTAAAGAAACTGATGCCGAAACTTAAGGATCACTTGGTGAGAACCAAAAGCATTTCAGCACATCTCACTGTTTATAAAATGAACGTGTGACAACAAACTCCATTCAGGTTTCTGTGCTAATTAGATAGTCTGAGTATTAATTGACACTTACTATGAAGCTGAATTATGTACATGAGTCACTGTTTTGTTTTATCTCATTGCCATGAAGCACGTTTTTTACTTTTTATTACATTTTCGTAAGGAAATTTTTAAAAATGTAAACAATATTAGCTAGGACATTTATTTCACATTTAGCCTTCTGAACTGCAGCTATTGCTATTGAATGAAACTTTATTTTAGATAAGCATCAATTCATAACATTTAAGTTGGAAGAATCATTTGTGGAACTATTCGTTTGATCTTAATGGGATATGAAAATGAATTGAAGCCCTGCTTTTTTGCCGCACATATAAGAAGTGCTAGTATGCCACTTGGCATTGCCCAAGGGCCTGTTTATTTGACTTACAGAATAGTGAATTGCCAACATCACAAGGCAGCTGAACTAAATGAAAAATAAATGGTCACGCTTTGTGAATTTATGACAAGAAAAGGATCAATACATTCTTTTGAATTCATTTTTTGGAAGTAGGAGGAGGTACTATAACCAGTGAATTTTACACTAAGGCCGTAATTTCAAACTGTAAGAGTGTTTGATCAAAGAATTGTGTTCTGTAACAGCAAACCAGTGAACCCGAGTGAACTTTTGTGACATCTGTAAGCCTCATGTTAACAAAGTAACAGAGTAATTGTTTAAATGAAACATTCCAAAGGTTTTTTAGCCTGTTTTATTGCTTACTAGCTAGTTTTATCAGAGCTGAGATCATTCTGTGCATTTTAATATTGCTTTTTGGGGTTTCACAGGATTCCCAAGATGTCTTTACCAGCCTTTACACTGTGAAGTGGTTCTTTCAGTGTTTCATTGACAGAGTAAGTTTAATATTTCATACATTTAATGATTTCATGTTCCCAAATAAGGAGTGACCATGAATGAATACTGTAACTTTGTATACAGCAAGGCATGTTGTGAAAATGACAGTGCTAGAACACCCTAGACACCCTTATTCCCAGCAACATGTTGCAGGTACTGATAGTGCATTCATGGGTGTTCCAAGGCATAATGCCTTTTTCTGATGAGTTGTAAGCAGTACACCTCAAGTAGGAGTCACTCTTAGACATTTTAAATATATGACCAAAGTTCCTGAACCCCCTTCCCACAACATGAATAACAGCTCTATTCTGATTGTTTTGGGAACATCCTCACATCCTATTACTGTAAGTGAGCACAAGGATATACTGTATATTGATCTGTAAGCTGTGGGTTTCATTCAAGGTTTCTTCTAATACTTCATCACAGCAGTCTGATTCAGAGCTGTTGAAACTGCTACCACTGAGCCAATCCATTGACCAATCTCACAATCTACTCTATAAGTTACAAACAGACCAAAAATGCTTAAAACTCCCTGACTTAGGATAGTTGCCTAACCCACACCTAAACAGAGCTAATGACTTTTTTGAGGAGAAACCCTCTACAAGCTCCAGTATCCCACCTTCCAAGAGATAGTCTCCATTGCCAAAGTCTAGTCACCCATTCACACAGCTTCATTAAGCAAAGCTAATCTGAACTACTAGGTGGTGAACACCATCCTGGGCCTGGCTCCAGTTGTGGGTCCCAGTATCACTATTCTGAAAGTTGCTGTCATGTTGTTCATATTTTTTTATGTCATTTCTTGTCCCGTAAACAGCATTACTCCCAATCACTTAATCAGTGATAGTATAATGACAATGATTTTGAAAGTGTATAATGTAAGCAATTAATGTATTAAAGAATATAATCAGAAGTGATTTGCCCCAGTGTATGACGCAATAACTCTTTTGTAAAAAGATAACAAAGAGGTTATTGTAAATATTTTTAAGTCAACAGCAAAGTCCTATACCAGTTTTTTCTTAATTAGTAGACAATATACAGTACAGATTACTGTGACTTCTCTGTTGTCTCCATACTGCATTTAGCAGCACTTTTTAATTTTCACCCTCTGTGCAGTCAAGCCTAACACTGGTGGTTGGATTTTCCACTCTGCTATGTGGTTTCACATGTCATATTCTGTTACTGTTTTAATTTCCTTATTGTGAAATGTAAGCTCCTATATTCACAGTTCCCAGTGTAACTTGCAAAAGGGATAAGATATTCAGCTTGTGATATTCACTTTGCATGCTCAATTTTCATCTGATTATCACTATTTTTTTGTAATTTACTCCTGGTTCTATCTGCCACTGCTTATAAGGTTTTGTATTCAGTTTCTAATTATTATAGTCATCTTGTCTGTGATAGTCCAGTCCTCTATGGGCAGAGTTTTTTCTTTTAATTTTGAATCTTTTATGGCATATGCTCTTTAGAAGAATTTTACTGTGTCAGATAAATATTATTTTGAAACTAGAATGAAAGCTTGTGGGAACTGCAGTATTTTGTAGACAAATAAAACATACAGCAGAGCATATTAGTTTGATAACTTGCACAGTAAACACAGCTTTCTATGGGTTCACCAGACTCCTTTTATGGAGCTGTATTCTGTTTATCTACCATAGATGTGGCAGCAAAGACAAACTTGTTCTTTTTCATTATCTGCTCATCAGACACCTTTTCCCACACATCTGGGGCTTTCAGAGACCATAGGCCATTTTGCCTTATTTTTTACAATTGTCCTTCAAGCAGGTGTACCTTGAATACCTTGAATCTTCTGTGGGTTACACCTGCTGATCACCCTCGTCTCGGAAAGGGTAATCAGTGCCTCCTACTGTGAATTGGCCACCCCTTGTAAAGCTTAAGACAGTGTGCGCGGTTTCCTAAAACTTGTCCATTTTCTAACCCACTTATCCAGTTGAAGATGGTAGTGAGCCAGTGCCTATCTTGGGTACAAGGTAGGAACCAGTCCTGGATGAGCCACCAGTTTATCACAGTGTACATACTTGCACATATACACAGTCACTCACAGTATTTTACCAGTTGCAGTTTGGGATGCAGAGAAAAACTAAAGCAAATGAAGCTAAAGCCCTGCAGACATTGACCTTTGACCTCATATTCAAACAACACTGACCACATAAATTTAAGGAAGGCTAGCTATTCTAACAAAACTCAAAAAGGTAAAGTTTCCATAAGATGAGCAGTAGTGTTGAATACCCTTCATTGACTTATGAATACTTAAATTGTGCAGATATCTACATGGTGTCTCAAAAATGTATATACACTTTGAATGATTATAAATAAAATGTTTATTTAGACAACAGTGCAACTGGTGCCGTTAATTGAACGTGCTGCTTGAATCCATCATGCCACGCATTTGAGAGGAGTTTGAGGATAAGGATCAGTTTTATTTCCAGCAGGAAGTGAGGACCTGTCATGGATTGGGTGAAGAGTAGCCCTCGCGTTCACCAGACAACATGGCAATGGACTTTTTTTTTTTTTAATGGGGTCATATCAAAGGTAAGGATTATCTCACAACACTGCAATAATCTATAAAACATGAAAGAGGATATGCCCAAATACCAAATGAAAAGATTTGTGATATTTGCAAATCCATTTGTCCACCTTATCAGCATTGCCTGAACCAGAGCAGCCAGTAGTCGGAACTCTTGTGATAACTGATTTTACATTTGTCTTCTTTAATTTGAATTATAAAACTTAGATATATCTTAATAAACACTTTATTTATAATCATTCAAAGTGTGTATACATTTTTGGGAAACATGGTATTTTGATATCAGTTACACTTGTTTCCACTATAAATGAGAACATGCAGAAACCAATATTGTGGAATGTGCTTACAATGTCTACCCAAAGACAAAGCAGAATACATAACAGTAGTGTGGCATCAACTGAGATGTCAGCATTTTTGTAGTCATTGAGGAGTGCCACTCTTTAGTCCACAACAGTGTTCAAACAACCTGGAGTCTCTGAAGATTTCAAGTACATTTTCCACTTCTTCCATAGATTTTGTGCAAACATGCATTCAATTGGCACAACTCAATCTATATGGGATTAAAAAAGATTAACAGAGAGTCTAAGCAGTTGCACTTACAGTGAGTAGCTTTGTATGAAGTTATCTTCTTCATTTTAGCATCTTAAAAAAATGTTACATCTTCCCTGCAGCATCATAGCAAATATACGGTAAGTGTAACATTTTTAAAAATTACTTCAATACAATTTACTTCAGTAAAAATGATGACAAAATAAACAAGCTGAAAATGTTAAGTAAACTTTCTAGACAAAAATACCTTTCAGAACAGTTCATAGGAGTGAACAGCGTTTGCTGAAGTTGGGTCTTAGTTGATGGTTATGGGGTTGAGCATAATAATTTAAATTGATTGCTGTTTTAAATATATAAAATCTCAAAAACTTAAGACAGAGACTAGGGTATTGAATTTTAACTTACAAGTTTGGCTGTGGGCAAGACATGTAACTAACATACCAAACATAAGAAGTGACTGTAAACAATATTGTACTGTACTATGGTTTTGTCACAGACAGGCTCCTGCAACCATAAATCAGATTTTGCAGGTCTAACAATATTATCTCCTTTAAAGTTGCCTTTATAAAGGTTTTAAGCCTGACACACACTTAGCAGTAATGGAATTTAGCACAATCGTAGCACAAGTTCTAGCACAATCTAGTATAAATACATTTTCAAAATACTCTTCCCAAAGCATTTCTTAACTCGTAGACTATTTCCTCTCCTTTAACTATGCCAGAAAGTACTATTCATTTTTTAAATTAGTTAGTCCTAATCCTTCAATTATTGTATATATTTGAAATGAACATGATTTTCTTTTTACTAGCTGTTTTTTATTTGGTGGTCTCTGTTTATTAAACTGTATAAATATCTCCTTATCCTAAAAAGACTGGAGGGAAACTAGCATTTTGTTGCAGATGTTCTAACTGTGCACAAGGCCAGTTAAGAGGGGCCAATAAACCTAACTGTGTATCTTTAGGGTGTTGGAGGATGCCTAAGTCATTGGAGAAAACCAACATCAGCTCCAAGCAAAAAGTTTCCCAGATAAGAATACAGTGTTGGTTAGGTAATTTCTGTCTCAGTAACTTATCTGTGTACTGTTGTCAGGGGGATTTGTATGTTATGGGCATGGTAGCCTTGTTGCATGTCAGAAAATAATAACTCTGAAGTGCCTGGTCTCATTTTGGCAGTCAAGATGTAAAGGGTGGAATGGGCTGGTAAGACAAAGGTAAAGATTCACATGTACATTAGTCTATGTCCATACTATCATTGTGAGACATAGTACTAGACATACTAGTTCCACAGCTTGGCAGTTGAAACCTTTCCAAATTTCCAAGTTGGCAAGACAAAATATTGAAACAATCCCTGGACAGGGCATCTGCTCATTACAAGGTGAAGACAAGCACACACATGTACACTAGCGTCATTTTAGCATCACCAAATCCCCAAACCTGCACGTCTTTGGAAGGAAACTGGAGTACACTGTGGAAACCCACCAGGAAAACATGCAAACTCCAGGCAGGAAATACCAGGGACGTTACTCCCTGTGAGGCAGCAGCACTACTGCTCCACCATCATGGTTAATTATTATCAGTATTTTTTATTTAAATGAAGTTAATGACTTATCTGTAAAATGTAACATACAGTGCATCCGGAAAGTATTCACAGTGCATCACTTCTTCCACATTTTGTTATGCTACAGCCTTATTCCAAAATGGATTAAATTCATTTTTTTCCTCACAGTTCTACACACAAAATACCCCATAATGTCAACATGAAAAAAGTTTACTTGAGATTTTTGCAAATTTATTAAAAATAAAAAAACTGAGAAATCACATGTACATAAGTATTCACAGCCTTTGCCATGAAGCTCAAAATTGAGCTCAGGTGCATCCTGTTTGCCCTGATCATCCTTGAGATGTTTCTGCAGCTTAATTGGAGTCCACCTGTGGAAAATTCAGTTGATTGGACATGATTTGGAAAGGCACACACCTGTCTATATAAGGTCCCACAGTTGGAAGTTCATGTCAGAGCACAAATCAAGCATGAAGTCAAAGGAATTGTCTGTAGACCTCCGAGACAGGATTGTCTCGAGGCACAAATCTGGGGAAGGTTACAGAAAAATTTCTGCTGCTTTGAAGGTCCCAATGAGCACAGTGGCCTCCATCATCTGTAAGTGGAAGAAGTTCGAAACCACCAGGACTCTTCCCAGAGCTGGCCGGCCATCTAAACTGAGCGATCGGGGGAGAAGGGCCTTAGTCAGGGAGGTGACCAAGAACCCAATGGTCACTCTGTCAGAGCTCCAGAGGTCCTCTGTGGAGAGAGAAGAACCTTCCAGAAGGACAACCATCTCTGCAGCAATCCACCAATCAGGCCTGTATGGTAGAATGGCCAAACGGAAGCCACTCCTTAGTAAAAGGCACATGGCAGTCCGCCTGGAGTTTGCCAAAAGGCACCTGAAGGACTCTCAGTCCATGAGAAACAAAATTCTCTGGTCTGATGAGACAAAGATTGAACTCTTTGGTGTGAATGCCAGGCGTCACGTTTGGAGGAAACCAGGCACCGCTCATCACCAGGCCAATACCATCCCTACAGTGAAGCATGGTGGTGGCAGCATCATGCTGTGGGGATGTTTTTCAGCGGCAGGAACTGGGAGACTAGTCAGGATAAAGGGAAAGATGACTGCAGCAATGTACAGAGACATCCTGGATGAAAACCTGCTCCAGAGCGCTCTTGACCTCAGACTGGGGCGACGGTTCATCTTTCAGCAGGACAACGACCCTAAGCACACAGCCAAGATATCAAAGGAGTGGCTTCAGGACAACTCTGTAAATGTCCTTGAGTAGCCCAGCCAGAGCCCAGACTTGAATCCAATTGAACATCTCTGGAGAGATCTTAAAATGGCTGTGCACCGACGCTTCCCATCCAACCTGATGGAGCTTGAGAGGTGCTGCAAAGAGGAATGGGCGAAACTGGGCAAGGATAGGTGTGCCAAGCTTGTGGCATCATATTCAAAAAGACTTGAGGCTGTAATTGCTGCCAAAGGTGCATCGACAAAGTATTGAGCAAAGGCTGTGAATACTTATGTACATGTGATTTCTCAGTTTTTCTATTTTTAATAAATTTGCAAAAACCTCAAGTAAACTTTTTTCACGTTGTCATTATGGGGTGTTGTGTGTAGAATTCTGAGGAAAAAAATGAATTTAATCCATTTTGGAATAAGGCTGTAATGGAAAATGTGGAAAAAGTGATGTGCTGTGAATACTTTCCGGATGCACTGTATATACTTTAATGCATTTCATCATGAAAGTGAAATCAAGTATAAATCTAAGGATTCTAAATGTGCAGAGAGCTGGAATATCATGTTTAATGTGTTCTGTGTGGCAATGCTGCTTGCCGCTGCTGTCAGTTCAGGAGGAAGCTGCAGAAGCACATAGCGAACTGGATCTGTTTTAATATGACATTTACGACAGTCAAAATAAACTGTGTTATTAAAGCTGAATTTCCACTGTAATCACAAAAAAAAGACCTTTCCGCTGTGTCCCTAATTGATTTTCTCTGTGGCTTAAATATGCTGGCGTACATTCTGATGCTGTTATGAAGGTGCAAAAAAATAAAAATAAAACACAGCACAGAAAATGTGAGACCTTCAAAATATATCATGAATTACGATGGGGAATATGAGACGCTTAAATATAAAAGCACCACGAATGCATTTGTATGTTGCCATTTTGCTTTACCACATCGAACCTTTCATTAAACATCGAAGCGCGCACATCGATCCCATAGGATCTGCAAAGTGGCTTGCTGTCACATGTTGATAGTAAACAGAGACTCTGACGTCACATTCCAACTTGACCACACTGTGCCTCCCGATTTTTTGCTGGTACTGCAACTCGCACACGCGTCACATTAATTTCTGAGGACGTACTCAGAGGACACGTCAAATGAACTTTGAGAACATGTGGCAGCCATGTGGCATATGCGTTCTGAGGGTGAAGTATAAACAGGACTTTAGCGTGTGCATCTTACAGCTCAGTCCCTTTACTGAACACTGAAACAGAGATCAAACTGGAGTTGTTAAGACCAACATTTACTATCAAACATTTTTTTCAAATTATATACTATATACACTATACAGACTCCGAGCTTCCAGAGGCCTACCTCTAGACACACAAAATGGCTTTTTTTAGCAACACGAATGGGGACAGCCTATCATTGGACTTTAAAAAATATGCATTTGGATGTAATATATGTGTATGGGTTAAATTATATTCCAACACAGGAGTCTCTGATCATATAAACCAGTGTATCTTCTTCACTGGGTCACTGTTGTGGTTATACACAAATGAAAAACACATTTTTCAGTGAGTGAGATGCTCATGCTATAACCCCTCTTACTTCGTTCCTTGTTCCATCGAAAGGATAAACAGAAGTCTTTAATATTAGTTGTCCTATGTAATTAGTCATTTCACCAAGGAAGACCAACACACCAAACATTTTGACGTGCTAATTTTCACTAAAGGAATTTAGCACACCACTGCTGTTAGACACGCTCATTTCACGTAGGGGCAACAATTCAGATTCATTATATTTTATAATCTTGTTTGTTTCACTAAGTTGGACTAAAGACCCCCAAAACTCTTTAACATGCATGTTTCACCAATGGGGTAACTCTTTGAATTAATTTTATTTCCTGTTTGTAATCATGCTGGTTTCACTAATGGAGTAACTGTAAGATTTCTGCCTGTGGGACATCAGTGTAGAATTGGCAATGAACATTAACAAGTATCACTGGCTCCCTAGGCCATAAAGATTGAGAACAACTGTACCCCTGGCTGTCTACCTCTGCAAACAACCAGAGATTAAGGGGATTGTAAGAAAAGAACCAGAAAGAAAGTGTTTCTCTTTTTGTTGATGATATGATGCTGTACATTTCTGATCCATACACCTATTCAGTCACATTTTTTAATCTATTGGAGGAGTTCTGCAGGATTACTAGGGTCAGAATGAATTCAAATAGACATTTTGCACCTACTGAGTAATCTTAACACTTCAGATTAAATTGGATCAGTTTTCTTTAACTGTCTCTGAACAGTACAAATATCCAGGCACTATGGGTACAAGAAAAAAAATCCAATGTAGATATGAGGTGAATGTGCAGACGTCACAAGAGCGTGTGTAAGGTGGGGTCTGAAACATGCAAAAGGAACTTCAAATGTTTTGCCACAATATATGGACACAAAGCATTTTTTCTCCCTCCACAATGTGATCCAAGTGTGATCACTTTTCAAACACACCTGGAATGATAAACAAGTAATTTAATGTAAGCAGTTAGGAAAAGAAATCCCAAATATATGTTGTAGGAATAATAATAATGATGCATTAAATTATAATACATGTATACTTGTTAATTATTAAGACAATTAATCCAAGGACAAAATTCAAAATTGTTTGTAAGAGAAGCAGCTGTCAGGTCATATTCTTTTATTTAATCTCATATTTTAGACAAAACTATAAATTCCTGATTATCCCTTCCATGCCCATCTTTAGCATATAGACCTAAGTAATGCATCTTTCTTTGAAAATGTGATATGAAATACACGTCAACCAATTATAGGGAGTCCTCAGGTTACAACGTTTCGACATACAACGTTTCAAGTTTACAACGCTCACTACCATAAAAACTTAAAAAAAATTGAGACATGAGTGTTTCGGCTTATGCCATTAGTGTCATACTTACAGACTATGTGGGTGAACTAGTTTGGTTGTGCACAGCAGAAAAATACTCAGTAACACAGCGTATGAGTGAGGGAGTTGGCAAACTAGTTTTGTTGCACGCGGAGGAAGTGGTCTGTTTGTGTGGCTTTGTTTGGCGACTTTGTGGCCCTTATCAAGGCTCCTAAATGAAAGTCTTCAGATGGTAGTGCTTCGAAGAAGAGGAAAGCCATGGAAGTGAAATTAGACATTGTGTAGAGATCAGAAGGAATAAAGGTAAGGAATTTTTTTTTTACACTCATATTTTGTCATTTATTTCTGTTACTACAGTACAGTGTACAGTACAGTATATTTGTTATTTTCTTTTTTCTGTGGCTTAGTTGTGTTTTTATTTTCTAGATTATGAATTTGCAAATGTGTTAGGATAGGTAAGTGCCTTAGGCTAGGGTTTGTTTCGACTTACACCAAAATTCGGGTTACATCATTGGTGTAGGAACGGAACTGTGTCGTAACTCGAGGACCTCCTGTATAACATTTTCCCCACATTTTGTAACCAGACCCTGCATATGTCCATTCTTGTTTACAGACGATATTGTGCACTTTTTCTACATATGCTTGTGATGATGCGGGTTCTGGTTCACGCTCCCATTTCACTTTTGGGAGCCCCTGAACCCGACACCATCGGTAATGTAACCGAATGAGCTGGACAATGAGGACACCACAACGAAGCAAGGGGAAAGGTGCAAAAGCTCTTTTACTGAAATCCAACAAAGCAAATCCAAACAAAATCCCAAAATTAATGCAGTGCTTCAAAACATCAATAAATAAATAATCCTTTAAAAACAGTGAAAATGTGGAGGTTAAAATCCAATAAATAAATCCTGTAAAACTGAGGTTAAAATAATAATAAGGGCTGGAAACTGCCATCTTTTAAAACCTGATGCCTTTTTTAGCTGGCGGCTCCCCTGCTTTTCCCATCTGTACTCTGCACCAGGTAGTTGCCCGACCTACAGCTGACTTTCTCCACGTCTGATTGCCTTCTGTCCTCTGGCTCCATACGGCAGCTTTCCCGGACCGGAACTTGGGCTCCACCAGCGGCCAGGACACTCACGCTATGGTTTCAATCCTAAATCTCCAACTCCCACTGCCTTCCAGGTCTTACTCGGCAAGCCGTCCTCAGTCATGGTCACTCCTGCTCCACTGCAAAACTCAGCAGGAGTGACCCAATCCGTCTGCCCCCAGGTGCCAGCCAAACGCCCCACTAGGGCTCACTCCTTCCAGTTGCCTGTCCTTCTTACAGCATGCTTGCTCTCACTCACTCGCTTGCTCATACCAGCTCCTTCACTTCTCCAGTCTTCCTCTTCTTCCCACTAACTAACCTCCATTCTCTTTTTTCAATCTTTTTCTTTCTCTCCCTCTGCACTCGCACTTCTCTTATAATGGTGTGATGATTTGCAGCTCCTGGCATCAGTTATGGATACGGACGATTCCTCACCTTAAGTGAGTGCGGCGATTATTTAAAACTGGCCTTTTCTTCTAAACCGTAGACCCGCTATACCACAATGCCTTGCCCTAAAATAGTATTACTTTCGTTCTTCACAAGCTACTCAACACATTTACACTTGACAATATACAAATGTTCTTTTTGTTTACTGTATGTATTTTACAATATTATTTTCATGAATATTTGTCCATAGTTTAGTGGATCTATTCATTTATTAGTAAAACAAAATTTTCAGACCCTTAAAACATTTTTTTTAGTTTGTTTTCTCTCTGTTGAGCAATATACTCCTTAAGAACCTCAGTTTTAAAAGTGGCATGTAAAATTTCAAAAAGAAGGATGTTGTTGAGATATCTTTGCAGTATATGTAATCTGTTCTGTTTACTCTGGCAGTATCAGATGTTTTTCTGCCTTAAAGACTATTCAAGTGATTTATTGCATTCTTCCAGAACTGCTGTTTTATGGCAGTGTTGATGGTTGCTGAAGAATTTTTTATTTAGTATATGAAACATATTACATATGTATTTCTAAAATCTTGTCTTTAAATGTTTTGTTATTGTATTATACTATATTTGGCTGACACTTTTATCCAAGGTGACTTCCAAATTTTGCATTTCGAGCATAGGCGAGGTAAGTAACTTGCTCAGGGTCACACATGAGGGGGAGGCCAGAACCAAAGCAGCAGCCTTGGGTTTTAAAGTCTAATGCCTTAGCCACTACACCATTCTGCCTGCCTGCAATGATTATATAAATATACTCCTGCTACATTCAAGTTCACAGAACAAAATCAAACTTCACGGCATAACATAGTAAAGAATGGCACATCCCAAGTAAGATATCCAGATGCACACAATGTCACGGCATGTCTTGAATAGTATGAATCTGAAACTTTACACTGTACACTGAAAGAATGAACACACACACACACACCAGAGGCAGCCACTCTTGGGGTAGTAGGGGCTTAGCTAAGCCTTCATGTAAATAATAACATTTTAAATCCAGTAATTTTAAAGAATATAAAACTGCTCAGAATGATTGTAAATGACCAATGAGCAGCACTCAGAAACATGACTAGTTATGACAATATTTTATTTTTTGTTTTACATTTAGTAAATACCTATATACAGTAAATATGTTGTAACCGCTTCATTGAGCAAATGCTGACCTCTCCTTTCCCCCAACAGTCTAGGCTTTAATGATATTCTCCATCATCTGCAAATTACCATAAGCACATTGTGAACTTAGGCTGTTTCCCCATCTGTGGAATCTGGTCAAGCAGTGGTTATGGTCAGTAAAAAAAAGTAAAGAAACAGTAGATGGCTGATTATTCTTGCCTACCCAGTGATTGAAATCCAAAAGAAGGTGTTTGAATACAAACAAGAAGGAGGTTGTATTTAAGTCATTGCAGAGAAGGATATTTCCAGTCTGGTTGTTGCAATTTTAGGTTGGTCTTTGAAGGAGTGAAGCTGTTAGCACGAATGAGAAGTTGTAAGAAGGAACACAACTTTCTAGAGGAATCTGCAAGCAAAAGGAAGTTGTGAAATGCTTAAGGAAGTAGTTCTTGCCAGTACAAGAAGTCAAAACAGCAGGGCTTTTATCAGCATACTGAGCATAATACACATGCCTACATTCACCAGGTTGTTGAATGAGACGACACCAACTGTTATATCTTTCAAAACTCTCACTCAACATTACATAACTTTCACTCACTTTGCTATTTTCTTCCTCATCATGATCTTCCTTATTACCAGTAATACAAGCTAGTAAACCTCTTATAACAGCAGCTGTCTTCTTTAAACCTGATCTCTGTTTTCTTTCTTTTAACCCTTTTGTGGCACACTCAGCTCAGCTTCTGCTTTCTCTACCTGCACTACAAGTTTCCTAGCTTTAGCCTGCTTGCCCCTGCCACTCCACTGGAAGATGGCTGACTTTAAAATGAACTTAGGCATTTCTAAGTCTACAATTTACTCTAATACAATTTGCCACCTTCGTTATGGGTTGGCCTACTTTTGCCCCAGTAAGCAAACATACACATACATACATAAAGATCCTAAACGAATAAGTACCGTATGAATGACGAATGCATGTCCCATCACTCCCTAGCACTTTAACCACTTAAATGCCGTATGAATGATGCATGCATCTTTCACCACTCCCTAGCACTTTAATTAGGGACTCACTACCACCAGCACTAACAAAAATGCGGGTGTCCTTGTCGCACGCATGAAGTCTCTACACTTTGTTGGTTATATTCCATTCAGCAACCAAACAATGTTTTACTTCAACCGCATTTGTACACTGGGTGCCCTAAAATTCACATACATAAACAAACACATACATCAACAGAGTATTTGCAAACAGGGTGCAAAACATGGTTACCCCAAAATCCTGCCGACTACGGCAATTGTTTTATCTTGGTAGAGTAATATATAAATTGCTCTACTTTCCCCTATTGTATTATTAATATGTAGCCTTAGAATGCCTAATCTCACAGACTTACCACTGTATATAACTTATCCCCACCTTCCCTTCTATATCTGTAACCTCAGGCAATTAGATGTAGTAAAAAGACAAGCAGGAGTTAAGTTTCACATAAAATAATGTATTACTGATAATAATCATAAATAATAACAAAATGCAAAGTACATTTGAATATTGGCAACCATACAACCCGATAAAATGGTGATGTGTAATTCATGTGGCACACAGACTTGTAGTTACTTAAAATGTCTCTAGTTAAGGCATCATTGGTGCTCAGCTTTTAGCCACATGTCTGTACAAAATGGCTGAAGCTGTGCTCTTCATTGTGTTGTCTTCAGTTCATGGTGTGATGGTCTTCTTCAGTTGTTAGCAAGAGAGATGCTTCTTCATCATATGTTGGTTAGAGAGATGCTTCTTTCAGATGTTAGTAAAAGAGAGAGAATGTGGTTGAGCAAGTACATTTATAGATGTTCTCTCCAATTCCTAGAACCAATAGGACATCATAGTATTTAAAGGCCTCTGAGACAAGCCAATTCCAAACAGCCATATCTCAGACCAATGGGAGAAATAGTACATTTTAACACCTGCAACCCCCCCAAGACCATATGTTAAGCTAACCTGGCTTTGTGTGGTGGATGAGACAAAGACTTTAGCAAAGAAATACTCATCAAACTGGTTTAAGACACACCCCCCCAAATCCTGTCATAAAATTACAAAGAGACAGTCGTAAAAGG
>JANRMT010062792.1:57203693-57290202 GCA_026402145.1 Polypterus bichir lapradei
GGGGGGGGGGGGGTGCAAACACGAATACCTCTCACTACTTGATTTGCCTAAATTATAAATAAAGACATACAAAACATTAATCAAGTTATATGCAAAATCCCACATCACAACAGATGGGGTCAGCCTTCTACCTACACGGGAAGTTGGAGAATTAGTGACGTTGGAAAGTTCAATATGGCGGCCGACAGTGGCATCATACCACCGAAATAAGTACGTACATCGGTTTCAGTTAGCGCAGGGAAGCCGCCTACCAAATTTCGTGAAGATGAGGCCATAGATAAGAAAGTTCAACATGGCGGACGTTGTCGACCATTATGACTGTTACGTGTAGAATTTTAAAATGAAACCTGCTTAACTTTTGTAAGTAAGCAGTAAGGAATAAGACTGCCAAATTTCAGCCTTCTATCTACACGGGAAGTTGGAGAATTAGTGATGAGTCAGTCAGTCAGTCAGGCAGTCAGTGAGGGCTTTGCCTTTTATTAGTATAGATGTTCCCCAGACTGGCTGGGTGAGATTTTTTGGCAGGCTATTTAATAACATGAAGCAGGTCACCTGCTCCATGATTTGTAAGGGGTTATTCTGCAATGGCCTTAGTCATTGTGTTACTCTTTTCCACAGCACACAAGCTTGCTGCTGGGTTGACCGCTGTGGGTCGAAAAGCCAGTATTTTGGTCTCCTTACCCGCTGGTCTGTGGCCTTGGCCTTAGTGGGGGGAGCAGCTCTCTCTTCAAGAGAGCATAATAAGCCCCTTTTGCTTTCCCCATAGGGACCAGTCCAATCCTGTATGCCCCTCCCATACACTCCCCATGTTTCTTTGTTCACCTGGTTATGTGTTTTGGGAGCAGAGCTTGCACCGGGTCTTTACGAACTACAGGACGAACCGAACTTGTCCACAATACTTTCCCACCTGGTTAAATTTTAGGTCCTGTCCCTTTTTCTTCTGGGATTTTTCTATCCTGCTGACTATGCCAATTTCGCAAAAATGAATTGTAAACATCAAAGGTTTGGGGCAGCCACCCTTATATTATCTCCTAGCTGCAAATGGGTAAATAGGTTGTGTTGTTCACACGTCAGAGCCCAAAACAGAACTGATTTAGGTATGTCAAAATGGCAGCTTTAAAGGCCGAGACCGGAAGTGACATCATCACAGGCACCGGGGCCAGAAGTGACATTGTCGTGAGCACTGGGCCTGGAAAATGACGTCATCATGGGCGCTGGAACTGGATAAGATTTCCTGTGAATGGTCTGCAGGGGATCAATCGAGAAAGTCAGTGCACCTCGCCACCCCCTGGTCTGGTGTGGAACTACAGTTATTCAGGCTCATTAGCTGCCTCCTATGCACACGTGTGTGAAACAGCTCATCAATTACAATCAGCTTTCTTGCTCAGCAGGTTGTTCCAGGACTTGCCCCTTTAATAGTGCATACTAGAACCATATTGGAACCTATTTTAATTGAGTTAGAGTTCAGCTGAAATATCTTGCTGTAATTTTGAAAGGTCCTTGGTCAAGGGAATTCCAGCACCAAGCAGATATCAACATATATGAATTTTGTGGATTCTGTTTCAGGGTAAATGGTTTATATAAAAGTTCAACAATTCTTTCCTTTGTGGGAGTCCATTGCAATGTATATTCAAAACAGTAACTAAATACAATGTATATTGAAAAGTAGTAAGTGTTCCCCATTTGTTCCTCTGTTTATAAAAACTAGCTTTGTCCAGACATGGGACCTGCTCTAACAGTGGAGCATGGGTTGAGTAATGAACCCTTTGAGAGTTTTAATTGGGACACATAGCATGTTAACTTGCTGAAAATTAAGAGTTGTTCTCCAGGCTTTAGGATGGTAATTATTTTTTGCTCTTTCCTAGATTGTTAGTATGGATTGAGTTAGTGTTTGTGAATTTGGTACATAATTTGGCCAACTAGGTCAGTGATCTTGGGGCAAAAGTGTTTGGTTGTAATAAGCTGCTGTTTTCTATTTTTAAAGCCCTTCAAAACATCCTCCAGTTCGTCTGTTTTGATTTTTCCTTATTAAGTTGCTGGCAATCACCCAACATTTTATTCTCAATTGCTCTTTGGAGATTTTATCTTAGGCTTTTATCTGAAGCCTGTAATAGAAAATAAGTAGCTGAACATTGGCTGAGAATAGCACAGAACCAACTGTGTGCTGGTGGTAATTGTGCACCTCTAAGGCAACAAATAATATATGAATGCTGCAGTAGCAATAGCTGTAACAGGGATTAAAGTATTATTATTATGTATCATATTCATTTTTGAAGATGCTTCATACAAAGGTAGTTACATTTTTGATAGTGTTATGGACTGCCCAGTGGTTAAGGGGGTGGCATGTGACAAGCATAAAAGACAGAAATATGACCAGGAAGCATCCATCCATTCTCTTCCGCTTATCCGAGATCGGGTCGCGGGGGCAGCAGCTTGAGCAGAGATGCCCAGACTTCCCTCTCCCCGGCCACTTCTTCTAGCTCTTCCAGGGGAATCCTGAGGTGTTCCCAGGCCAGCCGAGAGACATAGTCCCTCCAGCGTGTCTTGTCTTCTCGGGGCCTCCTCCCAGTTAGACGTGCCTGAAACACCTCACCAGGGAGGCGTCCAGGAAGCATCCTGATCAGATGCCTGAGCCACCTCATCTGACTCCTCTCAATGCGCAGGAGCAGTGACTCTACTCTGAGCTCCTCCCGGATGACTGCGCTTCTCACCCTATCTTTAAGGGAAAGCAATTGTTTAATACTCCCCTAGGATGCTAGCCCTATTCGGAAAGGATTAGTTTTATACCAGGTGGTGGTGCAAGGTCATTTTTACCGGAGAACCTCATTAATTTTAGGCCTATCTGAATCACTCCAGTCGGTAAATTTTCATGGACTGAGTGTTCACATAGCAGTAAAAAAATTACAAAGACTTTTAACTTCTGGAAAATGTCCGTAAAAAATAACCCCAGGCTAAACTAGTCAAGTATGAATCGACATGCCAGTAAAATTCTGTCATTTAAATGATTTGAATGAGACTAAAGTTACAGAGGTCCTCTGGTAATAATTACGTTACACAGTGCCTGACATGGAAAAAAAGAGCCGTTGTTGGACTCCTTGTTGTGCACGCTGAATAACAGGGGGTTCATTATCTTATATTCTCTAGGAGATCCATCGGCTCACTGAAAATGGAAATGCGTGTGGGTGAGGGGTGTCTCTCTTAGAGGGTCAAATGGACACATTCTTATAAATAAAAATGTTCTGATAAACAAGGGGTGCTTATGTAGACTGAACTGACAGTATGTATAAAAGGAATGGGGAAATGCAGGTACAGAGTAAAGCACTGCTGGTAAATCACTGTCATTACACCATGTCCTTGTGTAAAACGTAATCCAGTCCAAATACAGTTTAAAAATGACAAATATTCTCCAGTAATTATTACTTTCCTCACCTCTTGGTGTAAAACTTCTTCTTCTTTCGGCTGCTCCCGTTAGGGGTTGCCACAGCAGATCATCGTCCTGTCCTCTACATCTTGTTCTGTTACATCCATCACCTGCATGTCCTCTCTCACCACATCCATTAACCTTCTCTTAGGCCTTCCTCTTTTCCTCTTCACTGGTGCTCTATCCTTAGCATCCTTCTCCTAATATACCCAGCATCTCTCCTCTGCACATGTCCAAACCAACACAATCTCGCCTCTCTGACTTTGTCTCCCAACCGTCCAACTTGAGCTGATCCTCTAATGTACTCATTTCTAATCCTATCCATCCTCGTCACACCCAATGCAAATCTTAGCATCTTTAACTCTGCCGCCTCCAGATAGGGCTTTAATGTTACTGTTATACGTTGTTCAGTTCCATTCTGTGTCCTCTGTTTTGGTGTTTTTTCCCCCCCAAGTACTCCATCTCACAAGCAGCATGTTTGTCATTTACCAGTGTGGGTATGTCAGGAGTGTGTCTGTCTGTCTGAGACAAACCTAATGCTGCCAGGATGGGTCAGGCTCTCCATAACCCTGTAATAGAAGGAACTACTCAAAACTGGGATGGATGGATTTACACAGAAAAATGCATTTCTGCTTTCCCATCTGTTGACTTAACTCTCTTTCTTTTTTTCCAGACTCCTTTCACATTAACGTTAAGGTTATGGGATATCTACATCTTAGAAGGGGAGCGAATCCTTACAGCCATGTCTTACACTGTCCTCAAACTACATAAAAGTAAGCTTTTTGTAGATAAAAAAACTGTCATACCAAAAGGTGTATTTAACCTAAAAGTACTACATGAAAGTGCTCTGTTTTCAGTGTGTCCTTTCACATAGATCTTACACTTTGCAACTGATTTTATGAATCTATTTAAAGGAAAAGACACAAGAAAAACAGCTTCAGTTTTGCAGATGTTACTGAAATGATGTTGAAATTATCTTGTATGTCTTATAACTATTTTTCCCTTTCCATTTAGGCCTTTTATAGTACTCAGTATCCCAAATTCTTCATGTGTGAAGTTCAGCGACTATTTTCTCTTCTGCATCGTATTGTTTATACAGTTACGTGAGAGATAGGCTTAGTTGCAGAAGGATCCAGCAGTAGGATTTGAGCTGGGCCCCATATGATTTCAAGTCTCAGATCCTTAACCACACTGTCTAGTGCATTTTTCTGAATGACAGTTTTGTTCTCCAGTGCAGCTTAGTCTTACAACCTGCAGGACTTTCCTAAGCCTTCGATGAATTCTCTGTTCCTGTCTTTATACTGCTCACTGAATTGGTAAAAAGCATTGAAGTTCTGCCCAGGGAATTTATTGCAGGCAGAGTGCTATGACATCTTTTGCTTTACAGGTATACATTACACAGAACAGGTGTTTGAGAACTGCTGCACTGAAACAAAATGAACACGACAATGATATATTATGGAATAATGTAAATCATACTGACCCTATTTGCCTTCCCCATTAAATTATTCATTATCTCAATGTTATACAAGCGCAGCCATCATGCTTTGCTGATTCAATGATGACCGACAAATTCCTTTTTCAATACTGTTTAAAACAGATATAAAGAATATCCGCACCTCACTAATTTCTTAAACTCAACTTTTGTACAAAATATTTCACATCTGTTTTAAAAGCACACATATACATGAACAGGTTAGAATTTAGTTTGTTGTTCTTTCCTTTTCCTTTTATTTTGGAGACTACTTTTCATCATACTAGTGGACTTCACCCCCTGCTTGCTTCACTTCCCAACCCTGCCGGCCTGCGCTATGCGCCAGCCACTTCACATCTCTGACGCTCACGTATGTGGATTTCACTATCACCAAACAACAAATCTTTTCATTTTCATGGATATGCCTCCTCATTGAGAACAAGCACTACTTTTCTGTGATGGCAACATGAATTATACGATCTACAAATCTCCGACTTAAAGTTTAAATCCGAACAATATATTCAATCTCTTTTTGCTGTTCCTTTATTTCACCGAGTAATAATTTCCTTTTTGTTTGTGCTAATACGATCTTTGCTATCATTTTTTTGAGACTTTCAAATTTTAGTACTTTTATTATCTCTAACCTGCTCTGCATGTGTATCGTGCCAGCGTTTTTGAATTCTTTATAACGTTCTACATTGTCATCTACGCTTTGTCTTTTATTTCCGGCCCCGGGTGTAGTTAAATATCTTGGCACAAAGTCTCGTCTTGCGGGATGTGAAAGTATCTCTCTGAAAAAGTCACGTCTCATCCCAGGCTAAAATGTCTTGTCTTGTCCCAGGATTTTTTTATTATAATAGAGAGATATGAATAGAATCTGCCTGGATGTTCCTTGCTTAAAAAGTGTTTATGCTTGTATTCTGCACATATTCCTTACAAAATGTAATCTTTTACCTCTTGGCCTAATTCTAGCGGTAAACCACCCACACACCTCAGTCCAGACAGCTAAGGACAAACACTTGAACAATCAAGAAAAATAGTCCTTACCTTGACATGTAAATCTGATTTACCTCCTTGAAGGAAACAACTGGGAAGGCACCATGTGTCAGCAGCACCACATAAGAGTCTCTGGTATAACAAAAACAAGGTTCTTGTCTGAGGCTCAAGTTCTGTGATATCCAGGTGGCCAAACTGTCCAACGGCTGATTTCTACCAACACAGCAATCAGATGTTAAACCAATGTGACAACAGCAGCAGGGTGTGGTAGCTGTCCCTTTTATACATTGTATTTAAATGTTATTTACAACATAGTTCCAACAAAATATACAATTTCATGTACTGTACTCCTCCTTCCTGCTCTGTCCGTCTGTAGTCATAAGTTGTGGCAACTTCATGTCCTTTAGCTGTAATCATGTTTTCTAGTTTCTCTTTGGATGTTTACATTTCCAAGGAGCCTTGATACATACAGAGTCTCATTTTCCCAGGTCAAGCTAAAATACTTGTATATGGATGTATATATGCAAGCAAAATCTATTGCTGTTATTTTAGGCAGTAACAAACTCTGTTTTTTTTTTTTCTCAAATGGTTTGTCCCCACTCTGCTAGCAAATGTTCTTTATCCTTTGGTTTGGATTAAGTTAATCTCATTACATTTGTTCTATAGTGGAAAATCTGAAATAAATGTATTCATTCTCATTAAATTTGTGACTTTTTGATTTTGCCACTTACAACATTAAACATGCTCACTGAAAACAGTAATACCAAGAAGGCTGTCATTTTTTGGTTGTAAGTCCAATATTTTGAATTGATTTTGCAAACTTCATTTTTGAATTTTATGTTCTAACATAGCATTTAATTGTAAATTAATATATCATCTAAAATGTGATCAATTTTTGACATGCCAGCTGCTTCTCCTTTACCCTTAAACCTCCCAGAAGACCTCTCTTCATTTCAGAATCCACAAATTCCCATTGCAGATTTGGTGCAGATATCCTACGTGTTTCTTTGTTCTGTCTAGCTTTACTTATAATGCATTATGTCTTTTTTACATAGTTAAAAAATGAATAACTTGATAATATGCTTAGTTTATGTATTCAACCCCATTGCCTTTACATTTTTAATGCATGTATGTATATTTTTAAAGTAACGGTTTTCACTTTCCTCTTATGCTAAGTATTTAAATACTGACGTGACACTGCTAAAGCAGATGTTATTCATTTTTGACAAGCTACTGATCAATGAATAAGTGTGAATTATGTTGTGTTTATATTTAACCAGACCTGTGATATCAAGCAATTTAAAAGTCAATACATAAATAAAGAAAATGTCCACTTGATTGTGATTCCATTAATATTAACAGACTGCTTTATATTGGTTTTGATTTACTGTTTAGAGCACCTTATGAAGCTCTCAATGGAAGACTTGGTTGAGTTTCTGCAGGAGACACTGGCCAAAGATTTCTTCTTTGATGATGACTTTGTAATTGATCAACTTCAAAATTCAATGTCAGAGCTTAAACGGTCAAAGCTGGACTTGCCCCCACCAGGTACAATATATAAATAAATCCGTATTAACTGAATATTGTCATTTGTTAGTCTTATGCCATAATTTTTTTTTATTGTAGCTCTTGTATTAGGGCACAAGTCAAGCTCTCTGGGGCCAGTGTGCTTTAAAACATCAAATAAAAGAAAATGGATTAGAATATAAACTATGTCCAGCAGAATAAAATCAATTAAGTTTGCTGAGAGCTTTAGTTGAAGTGAATACCAGAATTCACTATGGCCCTCGAGAGCAGCCCTGGATTACTTTGGTGTTTTTTGGGGTTTATTTCTCCCACAGAACTATACACTATGGCTTAATGCTGGCTTCCATTGGAGTATTGTTTCATGAGCTTTTTTGATGTGACTGTCTTGCACAGTGTATTACATCTGAAAATCCTTTGAGAAATTACTGGATAAAATTCTTCGATCTTGTAGCTACCAGCTGAACAGACAAGCAGAAAAGACTGAAATGTCATCTACCTTTTGTGTACTTTCACATGTTTTTAAAATATAATTAGAACTACCGCTGCTGCTTATTTACTTGATTTTTGTAGCTTTTTTGAAATATTTCCTGTATTTTTTAATTAAGTGAAAAGTATGAATGCATAACTTTCCATTGTATTGCATAACAATCAGTGTTCAAAGTTAATTTCAGCTGTACCTGCTCATGTAATGTAAGCACATTCTGTACAGTTTTCTAAGTGAGTGACTCAAAGAAAGCTGTGATGAACAAAATGTAGACATATCTAAGACCTTGAACCCCGAATGATACAACTGAAACAAGTAAAGAAAAAGAGTGATTTATTACAGAAAAATAAATCCACAAAGGTAAGTATTGCTAAGAGTAGCAATAGTAACACATAACAACAAAAAACAAGAACAGAGGTTCTCTAAGGCCTAGCTAAAAGCCACAGGGTCATCTATAGGAGAATGGCCTTCTTTACCACTGAAAACACACACTTACACTCCTTTGTACTTCATTCTCCATCTTTGTATATTTGTACCTTTGTACTTTATTTTTTCACAACATGACCTTTACTTTGCTGGCCAAAGCGCTGCTCCTGACTCTAAGCTCATTTGCCTGATGACCTGATAGGACATTTAAACTGACTTGAAGAATCCCTTGTGGGTCCTGAACCACTTCCAGGTTCACTCCAGAAAACTGGCGGGCACAGGGGTCTCTGCTGTCCTGAACTCCATGGTCCAAGAAATAATAAAGGGCACTCGGCTCTACAGGTGTCTGACAAACATAAAGCAGCATGCCTCCCTGTTGACAAAAATCAGAGTAGTTATACCAAACCTGCTTAATTTATTTGAGGGTCACAGGGGGGCTGACTTGAAATATAATAAATGTATCCTTTAACTGAGCCTGCATATCTTTCAGGATGTGGGAGACACAGGGCGGGCATGCCTCCTCCAAAACAGACAATGACCGGGTGCAGATTTTGAACCCAGGATGAGGCAACAGTACTAAGCACGGATTCACCAGGTTGCACTACAGCATTGCAATATATAAACATATATTCTGAAACAATCTGAAAATAGTGCAATCATTTGGATTCATTCATAAGACGTGGATATATGGATAAAATAATCAGCTTCCATTAAGGCTACGTTATGTTACATATTTTTCTATGAATTACATCTGAAATTAATTTTTACTAAAAAATGTCAAAATATAATATGGTATTTTTATGTATTGTTCTTCCATCAAGCAGGCTTATTTATAAAGGCATTGAAATGAATAAACTGATCCATCCATCCATCTATCTATCCATGCATTCATTCTCCAACCTGCACAGTCCACCTCACAATGATGGGGGTCACAGTATATCCAGGCAGCACTGACCACAAGACAAAAATCCACAGTGGATGGGGTAGCAGTTTTCTGTTTGATTACATTGGTTTCTGTATTCTAAATTCTGTATAGGTTGCCCTTAAAGCACTCCTTCCAGGGAGAGGTGTGGAAAGACAGGCATACTTTGCACGGTGCAAGGGTTTTGGACTTTAAAATAAGAATGCTTGCAAAGTACATTTTTAGAGTAAACTCTTTTTTCTGTAACATTGTGAGAACCAAACTGAACCCAAACACTCATTTTAAATATGGGCAGAATATCTGAAATCACACTGTCTGCAGCACTGTGAACTTTGCAGTACGCATGCATGCATTTTTACATTTGCCAGGTAGTGCCAATGTATGTTTTACTTTCCCACAGACCTCATAGCACAAATGTTAGTTCTGTTGTCTATTCCTATACTTGTCGTCAGTGTATCAGTGATGATCATGCCACACTCTACAGAATCCACTTTTCCTCTACCTATGATTTATACCTGCAAAATATAAAATATATTTGAATTTTAACTCATCCAGAAGAAGATATAGAATATAGATTATTCTGTCAATTAAGTTTTTTCAGTTCTTTATTTTGTGATGTGTATCTCGTGTACAGCTTCGTGGTTTCTCTTGTTACAAAAGTTCCTTATAATACTTGTGCTTTTTGTGTATGGGTACAATAAGTGTGTGTTTATTTTTTATTTTTTGTCACCTAAAGGAACTACATACTGTATTTGTCACATAATTAGCAAAATAAAATGTAATTTTTATGCTATTGTTATAGGAAAAGAAGATGAATTTCCAAAAAGAACACTAGGACAGCTGCCACCAGAGCCGCAGTCATCTTTCTCCAACCATTTTACCAATGGACAAAGCAATAATATAAGGTCTGAAGTTACCACTTCTAAAAGAAAGACGTCGCCCGATCGTATCAGTGAAAAAACAACCAGCAGAGGAGGTAAAGACACACTTGACAGACCTAACACAAAATCACAGAAGGCATCTAAAAGGGAAGACAAATCACCAGGCCCTTCTGAAATGAATTCACAGAAAGTGCCATCTGGTCCAGATACCCAAAGGCAGCTTAATAATGCAGCAGCAAACCAGAATTCAAATGCAGCCTCAAGCACTAGAAAAGATTTTGGTCCAAGGTGGAATAAACCATCTGAACTGAAGCTTAACGAAGCAGTAGTTAAGCCCGCTGGTGGCAGTAGAGGAAGAACTCTAAATTACAGTGTTTCACCTTCTCCGTCCAGTCCTGATGACTTATTTCAAGCAAGGCCAAAAAGCAGAGGACTGATTGATGAAACTAAGAGAGGGTCCAATGCATCACAATATGACAATGTTCCCGGAGCGGAGTTTGAGTCAGATACCAGGATTGAAGAAATGCTGGAAAGGTCCACATCACGGAGTCCACGAAACAAATCAGCAAGTCCGACTAAAGTGCTCATCAACGTTAACATGAATGGGCAACAGAAATTGCACAAGCACACTTCACAGTTTGAAAATGCAGACCAAAGATCCCCCACTCGACCACCACCCTCCTATCCTGGTCCTCCTGCTTATAACAACCCTCAGCAATACCCTTCTGTTTGGAATAACCAGGCACCCTACCCTTCACAGTACAACCGTGGCAAGGACTTTAAATGGGATGAGTTATCTCCTGACATGTCGCACACTGATTCTCTCCTAGTCAGGGACAGAGTGTTTGTCACCTCTCCCCCAACCAATCCTATTTTTGTCATGCCTGCTGAGACAAGCGCACAGTACAATTCTGTAAATTCAAATAGCTATGGTAGACAACCCAGCAAGTTTGCTTATCCGCCGGTAGATTACGTCACTGACGTTAGGAGACACGCTGAGCGTTTTCCTGCATACAGACAAGATCCTCATAGGCGACAGTGGAGCCAAGAGACTGATGCAAGGTACGCAGGGAGTATGCCAAGGTCACCAAGTTTTCAAAAAGCTCAGATGTCTCCAGTGCGGGAGTTTGCTTTTCCAAACTCTAGCCCCCAGTATAGTTCACCTCAGTACAGAACCCTTTACCCAGAATCCCAGCCTTCATCCAGACAACCGTACCAAACCTCATACAACATGCAGCAGTACAGGCAACCAACGGAAGGACTGTCCGTGCAGGAGTCTGTGCTGTTGTGAGGAGTAGCAGAGTGGTGACAGAAAAACACACAATTTGGTCTCGGGACGATTTGAGAAGAGAGAACAAACGACCATAAGACTTTGAGCATGCATAGGTGTGTTCAGCATTCCTGCACGTTACCTTGTATTTCAACCCCTGTAATTTTACTTGAATTGAAAAACGGTAACTGATCTTTAATGTTGGATTCTAATTTGAAATCAGATACGTGAATTTTATTTTTAGTTTTAGGACTGGGAAGTCCAGTTCCATAATGATAATTCCAGGATTACCAAATGTTAAAAATCGCATTTGTTTGCAGGTAATCTGTTAAAGCTTTGTCGAGTGCACTACGATATTGGTCCCTACAAAAAATAGTTAAAAAAAAGATGGTTTCTCTTTTTCCTTTTTGGAGGAAGTAGTTCTCAAAGCCAGCACAGAAGAGTAAGTCCAAATATTTAAGACATCTTGTATCATTTGATTTATGGATGTAATTAGCAAGCAATTTTTTACCAGAAACGTTGCGTTCAAAATCTGACCAGAGACTCTATAATGATTTTTTACTATGCAAAAATGATTGTTCACTGTAAAACATATTGTTTTTGTCTGCTAATAACTAGTTTCCTAACTATTCTGTTCTTTTGATTATATTCTAAAAGCTTGTGTTGTAACATATACCCCACTTGGGGTATTCAGTGTTACACGGACTTCATCCGGTTCTTTAGATGCGTACTGTATGCCTTGTCTGTTGATTGTGTTTTTTCTCACAGGTATGTCTACTTTCTGAACTGTGAAACGGCCTGTGAAATGGCTGACATTTTCAGTGCTCGCTGAGAACAGACTGAAATCTGCAGCTACAGTACTCAACTCGACTTAAAGCAGCATATAGAAGGCACCATAAAACTTAACATCATGACGTTTTGATTTGTGTTTGTTTGGTTTTTGTTTTTTTGTTTTTTTTTTTTGCTTTATGAGGAACGACAGTTGTTTGCGTTACCAGTCCTGCAATGTATGCCTAACACCGTGTTTGTTGGTTGGTGACTTTAAAAGGTAAGTTGCCTAGAGGGATGGCTAGGTGGCACAAGAATAAGCATTCCCACCTCATGGCTCCAAATGACAGGGTCTCAACCCCAGCCTGGTCATTGCCTCCATTTTGTCTCATATCCCAAACCTATGTGAGTGGGCTTGAAGAATGAATTAAACTGGGGTGAGTCAGACCTCTGACTAGCCACAACCCCATTAAGCGGGTTAGAAGATGAGTGAATGGATAAAGCTGTGCCATGCTGAGTCCACAGAAATGCCAGCATGAGTTGGCACCATTTGTTCTACATAAATGTGATTTTCAGGTTTAGCCTTTATTTATTTATTTTTTTGAATTACATATTTAAATCTTCTCAAGTTTTGTTTGAAGCAATGGCGGGAACAGTGCCCATGTCCAACAGCTATTATACCTTTATATCTTTTCCTAGATAGTGTAAACAGAAGCGTGTGCCTTGATAATCTCTACAGTTCATTTTGTTCTTTTGCAAAATGATCATGTAGGTTGTTCACATATAAGGTAGTTTAGAAATTTGATTCCAGAATCATTTGGTGTACGAGTTATCCTCAAGTCAAGATAGATGAACAGAAATCCACAGATACCTACTAAACTCTGTGTGCAGAATTATACACATTTCACGACCTTAAAGGGTTGAGTTTCACACAAGACAGAAACCTACTTAAAAATCAATAAATAGAAGTAAAGGGAGACTGGAGCAGAAAAAAAAGGGTGTTCACGAGGCCTATGGCAGGGCGCCATATTGGGGAGTCGGGCACTAAGGAGCTCACGCAGTCCTGGCTGTCACAGGCTTAGGAAGAATGTGCCTCTCTGATGACATGGTACAGGCTTAGTGTTGTTGTGTTTGTCTGCCTTTGTTTTTCTTGTATGAAAGGAATATTATTTAATTGTACCTTTTGGGGGTTTTATTGTCTTATTTGTAAACTGAACATTTTATTCTATTGTTTAATTGCTGTATGTCACATAATGTATCCTCTTGTACAAAGTCTGTTTTATTTCAGATAACTTTTAAAAATTATTATAACAGTAACATCTAAACTGTTTCTCATTGGTTGACACTGAACATTCCTTAGTCATTTTATTTTCTTAATAAAAAAAAAGAGTACAATACGTTAGTCAAGTTGTATGCGCTGCACTCTGCGGTTTTCTTTTACATGTTCTTTCTGGGTGTTTCCCTCAGTTTCCTCCCACACCACAAAGGGGTGTGTGTGTGTGTCCCACTGGTGGGTACGAGTCACGAGACCCCCTTAAGCTTTCTCCATGCACTGCTGTGATGTGTGCCATCTGCTGATGGTGGAAGGCTACCACAGACAGAGCCTCATGTTTTATAAAGCACACTTGCACTTGAATTACTAGCATAGTATGGAGAAGATGGCATTTTATTAAACAAGAAAACGGAACTCTGAGACAGACGCCAGCCGTCCACTATGTCAGTGTTTACAGTCTCATCAGGGTCAGAGTGTTGGGTGTAAATCAAGAACATCCAAATCGACACTCAAAAAATGTTTTGATCTGCTTGGGGTCATTTAATGTTTAATAAATCTTGTCTCAGTTAGATTCTGCATGTGGGTGGATGTTATCAGTGGTTGACTCTGATACCTTAGTCATTTTATTTTCTTCATTAAAAAAAGACCATAATCTGTTAGTCAACCTTCAATTTCACTGATCCTCCATTGCTATCCTGTGCAATCGAAAATAAAACTTAGGTAAGTTGTCTGAAATATGAGTTACTCATTACTTTTTTTGAAGATGTCCTAAACCCAGTAGGATTATTTTAATCAAAATGGCTGTAGTTAGCTCTGTAGTGCTGTGGTTAGCTCTTTGATCAGAGTGCCCATGACGGACGACCTCATGCCCAACACTCCCAGGATAGGCCAGGCACATTTGAGGGTGAGTGGCTCTTCTTATAATGAAATTGTTTCAGCACAAGGTGGTTATTTACACTATATTAATACACGAGAGCTCTCATTTTTTTATTAAATGTGTGACTTTTGAGCAATAGGAACAGGACAAAGTCAGGAATGAGGATGTAGCCACTGGACGTCTCCAGTTGAGCAGCAATGACACCTTTATGGCAGCATTTGGAGCCCCGGCCCTGGTGGCATACTGTGCTATTTTGTGATTGAACTCAGTCCTTGCCTTCCTTTAAATATGAAGGGCTAATATGAATTCATTCAAACATTTCCATCAAAAGTGCTAAGTACAATCACAAGCATACTACAACAAGGAAGGCCCACATTTGGAATGACTTCATCCCAAGGTGCTGCAGAAAAATTGATGGAGTTGGTGGAGTGCGGGGTCTTTGTGGTGGTATGGCCAAGCTCTCCCTCTGGTCAGTTGCACACACACAACACACTCCATGTCTCTGGGTCTTGGGTGGCAGTTTCCTGTTGTGCCGATACATTTGATGAATTAATGCTGAAAATGCTTGACCACTAAACAACAGAGCCTCCATTTATGAAGCACCCACATGTTTCTTTCCACTATCATGGTGGCACAGCTGTCTGGGGGAGTTTTTATGTTCTCCTTGTGTATGTAGGGTTGGTTTCCTCTCATATCTCTAAGATGTGCCGAGACGGGACTCAGTTTCCATTGCAGCCTCTGGAAATGGATGGTGCTTGGCATTCATCAACCTGAATGTAATCATACAGTAAAACGCTGAGAGGGCAGCTTGTCATTTCACTTTCGTCGGTGGACAATGCTGGCCCACAGTACCACCTGCCCACAGACAAAAAAGTGAATATAAAATAAATTTCACTGATTTTTATATAGCATCCCTCCTACACTCATGGCCAACACAATGAACTTTAAACGTAAAATACGCCGCACACTGTAAAACATGTCAACAAAACAGTTACCTGTGCGCAGCTTTTAAGTGCAAACTGCACAATGTAAATTACAAAGGCAGTGACAGCAGCCAGCTGTGTGTATGAGTGGAATGTGAAGAGCAGCAGCCATTTGGAGACCACAGTTCTCTACAGATGTTCCATTGAAATGGGGTCAAGGCTTTAACTCGGAAAGTCCAGGTTATGAATGAACCTTATTGGTGTTTAGCCACACCAGGGCAATTTTTCCAGTATGTTTAAGGTCATTGGCCAAAGTTGTCTTCCACATTTTACTGCTCTTGTGGATTTCAACTGGTTTTAGACTTCTTTCCTTCTGTCTTTGAATTTTCTAGCACTAGCCAAAGCATCCTCGGAGAGTGTGATGTGCTATAAGCCATAAGATTCTTCCTCCACGTTATTGAGATTCTGACATGCAGTTTCCAGCCAAGATGTCTTTTCAAAAAAGGATTTTTTCTTTGTACCACTAGATGGCGCTATACCAGCGCTTAACCCAACACACAGACACTGACAACATGCTTTAAAAGCACCAAGAAGTTGTTTAATTTCTTTTCTTTAAATAAATAGTGCCCAAAGCACCTCCACCACAATAAACAAACAATAATATTTACTTCTCGAAATCTCTCCTACAAACCTCCCAGCATGCTCTGTCCTCTGCCTCCCAACTCTGGCTTCTTTGCTGGTTCTCCAACAGTCCTTTTAATAATCCTTGACCCTGAAGTGCTTTTACTCTTCTGTCCATGTGACTTGCCAGCACTTCTGGGTCAGACAGAGAATTAAAGTTCTTTAATCAGCCCGGAAGTACTTCAGGGCTCCCAGCCACGTGACTTGGTAGTACTTCCGGGCTATGGATGAGGCATGGCTCCTCCAGTCCTCTCACACCTCCTCCTGGCGGCACCCATGGTACCCAACAGGGCTGAGCAACCAAACCCCAAGTCCCAAGATGCCCTGTGGGAATCTGGGGCACCGTTACACTCCAGGGGAGCTGCCATCTAGCGTTTTGGGGGAAGCAGTGCCCTTGAAAACCTGCCTTCCTCCATCCTTCCATCACAGAGGTTGAGCTGCCGACCTTCTCTTACATCTTGCTGTGGTCCTGTAAAAACCAGGGTCATGAACTGTGTATGTCACTGTTGTCTCATGTGCAGTTAGTGCAGTTGCTCTTATGGAGGACTCGAATTCTTCTGAGTTGCCGTAGACCTCTTGGTGACTTCCTTTATTAAAGCTCTTGTTGGAGGACAGCCAGGGGCCTCATGTATAAACGGTGCGTACGCACAGAAATGTAGCGTAAGAACACTTCCACGTTCAAATCGCGATGTACAAAACCTAAACTTGGCGTAAAGCCACGCACATTTCCACGGTACCTCATACCCTGTCGTACGCAAGTTCTCCGCTCGGTTTTGCAGACTGGCAGCACCCAGCGTTAAAGCAGTGCTACTATTCCTGTGTGGTTACCCTTTCTTTTTCTGATTCACATCCCTGACGCGGCTTTATAAATACACTGAAATTAACTGCATATTGTTTATTAGTTTAATGCATCTGATTGTAATTAACCTGTAACAATATAATGGTCCACAGAATGGTCAAACTATTCTAGATACAATAGCTTCTTTAGCGTTGTTACTCTCACTGCACCTTCTTTTTCTTCTTTCAGCTGCTCCTGTTAGGTGTTGCCACATCGGATCATCTTTTTCCATATTACTCTCACTGCACCACTCGAGTGTATTTATATCACTGTATCTGCGTGTAAATCACAGCAGCAGCTGATCAGAAAGAGAATTATTGGTATACAGCACCAAGCACTCGCTGCCTCAGCCATTCGCTATTTGAACTGGTCTCATCCAACCAATGCTTCAGAGCCTTTCCTGTTCCGACCTCGCGGTTCACAAACAGTTTCATCCCAAGAACTATACACACACTCAATCAGTCCATCAAGTGCTCCTTGTAGAACACTTTTTACTTCTAATTACAATCACCTCACTGTAAACTTGGGATGCAGTTATAATATTGCACAACCTGAGCCAATTTATAAAGCGCGTATTTACATATGATGATGATATCATTTTAAAGATGAAATGTAGCAAAATATGTTTATTATATTATACAGATAAAACTTTAACTTTATTTAAATAATCTACTGTATATTGTTAATAATTAAAGGACACGGTGTCGCTACGCTAGCAAGGATCTGGCGCTCCTTTCATGGATTGTTCCTGCCTCACGCTGTATGCTTCACTGGGACTGGCGTGAAGGATAGAATAATTAAACACATACTACGAAGATATTTCAATGTTCCTTAAAAGTTTTGAAGAATCGGCGTTCTAAGCTTACAGATGGCTTAACGTCTATTACAGAGCTGATTGTGTGGCGATCGGTTACTTGGAGAAAGAAAAGTATGTACAGGAATTGGAGGTTAGACAGTACTGCAGGGTCAGCCTTAGGCATGTGCAAACTGTGCACTTGCACAGGGTCACCAAGCCAATATATATTGAATATAAAACAGAAAGAGAAAATAACGACACAGCTAAAAACGCAGCAGCAAATTTCGGCAAACGTTAAACGCTTGTGTCATGAGCACAGGGCAGCTATGCAGTGTTTGCAACGGAAGTGGCCATCCGCCGTGCATAAGACACCATATTGACAATGGCGGGCGAAGGAGCCACCGATTCTTTCTCTGCCCAGGGCCACCACAAGCCTAGAGCCGCCCATGAGTACTGCTGCAATAAATAATTTCATTGAAGGTCGCGCACAATCACTGTGCCACCGTGTTCCCATGTTTAATAACATACTTTAACTCCTATCATCATGAAAATGATATTAAGTATACATCAATATTTTAATTATTCAGAGAGTTCTAATTTCACGAATGTAATGGATTCTGTGTCCTGTCGGAGGTAGAAAAAGCCAGTTTAAGAAGCACTAGTATTTCACACACACAGAGCACATAGAAGAACACATACAAAACAAAGCATTTAACGTGCTACTTTACTTACGATGTGATTTGAGAAACTAGTAAATGAAACGATTTTAAGATGAAGTTTATGATGTTCTACTTTAATGACAAAATAAACTACGTGATTAAAGTGGAAATTTCGAGATTAAAGTTGACATTTCGTGCTTTTTACACACTGTGTGCCTTTTTTTCTCTGTACCCTAATAAGCTTTCATATGACACTCAGACGGTGGGCTACGACTCGCCTTTTCACGGTGACTTTGATATCTGACAACTTCTTTTTTTATTTCGGGCAGTGTGTGACTTTGTGAACTTGAGCTTTCGAGTTTCTCTGACACGCTATGTCAGTCAATCAGCTTCCTTTTGTTGTTTATACCACTATTTAAACCAACAAATAGTACGTTTTTCCTTGTCTCCACTCGGTATTCGCTGAAATTCTTATATTTTCCCTTGTGCTTTTGCCATTGCCTTTTCACAGAACGCTGAGCTTAAGGGCTCTTTATATTGAATTGGATATTCAAACAGGCGTAATTCTAGGAGGATACGGGGTGGGACAGCAGGCACATGAACAAGCGTTACTTTTCACACTGATCTGGATTTATGTAGCGGAAGAACGCGGAAGTGTGTGAACGCACAGATTTATGCATCTGCATTCTGTGCGTACGCACATTCCCGCTTTTGTGCTTACGCCATGTTATAGTGCGAGTTCTACGCACAGCGTTATGCATGAGGCCCCTGGACTTGACAGACTCACAGTTGTTTAAACAGTGGACCACACTGTGCTTTGACGTTTGTCCAGTGTATTGGTAGTTTTCTTAGATCTTTGTCCTGACTGGTATAGTATTCTTCAAAGACTTTGTCTCAGATCTGCTTTAATGTGTTATTTGTTCATTCTGATGACTTTTAACTTTTACCAGATTTTGGATGAAGACATTCACTGTCAAACTGGTGCAGCGGGTCCACAGCTCAAGTCAAAAGGCCACTTTTTTAATAAATAGTCGCTGCACTTTTGGCTTAGAAAGGGGGCATGGAAGTGTGGCCGGAGCAGTTCCCAGGTGAATTTGTGATGCGGACTGTCCTCGCTTAAGTGCACAGGTGAGGAGTCGTCTGCATCCGTAATTGTTGCTGGGAGCTGCTAATTCACACCTGATCCATGTCCCCGTAATAAATAATAGAAGCGCGAGGCAGATGGGGAAAAAAGATAAAAAGGAATGGAGGTTAGAAGTGAGAAGAAGGCGGCAGGAAGGAGAAAGCCGGTGTGTGAGAGCGAGAGCAGGTTGGACGGTAATGCAGCTGGTAGGAGAGCCCCGAAGGAGTGTTTGGCCAACTCTCGGAGGGGGGCTGATTGAAGTGGTCGCTCCAGCTGAGCAGTTTTGAGAAGCTGGAGTGACCAGCAGAGGGGTCGACTGGCCGTTGAAGGAAGTGGAGTCAAGGAGGCTTTGGGCATGTTGAGTCCCAGCGTTTGTGCCCTGCCTGCTGGGGAAAGAACCCAGGTCTCAGTCCGGCTGGAGCTCGACGTAGCCGGGGATCGGAGAGCTACCAGACAAGAAAAGGAGGAGCTGCATTTGCTGGTTGGGCGACTCCCCTGTTGCGGGGCCCAAATGGGAGAAGCAGGAGAGCAGCCAGTAGAAGAACGCACCTGGCTTTAGTTTTAAAGAAAGACTGCCTCCAGCCATTGTTTTTAACTTCGTTGTTTTAAAGGATTTTCTTTTTCTATTGTGTTTTTAACCTCCACCCTTTGACCTGTTTTTATTGGATTATTTATTTGAAGATTTCAGAGACACTGCATTATATATTTGAACACTGTTTTGGTTTTGTTGATTTTAATAAAAGGACTTTTGCACTTTTTGCACCACCCCCTTGCTTCATGGTTGATGTCTTCACTGCCTAGCTCATCAGTGCCATTACCGATGGTGTTGGGTTCGAGAGCTCCCAGAAGTAAGATGGGAGCTTGGAGCAGAACCCACATCGTCACACAAACCTGTCCAGTATTAGCTTAAGCCACCATTCCTTGCAATTTAGGCTTGTCTGTACTGTTATTATCTGAACCACAGATGTGTTTGCTGTTATGGACAGAGTTTGAAATTCTGTGCATGCTTTTATTATAAAATGGAGGTTTTTTTTTTTCTTGTTCCATATTTCATTTGTGCTGCTTAATATCTATAGTGTACTTTTTCTTTGTTTTTTTTTTCCCCAAGTAGTCAGTACAAGGGAATGTCGCTGAACAAGGGGGTAAACAAGCAAGGAAAGTCCATCAGGTAAGTGGGGTTGTGTTTTATATGAAAAAAAATGTATTTTAACTCATTCCTGGTTATCATGGCACTGAAAAGTGGCAACGTGTTGCATCTTCAGACATTTAAGGAAGAATTTCACATGAAAATAGCACCAATGATGGAGGAAATGAGATAAGAGCATGTGCTTTTACATAGTACTGTGGACATGTAGTAATTTGTGTGTAATAAAAACACTAATCTTTTACGGCTTCAGCACCTTAACATGGTGTCTATGCCTGTGTATTAAAAGTTTGTTAAGTCTGAATGCCTGTGCTACTGCAAGATGAAGCGAGATAAGGCCCGTTGGCAGCAGAGGTGCACTCATCCATCTGTTTTAAACCCAACTGTCCTCCGAGTACGTCCTCAGAAATTAATTCAACGAGTGTGCGAATTTCAGTGCCAGCCAAAAATTGGGGGCGCAGTGTGTTCAAGTTGGGACGTGACGTCAGAGTCTCTGTTTACTATCAACATGTAACAGCAAGCCTACAGGATCGATGTGCCTGCTTTAATGTTTGATGAATGGTTTGATGTGGTGAAGCAAAATGCTGACATGCAAATGCATTCGTGGTGCCTAGATATTCAAGCGTCGCACATTCCCCATCGTAACGACATGATATATTTTGAAGGTCCCACATACCATCTTCTGTGCCGTCTTTTTTTTTTTTTTTTTTGCATCTTCACAATAGAATCAAAATGTACGACAGCATATTTGAGCCACAGAGAAGGTCCATTTTGTGATTAAAGTGGATATTTTGGCTTTAGTCTTGAAATTTCTACTTTAATCGCAGAGTTTATTTTGTCATTAAAGTAGACCTTTGCAAATGTCATCTTAAAACCGACCCAGTTGTTAATCACTACATGCTTCTGGGGCTTCCTCCTGAACTGATGGCAGCGGCAGGCAGCAATCGCCACACAGAACACATTACATTTATGATATTCCAGCTTTCTGCACATTTAGAATCCTAAGAATTATACTTGATATCACTTTGATGATGAAATGCATTAAAGTATGTATGTTATATTTTACAGGTGAGTCGTCAGCTTCATTTAAATAATGAATACTGATAATAATTACGATGGTGGAGCGGTAGCGCTGCTGCCTCACAGGGAGTCACGTCCCTTGTGTTCCCTGCCTGGAGTTTGCATGTTTTCCTGGTGGGTTTCCACAGTGTGCTCCGGCTTCCTTCCAAGGACGTTCAGGTTTGGGGATTTGGTGATGCTAAAATGACGCTAGTGTATGTGTGTGCTTGTATCCACCTTGTGATGGATGTTGTTGCCACGTCCAGGGATTGTTTCTGCCTCACACACGATGCTTGCTGGAATGGGCGCATCCCTGGATTGATGGATATAATCATCAAACATCCTTTTAAGAGATAATGTGGCAAGGTATCCTCAGAATTTAATGGATGTTTCAGGCGATTCAAAACACAGCGAAGTCAAATGTTGTTTTCTCACCGTGGTAATATCTCACATAATTTTAATACTAAAGTGAGAGTTGACATAGTTGCACCTGAAAAGACAGTTAAAAAATCTTCTAGCATTATTATACCATGGAAGATCCAAAGAGTGTCTGATTTAAAGAGAACATGCCGTAGAGCTAAGCGTGAATGGAGGAAGACTAAACTATCCACTATGAAATATTAAAAGTTAAAATAACAGAATACAATAACACAGTCCGTCTTAAGAGGTGCTGCTATTTCTCTAGAATTATCAGTAACAATGCTAGTAATCCCAGAGTCTTATTCTCTACGATTGATCGTCTGCTAAACCCAGGTAACACAAAGGAATGCCTCCAAAAAACTTCCAGTGAAACTTGTGAGGCTTTTGCTAAATTTTTTAATCACAAAATTAATGATATTAGAAATAATATATCCATCCATTATCGAACCCGCTATATCCTAACTACAGGGTCACAGGGTACATCTCCCCAATACTGATCCTCTTAAACCCCGGTACTCCATTTTAAACAAATTACCTGATGTATTTAAAATAATTTCTCAGCTGAGACCCTCCACCTGTGTCCTTGACCCAATACCAACAAGTTCTTTCAAAGAAGTATCAGGCATGTTAATTGATAGTATTCTTGACATAGTAAACTCATCACTAGATATGGGGGTCTTCCCAGACTATCTTCTCCTCTGCTTTTGAATATTTTAGACCCATTTCTAACCTGCCTTTCGTAAGTAAAATCCTACAAAAAGCAGTCAGTGTGCAGCTAAATGATCACTCGAATAAACATGCTGTTCTTGGCAAGTTTCAGTCAGGTTTTAGAACATATCACAGTACAGAAACTGCATTCGTTAAAGTAGTGGCTTGTGGGTAAATGCAGACAGAGGCCGTTTATCTGTTCTCAACCTCTAAGATTTGAGTGCCGCATTTGATACCACTGATCACAATATTCTTATAAATCACCTTAGTCAGTGGGTGGGCCTCTCTGGCAGTGTCTTAAATTGGTCTGAGTCTTACTTGACAGGTAGAAAATTCTTTGTTATTTGTGGTAATTATACTTCAAAAACACATGATATTCTATATGGAGTTATACAAGGATCTATCCTGTGTCCACTGCTGTTTTCATCGATTTACATGCTTCCGTTAGGTCAGATTATCTCAAGGAATTATTTGAGCTACCACAACTATGCTGACAACACACAACTGTATTTATCAACAGCACCTGATGACCCTGACTCTCTTGTCTCACTGATACAATGTCTTACTTGTGTTTCTGAATGGATGAGTAGTAATTTTCTCAAACTAAATAAGGAGAAATCGGAAATCTTAGTTATTGGCAAAAATGGACATAATGAGGGTATTAGAAATAAACTTGATCCATTAGGATTGAAGGTCAAGACAGAGGTAAAGAATTTTGGGGTAATTATTGACTCTGGCCTAAATTTTAAATCACATATTAATCAGATTACTAGGACAGCATTTTTTCACTTAAGATATATAGCAAAAATTAGACCCCTTGTAACTTTGCAAGATGCTGAAAAATTACTTCATGCTTTTGTTTTTAGTCAACTAGATTACTGCAACGCACTCCTCTCAGGACTACCCAAAAAAGTAATCAGTCGATTGCAACTAGTGCAGATTGCAGCTGCCAGAATCTTAACCATGAAAACAAAATCTGAGCACATCTCTCCAGTTTTGATGTCACTACATTGGTTACCCTTGTCATTTAGAATTGACTTTAAAATACTGCTTCTGGTTTACAAAGCCTTTAATAATCTCACTCCATCCTATATCTCGGAAAGCCTTTCACCTTACAATCCAAATCGTAACTTTAGATCTTCAAATGAGTGTTTGCTTATAACTCCAGGAGCTAAACTTAAAATAAGTGGTGAGGCAGCCTTCTGCTGTTACGCAAATAAAATCTGGAATATCTTACTGATAGAAATTCACCAGGCTAATATGGTGGAGCACTTTTAAAAACTGCTAAAAACCCATTACTTTAACATGGCTTTCTCATACCTTCATTTTAGTGTAACCCTGATATTCTGCATCAGCATTTAATTATCATTTTTTTGATGGCTCCAAAATCCATACTAACCCCCACTTTTTCTGCTGTTTTTTCCCCCAGTTTTCTGTAGTGGCAATCTGCACCACCACCACCCGATCAAAGCAACTTGCAGTCCCTACATTGATGGATTAAAGGCCAGAGGTCCACATGACCATCATCATCTATTTTTTCCACGTGAAGCCTGAAAACCATGAGGACTGATTTAGATCATTTATGTTAGGTAGAATGCCTAGTGGGGGCTGGGCGGTCTTATGGCCTTGGAACCCCTACAGATTTTGTTTTTTTTTTTCCTTTTCAGTCCTCCCTGGCCATTGGACCTTACTTCATTCTTTGTTAATTAGTATTGCCTAATTTTACATATTTTTTTCTTTCTTCATCTTGTAAAGCACTTTGAGCTACATCATTTTTATGAAAATTTGCTATACAAATAAATATTGTTGTTGTTGGTGGAATATTCCAGATTTACATAAAGTATGTGCGCAAGTATAAACAGTACAACGCTTGTGAAACAGAAGCATCTGCAGGTGCACACATCTCGTCACATGAAGTATAAACCCAACCTAATGCTTTACTGTCATGGTGGCCAACTCGGTTACATAATCAAAACAATGAGTTTTAAAACTGGAACTTTCAAGTATGACCTTCAGCCCAGAATTAGTTTTAGAGCCAGCCCTCCTTCTTTGTAACTGGCACACCTGTGCCGATACATAGATAGATAGCACTTTATTTGAGCATCAATAAGAGGCTGAGCATGTAGCTACAGGGCACCCAAGCTCTATAATTGTGGAGTATTAGGATGTGACAGGCCACAGTGCACCGACTTGTCACTCCTCATAGGCTGTGGCTTTCAGTCTCGGGCCTACAGACCCCCTTGGCTGCTGGCTTGTGTTCCAACCCTTAGCCTAATTAAGTGAGTTGTCATTTTTCAATTTCTGTGTTTTGGTGTGAATCTAGAAATTACAAAACTAACTTTGGTGAATTTTGATTAGCATGTACCAAGCAGTTATGCACAGTATGTTACATGGGAATAAGTTTGTATATTTTTTAACTTGGTTTTCATGATTTTCACCATTATCTTGACTTTCATTCTGCTTTTCCAGATGTTCTGGTTATTTAGTCCATTATTAACTAATACGCACATTAGTGGGTCTGACGCTGAAGTGGCTACAGTGTCTTTTGCTCAGGTCTCTACTCTGCTCGTTGGTAATTATCATTATTAGGATACAATCTAGGGAGCACAGAAAAAGGCAAATTAATATGAAGACAACAAAACAGAGGTCATCAAAAATACAAATATTTATAAATTTAAAAGCCACGCTGGTGTGCTTTTCTAAATGCAGAATTAGAGAACAGATAATAATAACAAAACTGGAGACCAACACTACATGTATTTATCAGCACCACATCAATACACACAGACTCGTTACAAATAAGATGAGGCATCTTTCACAGAGACTCACTTAGCCCTCTTTGTTTCTCTCTAGCCTCTCTCTCTCACTTACAGGTAATCTAACTTAAACACCATTTAAATATCCGACTACGCCACCCAGTTTTATTAAGAGACTGGGAACTCCTTAAATTTACCAATAATAACGCACAGGTTTTTCTTTAAATTGGGTGGTGAGTAAACACACAATGAAAGACACAACAGTAATTTCAGGAAAAGCAACAGTAACTTCTATTACACTAGACAATAATAAGTACATGAAAAAGATAAAAAAATTTTTTTCCTTTTTCTAAAAGGAAAACACACAGTCCACACTCTAAAAGTCCATTAAAAACAAGGATTGGAGGATACAACCTTTAGTGGTGCAGAGTCCAGTTTGCGCACTGTGTTACCCCAACACTTAATCGTTCAACTGTCCACCGATGTACTCTGTTCACCGCACACTCGTTTCTCAACAGAAGTTTTGTCCAATCGTGGAATCCCTGCCAGCGTCTCTTCGTCGTTTCTTTTTTTCCTCTCTGGGCTCCTTGTGTTGCTGTGACCTCGGCATGCCTCACTTCTCGTCTGCCAGCTTTGCTCGGTCCTTTCATGCAGCTTCCCTAACTCACTGGACCCACAACCGTCTTCTTGTGGAGCTGTCTCTTCCTCCCTCGGGGTAAGTGTTGCCGTCCGTGTGCCTCACGTCACACCAGCCACGTACCCCAGTCTGCCAGCGAGCCCCTGTGCTCTCTGCGAGTATCTTGGCAGCGTTCTCAGTGGACCGTCCCTCCTCTTGCCCAGAAGTTTAAATCTTCTTCAGTCCCTGCCGTTGTCGGTCCTGGACAATTGGTTTAAACAATGGCACATCTAAATTTCCTGGGTTTAACAATTAATGAAAACATAAGTTAACAAATTTAGATTGTTACCAACCATGAATGAGTACAGATGCTGATTAGAAACCAATACTGTCAGGCATGTTAATTTTTTTTAAATCTCCAAGTCAGATAAATACAAACATCCTCCAAGGAAGGAGCAGTTCTGTTATCACAACTCTGCATTATTTGTATACTCAACCAGCCAAAACTTCAGAGCGGTGACTCCTTTGCAAGACAGCAAATACCTCCATCCAGCAGACAGCCATGACAACAATCAGTAATGGGATTACCCAGGAAATCAAAAAAATGCCCCCCTTTGACAAATATGTTTGCCATATTCCTTCAGAGTAATACATTGGTCAAAAACTGACCTACAGCAACTCCAAAGGAGAACACTAACACTGCTCACAAAACACACCACCAGCCCAAAAGTAGAGCGACTCCCTCTTCCACATGCTGAGATATAATTCATTTACACAACACAGGGAGATTAATTCATTAATAATTTAACAAACTTCTTCCACACAAATTGAGCATACATCAACACTACACAAAGCAATACTTCATGTTGTTTGCCTGTATTGTGGAATAAACTTCAGACAGGCATCGAGATGTAAGTGAAGCAGCTGCTGGGGGAGACGATCGGTGATGCATTGTCAGCGTTGGACGGACATAACAACACAAACAAGGCAGACCTCTTCATGAAATTGATCAGCCTTGTGTGGTTGAGATTGCTGTGGTGACACAGAACAGTTTATTCTGGTCATACAAGATCAGGTTATAAACATGAGAAACTACAGAAAATATATTCTTTAGGATGCTAACATTACAGAGTGTACATGTAGATATTGACACAAGGAACAAGAAATGATTGAACACATAATATCAAGTTATAAACTACTGACACAGACAAACTATGTGCACAGACATGACCAGATAGCAAAAATTAGACATCAAGAACTGTTTCTACAACACAAATAAGTAACAAGCCGTATTATAAGTGCACCCATCTCCCGTACCCGGAGCTAGAAAATGCAACTTATAAACTAAACTGGGACAGAACTACAAAATAATCTACCAATCATAAACCAAATGTAACACTAGTAGACAAACAAAATAAAATTACAAATATTGACACTACTGTACCAAACACACACAACTTACGAAATACACACAAATAAAATGCATGAGTATGGAGAAAGTCATCATTATGTCCATTGTTGTATCCATCTCACATACACTACACAAAAGCTTACAGATATCACATAGAAACCAATAAACATACAGAAAAGTACAGAAAGCAGCCACTTTAAATACAGTACATGTCTCCTAGTGAGGAAAATCCTTAACACAAACATAATCCCCCAAAACATGCAATATACACACATATCACTGCCCTGTGTTATGGCCTTGGACCACATAGGTGGTAGCACAAGGACTATCCTGAAATAAATTTTGAGTGATAATAATGAAGACTATCAAATTCAAAGAGCTCAGTTGCAGGTGAAATGCCTGACTGACTATGAAACAGGCTGGCACACAAACCAGCAGCCCCAGAAGGTCCTCAGCACCATAGAAACATATAGATAGACTCCGCATTCACTGTGTTGCCCAGTCGACACGATACGTCAGCACATCCGTCCTATTGCGAGTGGCAAAAGTGCCATTTCAACTAATACAGACAGACGCGGAAACCGGGTTTTCTGCTGAATAAACAATAACGTTTAAAACAGTATCGTTTACATACAACATATTTTGGCAAACCATTTAAATGCAATTATTTATATCCATTTAATTTAATAATTATTATTATTATTATTAAATAATTCCTCCAAGTAACATTTCTCGGACTGCCTTCTTCTATCTCCGAAACACTTTAAGACGTCCTTTTCTTATGCAACACAGTACTAAAGTACTGGTTAATGCCCTAGTCACCTCACGTATAGATTATTGTATTGCTGTTCTATCTGGCATCCCACAAAAACGTATCCATCACTTACAACTTCTTCAAAATTCTGCTGCCAGGATAATAACCTGTTCTAAATCCACTGAACATTACACCTATTCTCTCTCAACTTCACTGGCTCCCTGTTAACTACAGAATACAATACTAAATACTGCTCTTAACATTTAAAGCTCTCCACAACCTCACTGATCTCCTGCAAACTGACACTCCTCTCGCTCACTCAGATCCTGTAATTTGAGAGTATTCAGTCTGGCAATATGGTGCAGCCTTAGTTTGTGGAAGACAGACACAACTAAAGACATGAGCATAAAATGATGGTTGTCAATTTCAAACTGTGTTTCCTCAATGTGCTACTTGAGAAAAAACACATCATCTGAACCAATCTCAGCCCGAACAAACTGATGGATCAAAGATACACTGACAGCTTGCCCTAATGTCGACTGTCAGATAACATGCTCAGCTACTTTGACCACCTTGACTGTACCCTTGGAAGGAATCATCAAACCTCCTTTGTTTTTTAAAGTGAGCGAGTGGTAGCTTTGATCATATGATGCCGGTACAGCATCTGTTACCAAACTAGCATGGCACACGTCACAGGACAGCTTTCTCAAAATCCTGTCTAAGGACTACCTCCCACTGCTTCCTGAGGTGGATTTCTTTGGGAAACCTGCAGAATTTAAGAAATGTTAACACTGTGAACTTGACCCCGGACACAGGCAGACGGACAACATAGTTTCACCACACACTGTTTATTTACAGTTATATTTACAAATTACGTGCACTCACCAACCCCAGTGCCTCCAGCACCGATTCCCCCAATGTCCAGGCCACACAGTCCTGTGCCTCTCTTTCTCCTGGCCACCTCCAGTCCTTACTCCAGCTCCGTCCACTTCCACCCGACTTCCACTTCTTGACTGGAGAGAGGCGGCCCCTTTTATGGGGACCCGGATGGGCTCCAGCTGCTTCCCGGCACTTGACGTTGGCCACACCCCTGTGTGGCGGAAGTGCCGGCTGCGCACCCGGAAGCCGTTCGTGTGTCCCCTGCCGTCTTCCCCCCGGCACTTCCTGGTGTGGCGGAAGTGCCGGGCTCCCGGGATAATTAGGCACTGGGGCGCCGCCTGGCGGTGGCCACGGGTCCCTACAGGGCTGGGCTTCCAAGCCCTGTACCCGAGGCCCCCTGCATAACCAGGACGGACACCCCCACTCGGTCTGGAGGAGGCACACGCCCTCCTCCGGTCCTCCAAGGCGTCCCGACCGGGCTCCAGCCCCGGCCGAGGACCAGATGGGACAAACCGGCATCGGGGCGCCGCCTGGCAGTGACCACGGGCCCCTACAGGGTAGGGCTTCCATGCCCTCGACCCACGGTCCCCAACAGAACCAGGACGGACGCCCCCTCACGGTCTGGAGGAGGCACAAGCCCTCCTCACGTCCTCCTGGGCGTCCCGGCCGGGCTCCAGCCCCGGCTGGGGACCACAACAGCTAACAACAATCTACATAGTGACTAAATACATTTAGCCAAAACGTTGTTTGGAGACTCACTTGAGCACATAAATGCATAGCTTTGCTAGTTTAGCCTGGTGTAGCTAAAGTTAAGATTATAAAATGGGATTTTCTAATGGCCAAATATAACCAAAACAATTGTTCAGCCCTACTTACTTATGAAATGTAATCCCCCTGGATCTGATTCGGAGCGTACAGAGGTTTGTACAATCCCAAGCAGCACATTATTCATCACTTCACTCCACAGCAGTGTCACTTGCAATATGGCGGCGACGTTGACTTACGATGCTGCTGGTCATGCGGCGTCTAGTAATTCTATGTCTATGCTCAGCACTGCCTTCGAGGTCCACTCCTCCCCAGCAGTAGAAACTTCAACTGTTGAATTTCCCGGCGTTGTTCGTGTGTTCTCTCCGCCGACCGCTGGGGGCCGCAGATGAGCAAAGCCATGAGGTCACTCGGCGTGTTGTTCTTCCAGCGCGCTGCTGCACTTCCTTGTTTTCCTAAAGTAACCCGCGGGCTCGTTATGGCTGTGTATTTAGTGCAACTCCGGGCTCCGGTCTGGTCGTTGTTGAAGAGTGCGGCTCAGTGCACGAGGAGTTTTGGGAGCCGTGCCGAGACCGGGAAGTTGACTGTACGCTGTGAGAAGGATGGCGTGAGGTGGGCAGTGACACAGCTGTTTAAATTGAATAACTTTGCAGATGGCGAGAAAATGTTTTTTTTTTTTGCTTTATAAGCATTTGCCCTCTTGTGACAAATAAATGAACTGCTTCGTCTTTTCCTCTCCAGAAAAAATAAGTTGCAAGTATACGCTTTTCTTTAATATTTTCGCAGCATCTCCGCACGTGTCATGGTCAGTGGTATTTGTTACATTTCATTCACTTTGCAGTGCTACGTTCAGTTATTTCCTAAGTTTTACACTATTCCAAACCCCGTTCCCGGTGATAACGTTGTTTGAGCAGTAGAACCTGCAAAGTTCATGGAGAGACTGGTCAGGATTTGTGCTAACCTCTGCGTTACTGTACTCTTATTTTAGTCGGTGTTTTAATCCTACCTTTCACATAGAACGCCATAACAAGGCAAATGGTGTAACATTTCATCAATCATTTATTTTTCTAATCCTAGTAATAGGGTTTTTAAAATGTTTTTACAAACTAACTGTTAAAATAAGACCAATTTTCTCCATGTCCATTTTACTTCCTTTAAAGGAATATTATTCTCAACAATCCAAAGAAAAGGAATGCCCTGTCCCTGGCTATGCTGAATTCTCTTCAAGCTGACATTCTCCATGAGGCAGACAGCAGTGCACTAAGAGTTATAATTATTTCAGGTATATGATTTTCTGTTAATTCAATAACTGTAGGCTGAGAATTCCTTCTGGTTAAATCACTCCCCCCATAATGCCATTTGTACAACTGGAGCTAAGAATTGCTTCATTTTTTGCTTTTCTGGGTGACTGCCTGGCATACAGGAGCTGTCAGCAACTTTTCCTATTAGAATTCAAAATGGGCCATACAACCCAAAGCTTGTCAGGGTGTGTTTACTCTACAGTATATAATAAGTTTGTGGACACCTGACCATCGCACCAATATGAGCTTGGATTGGATTGTCATTTGAAAACTTTCAGAATTATTAATAGAGTTCACCCTGTTTGCAAATATAGAAGCCTCCACTTTTCTGGGAAGGCTTTTCACAGATTTTGGAGTGGATCAGTGGGAATTTGTGCCCAGTCAAGCGACAGAGCATTTGTGAGGTCATTGGATGAGAAGACCTGGTGCCCAGTCTGTGTACCAAATTGTCCAAAGGTGTTCAGGGTGTTTTGTAAGCCTCTGGGGTTCCTTCATGTCTTTATTGCCCTGGCTTTGTGCACAGGGGCCCAGTCATGCTGGAACAGAAAAAGGGCCTCTTCAAAACAAATGCTAAAAAGTTGGAAGTGCACAATTGTCAAAAATGTCATTGTAGCATTGACATCTCAAACAATAAACACTAGCCCCAGACTATTATCTCTCCTCCATCAAACTTTTCAGTATAAACTATGCACTCAATACTGTACAGATTTATATATCAGTCTACCAGATAGTGAAGCAGTTATTCATCACTCCAGAAAATGTACCTCTACTACTCCAGAGTCCAATGGCGGCATGCTTTACAGCACTCTAAGGAACGCTTGGCATTTTGCATAGTTATCCTAGGGTTGTGGGCAGCTGCTCAGCCATGGAAACCAGTTTCATGAAGCAGCCGACACACAGTTGTTGTGCTGATAATGCTTTCAGAAGCGGTTTGGACTCCGTTGTGAGTAATAAAACAGAGAATAGGCCATATTTGCGCACTATGCTCTTGAGAACAGGTCCAGAGAAGAGCGACTAGGCTGATTCCAGGGCTACAGGGGATGAGTTATGAGGAAAGATTAAAAGAGCTGAGCCTTTACAGTTTAAGCAAAAGAATAAGAGGTGACATGATTGAAGTGTTTAAAATTATGAAGGGAATTGGTACAGTGGATCGAGACTGTTATTTTAAAATGTACCTGAGGGGACAGTTACAAACTTGTTAAGCGTAAAATTCACACACACATTAGGAAGTTTTTCTTTACCCAGAGAACCAGAGACACTTGGGATAAGCTACCAAGTAGGGTGGTAGAGGGACTTTCAAAACTCGACTTGATGTTATTTTAGAAGAATTAAGTGGATAGGACTGGCAAACGTTGTTGGGCTGAATGGCCTGTTCTCATCTAAATTGTTCTTAAAAAGAACTCGGTGGTCCTGCTTGGTGAGTTTGCATGGTCTATTACTTTGTGTCTCCTGAGCCGTTGTCACTCCTAGGCGCTTCCACTTCACCCTAATAGCACTGACAGTTGACTTGGGCAGGTCTAGCAGATCAGAAATTGAGCTTTTCAGTACGTCTCATTCTATAGCTCTATTTACAAAAAAATTGGGACATGTTGTCTTCGTTCTGTTTTCGGTTAAATTTGAGTTTACATGATTTACAAATCATTGCATTCTGTTTGTATTTACATTTTACACAGCGTCCCAGCCTTTTAGTAAACAGGGTTGTTCTGGCAGTATTTGTCAAAGGAGATTTGCTTGGCTGTTTGTTTAATTTCATGCCGCTGTTTTACAATGTGTCTGAAACCCCTAAACTCAACAGTCCACATACCCCCTTTATATGGAGAAAAGTATTGGGAGACACTTTAATTACTGAATTCAGATGTTTCAATCAGACCCATTGTCACAGGTGTATAAAATCAAGCACCTAGCCATGCAGTCTCCATTTATAAACATTTGTGAAACAAAATGGGTCGTTCTGAAGAGCTCGGGACTTCAAGCATGGTACTATGATAGGGTGCCATCTTTGCAAAAAGATGGGTTGTGAAATTTCATCCCTACTGGATATTCCACGGTCAACTGTAAATGGTATTATTGGAAAGTGGAAGGATTTAGGAAGAGCAGCAACTCAGCCACATAGCGGAAGAGAACGTCAAGTTACGGAGCGGGGTCAACGACTGCTAAGGTGCATGGTGCGTAAAAGTCACCAGTGCTCTGCTGATTCCATGGCTGAAGAGTTCCAAACTTCCACAGACATTAATGTATGCACCAAAACTGCGCTGGGAGCGTCATGAAATGGGTTTCCATGGCTCAGCAGCAGCGTGAAAACCTCACATCACCAAGTCCAATGCCAGGCGTCATATGGAGTGATGGAAACCTCTTCTATGGAGTGACGAATCGCGCTTCTCAGTTTGCCAGTCAGATGGGCGAGTCTTGGTTTGGTGGATGCCAGGAGGACGTCACCTGCCTGACTGTATTGTGCCAGCTGTGAAGTTTGGAGGGATAATGGTGTAGGACTGTTTTTCAGGGTTTGGGCTAAGCCCCTTACTTCCAGTGAAAGGCATTCTTAATGCTTCAGCATACCAAGACATTTTTGGCAATGCTATGCTTCAAACTTTGTGGAAACAGTTTGTGGAAGGCCCTTTCCTACTTCAACTTGACTGTTCCCCTGTGCGCAAAATAAGGTCCATAAAGATGTGGTTGGATGAGTTTGGTGTGGAAGAACTTGACTGAGAGTCCTGACCTCAACCCCATTGAACACCTTTGGGATGAACTGGAGCAGAGATTGTGAGCCAGGCCTTTTTATCCAACATCAGTGCCTGACCTCATAAATGCTCAACAGAATGAATGGGCACAAATTCCCTCAGAAACACTCCAAAATCTAGAAGAGTGGAAACTGTTTAGCTGCAAAGGGATGACCAACTCCATATGTACTTGAATGCAGTGTCATTAAAGTCTCTGTTGGTGTGATGGTCAGATGCCCTAATACTTTTGTCCATATAGTTTACTTTTTATCATATGTTCATAAGAGACCATGTCTTTAGTTTTGGAAACCATTATTTTACAGAACATCTTGGCGCCAGGCAATGCAAATCAATGAAAATGTTCACATGCTATTTTAAAGGTGTCTGACTGAGAGGTTGTGGCAGATGTAAAAGTACATGGTAGCATTTTTGTACATTTTTGACACCTTGATACCTTGGATCATTTTATAATTGTGGTTCAGATATTTTCATAAATCTTGTGTGGGTGAAACAGGTAAACATTAGGTTGGGTCAGATGTATAACTGCATGTTGTCCTTCTCATTTGAAGCTGAAGGTCCAGTATTTTCATCAGGCCATGACTTAACAGAGCTAACATCAAAGCAAGGACCTGAGCATCACAAGAAAATCTTTGAGACTTGTGCAGAGGTAAACGCTTTTTATATCCCAATAGTTGATGTTTTAGTGAGGGTGAGATGAGAGGTTTGGAGTACCCATCTCACCTCTAGGAGTAAGCTGCTGAAAGGAAACTGGACTTACCTGTGCTCAAAAAGCACTACATGGTGAACAGTACCTATGCTGCATGATGTTGCATTATTCTGCCATCCTTCAATTACCCCATCATCACTGAGGTGATCGGAAAAAATAAGAAAAAAACAAAAGGACAAAGGCAAGCTGCACCTTTGGGGCTCACCCAAAATGTAAGGCAGAAACTGCTGAATTACTGCTTTTTACATGCAGTTGGTGAGGCGCTCAGGAGATGGAGAATTTCCATATGCAGGATATTGTGATTCCAGTTATGTTTCATACAAGCTTAGCATCATTGGTCAGGCTTTACTCCAGCTCACTTGTATTCTAAACAACAGTTTGATCATTTTTTTGCATTTTTCCTTCTATTCCATTCATTTTAAAAAATCAAATGGTGTTTGAGTAATTAGTGTGGCCGTCTCATAGCCCTATCAAGTCTTGTCTGATCAGTGTTTGCATGGAGTTTGTGCCGTGCTGTGTGTCATTCTTATCTTTTTTCCCCTTGGTTACTACTTTTCTTTGTTAGACTAATTGCTAGCTCTAAGTTGGCCTGGTGTGTCTGAACTATAGTCAGTAGTCAAGAGAAGTCAGATGCTGCTTTTTCAGTGGAAAATTCCTAGAAAGTGGTAAATCCCTTGCCCACAGCATGATAAAAATTGAGTTGTACGCTTCACGTAACCTGCTCAGAAATATAATGACAACAATGAACAAAAATGCTGCTGATCTACTGTCTTCTCAGAATGCAATGGATTGTTTTTGTCCCCAGGACTATAAAATGCATTTGTCTGTATTCTATTGTAATATGTTTCACTTCCTAATGAACTCAAGTAATCCTCTTTATTTTATATCTACCATTTTCATATGTGTAGGTGATGAACCTGATTCAAGATATTCCAGTGCCAGTTATAGCTAAAGTAAATGGTACTGCCACAGCAGCAGGTTGCCAGCTCGTTGCCAGTTGCGATATTGCCGTGGCATCTAATAAGTCGACGTTTGCCACCCCAGGGGTCAATGTTGGTCTGTTTTGTTCAACACCTGCTGTTGCCCTTGGCAGAGCTGTACCCAGGAAGGTATGTTCAGAAAGTAAACTGCTAGAAGAAACTCATTTTAACTTTGGTATCGTCAGATGTACAATGTTTAGATGTTACAGATGAACATTCAAGAAATACAATTTCCCTAAAAAAAAAATAACAACATGAAGTAGAGTGATTAGTGTATTGGAAACTTTTCTCTCTTTTTTTATGTAGCAAACAGATGTGGCAAGCATCATTGACTCACAGCTGGAACATCAGTGCTTTTTCATAAGTGGAATTATCCTTAAGGTGCACATAAAATTAATTCACATGCTTAGATTTAATGTGCTTTAATTAGTGAGCCTATGGGTGTATTTTTATGTTTTTTTTTTTTTAAAACTGAATTATGTTATGCTTGTTTTTGTTATATTGAAATATTGATGGTTGACATCTTCTGAAGCTGTACTGGTGTTCAGTATTCGTGAAATACTTGTGTGTCAGACAGGATAGGTAGTCAGAGCACTAATAGTGTAGTGTAGGAAATCACAGAGATCTTTTATTAGATAGTCTTATCCAGTCCGATATTGGTTATAAATATCTTCACACAAAAAGGGCTTCATTTTTGGACATTTCCAAAACATGTGATCTAATGAGCCTAGGCCTAAATGACAATTTGCACAATTACGACTTAATCCCTAATATATTTTAGATAATCTTAAGAGCTATGTGTTCAGTGCACAATTTGGAGATGAATTATAGCATGTGTTACATAGATTGATGAATAATGTTATGAATATTCTGTATAGTCCTGGTACCTAATGACGTCCGTGAATTTAATACTGTGTAATTGAGGGAGGGCTGGAATATACAATAATCCTGTAATGGAGCAGCAGATAACAGCATTTTATGAGTAAATGAACCACAATCTGACTAGTCAATCTAACTAAGCAGGTACATTTTGTTACTTTTTACCTCCTTCCATTGCCTCAAATTACAAATGTTTGCAACCCTGTAGTAAAGTCTTAAGTTAGATAGAGCCATGCTACTTTCTGCTTTTAATCTTTGTAGTGCTGTATTTTTAATATGCGCTCTTTTAGCCATCCATAGAAATGTGCTTACATTAGAATCCAGCTTTTTTGTTAATATTTTGTTAATACATATGGGAATGATCTGAAAAATAAATTTCAGAAGAATCTTTATTTTAATAATATTAATTCTGCCTGCTAAAGAGAGTTGAAGACTTTACCATCTTTTCATATATTGTTTAATGCTTTCCATCAAGATTTAAAAGTTTAGTTTACAAAGATCTTTAAGTTTCTTCTAACTGTAACTTCTAAAGACTGAACTGTTCTGAGAAAGTCAGTGGAAAATTCTCATAATATCATACGGCATCCTAACTAAGTTTACTGGAAAAAGCATGCTTTTATCCAAGTTGTTTTTAACACATATTTAAAAATGTAGTAACTTTAATAAGAATGAGTACTTTTATTAGAAAGAAAGAATGGTGCTACATTTTCATCAACAATACATATGAGAACAAGACCATTTTATATAACAAACTATAGTGAATGAAACTTAATGTTTTTGTTTAGAAAATAATAAATACTGTTTTTAATATATTTATTAATCATTCTTGTCATGTTTTAATATCTGGCCAACAAACCTATATTAAAAAATAGAAATACAGTTAAAAAAAGTCTTGATAGCAACTCTTGCAAGTTGAAATAAATATCTCAACTATGCTTTCAAATGTTAGAGGTAGGTTCTTTTTTAAAAATGACAATTCAGTTCTGTCACAAAATAGTCTTTTTTTTTTTCCTGTTGTCTATAACTCTTGTGGCTGCACTAAAAGTCCTTCACTGACCCCTCTGCTACACAGCACTGAAGAAGAAGCTTTTGTGCTAAAGTAACCAATGGAGGGAATCAGACTTTAGTGCTTGCTTGTTAACAGAAAACACTGTCTAATCTCAGGACGTTAGGTTCAGATACGTAGGTCTGCACTTCAAGTTCACCTTCAGGTTTGTTGTCATGTGTGCACAATAGGTTTGTCTATTTTTAATTTTTATTAAATTGCTTTTAATTTTATGTCTCAGAATAATGACAGTAATATATTATGTACAAAAAATAAGCACACAAATATTTGTACTTTTTTTGTGACAATATTTTTTCCGTTATAAGAGAATTTGAAATTAATAAACGTTTGATATCCATTGTGTATCATTGAAAATGATTTTTTTGTATTTATCTTTGCATATAAAACATTAAGATAAAGATATAAAAAATAATTCAGGGAGCTATTAAGCCACAATGTTACTGAATTGCAGCCAGACATACAACACCATCTCTAGTATTTTATAACTACTGTAAACCTCCACTAAAATTCCCATCCCTCACTGTTACATGTGAAAAGTCTTTGTAGTTTTCTTCTTCAAAGTTAAGTACATTCTTTAATACGATTGGATTTTTCTGGACCCAAGTACCATGAGATGCATTAGTAAGAACAGTTTCTCCTTCGATTGTCTGCAAATAGCCAAGAATTTCTTGTCAGTTAGTCAGTCAGTCAAGGCCATGTGGCTATATACTGTAAACTGTATGCTTATAGGTAATAGTTTAAAATCTAATTTGAATTTTAAATAAGGTCTTTTATTTATGAATCCTTTGGCTTGATGTTTCATTTAAAATAATACATATGTTGCTTATGATTCAAGGGAAGTACAGTAAATAATTCTGAAAGCAATCACAATACATTAATACAGTTTTATGTAAACTAGCTGGAGCATACTGGCTATAAAAATGATAACTCTTCTACTCTATACATTATTACTTGAACTGAAATACCTCTGTTACTTATTAAGAACATTTTTTTTTTACATTGTTCAAACCTTTCATTCCAGGTGGCCCTGGAGATGCTTTTTACTGGTGCACCAATCTCTGCCAACGATGCTTTACTTCATGGCCTGGTGAGCAAAGTTGTCCCAGAAGAAACACTAGAGGAGGAAACCATGAAAATTGTTAGGATGATCTGTAAAGCCAGTAGGCCCGTAGTGGCTCTGGGAAAGGACACGTTTTATAGACAAATGGCTCAGGAACGTAAAACTGCATACAGATTGGCCTCCCAGGTTATGGTAGAAAATTTAGCACTGATAGATGGACAAGAAGGGATAAAAGCCTTCATTGAAAAACGCCAGCCTGTTTGGACAAATTCACCTGATAATGCCCAAGAGTAGAGCAGTGAAAACTGAGGATATATATTTTTTTCATGCCAAAATGATACTTTGCTCCAAAAGTTTCATAAAGGGGTAAGGTTTGTGCATGGAAAACAGGTAATAATGTAACCCATAAACACGAAAGATATGTACTTCATTTATTGTTAGTAATTGCTTAATTCATTTGATTAAATAAAAACAACAACAAAAATCAAAAGTACTTCCACAAATCAACAAATAAGGTGAGTTATCAGAAAAGCCCAAGTTTAATTACACTGGGATTTTGTGTTAAAGGAAAAATTCACTTTGTTTACGTGACATTCTGCCAGCACTGTGGCTTTGCAGGATCTGAGCTTGACAGCCCAGATGTGTTGTGACACCCAGTTAAAGTATTTACCAAACATATGATGTATATTTTTAGGTAAACAACATTTTAAGCTTCTGGAAGTTCCAGTGCATGGTCTCTGACTTTAGTCCAGAGTTAATGTTTCTCATAGTAATTCCACCTGTTGACTCAATGGTGGTGCTTTTGTTCCTCTGGTGAATTAATGTACAGTATCTCTGGAACTTACACTGTCTGAGTCTGGGAGAGCTCTACTGTGTTCAGTACACAACATTATATTATATTGCATTATATCTCACGGCATTTCAACTATCTATTTATTCCTAGTATTTATTGCCCAATCATTAACAGATTAATAATCATTAAAAATCAGATTTTTTGAATGACTTAACATTTAAAATAGCAACTGATTAAAATTATATTGCCTTCTAAGGAATATTGTGTGCAGCGACATTTTCCTTAGTTTCATATAGGGAGCGCTGGTTCTTTGAGAAGAGTCGATTCAAAAGTCAGAGTCAGTGTGTTACTACAGATGAGGTAGTATATGATACTTAAATTCAGTCTCGCACATACAACAGTATGCACAAAGGTAAAGAATAAAATAGTTCTGATTTCATTCGGCACCAATATGGTCTAGTTCAGAGTGGTTATCTTATAGAAAGTGGCCAAAGTGTTCACAGTCTCTGTTGTGCAAGTGCAGCTTTGACAGTAAGATCAAGGAGTCCTAAAATCTTGGCACCCAAAATAACAAAGGCACTCCAGTGTGCTTATCAGAATATTAGGACATCATACAGTAGCTTTGTATTCAGTCCACAGGCACATATCCTTCCACATTGCATCACTACACCATAGAATGAAACTGGAACACTTGAATAAAATGTATAACAGACATGGAGAGAATATCTGAATTCCACTTGAAAGGCAGTGACACTTGTGCCTTACATTTATATTGTCTTATCACAAAGTTAAATGATTAATTTGCTGGTTTAGGTTCTTGTAAAAGCAGGAGAACGAATTTACATGTGGTATCAAGCATGGTGCAGTCTGGTAGTCTTGGATTTTCCATCATTTTTCTTTTCACCTTCAAGTGAATTTTTTTTTGTTTTCAGTTATAGTCATGCAATAAATGTCAGCTTTAAATAATAATGTTCTAGTAAAGTGAAGGAATCATAGCTTTAAATCACAAATTTTACCCAACCCCAGAATTTCAGCTTCTAGGGTTTCTTTTGCTTTGTTCAGGTCAGTCTACTCTTTATCCAAGCCACTTAGTGTTAATGACTCTAAACTGTCACACTGTACGTCCTCATTAACTGCATATACTGTTTATGCAGTCTGTACACTGTGACATTATCATCTCACACCTATTTAGTCCAAGTTAGTCTTTAAGGGGGCTAAGGCAGGGTCTTGTCCTAAAGTGCACATCAAGGGCATGGCAGGTCCCACTCATGCACACACCGGCAATAATCGAGCTATCTTAGATATTTTTAGAGATGTAGGAGGAAAATCCCCAATGACACCAGGAAAAGTGTGCATCCTGAACAAACAATCTCTGGTGGTGGGATCTGAGCTCAGGCTGTGGCATATGTGTGCCATTTTTGCACCAATCCCTCCACTGTGCTGATCACCAGTATTAATGGCGCATTACAAACTGTAACCCTGATTTCTTTTTCCCCAACAATAACAAGACATCACGCTTACACATGATAAACATAATGATTATATTAAAATGAAACCACAAAATGCAAAAATGATGCATGCATTCTCAATTCACAAATAACCAGACAAACATGAAACAGTTGGCAGTCCAACAAATAATCTCAACGATCTGCAAGTTCAATCCATTGACAAAGGAATGTCAGTTCAGTGACACATGGAAGATGGTATGATAAAGAATACATGTCATTCCTACCATTCCTTGCCATACCACAACAGGTATCCCCTCTGGATGGTGCCAAACAGGTGTTCATCCAGGTAGCATGTATTTCCTCTGGCAAAAACAACTTTGTGTCCTCCACAATGGCTGTACAATGCTGTGTTTCCGCTAGCAACTTTGCCCCTCTTAACCTGCCCTTCCCATTGGCCACTGCACAGTACCTCCTCTTCCTTAAAGGTGCAGATGTTACTGTCTCTTTGGGGATGGTCAACATAGTCAAAAAAACAATAAGGTGTGACAACAGTCAACACTTACAGTATGTGGTAACCACTAGATCAGTGGTGGCGAACCTATGGCACGCGTGCCAAAGGGGGCACTCAGAGCCCTCTCTGTGGGCACGCGCGCCTTCAACCCAGCACAGAGTTCGTTACTATAAAGCCAGAGGGATGCGGGACCGGGCTGCTCCCCTCCCAGCTCCCCCTGCGCCGGAGGACTTTTATCACATCACCCTCCCCTCTGCCCAGCAGCCCAATGGGAGCGCTTCCACCCTCTCCTGTCTGGGGTAAGGCGGGCGGCTCACATGCTGCTTGAGGGTGCGGCACGGACTGCAACCTGTTGAGTCTGTGATTCCCGTGGTGGGGTTGGAGGGGATGTGGTATAGCTGGTCCACAGCTCAAAATTGAAAAGGCCAGTTTTAATAGATAATCGCCGCACTCGCGGTTTAAAGGGGGTTATGGTAGAGTGGCCGGAGCGGTTTCCGGGAGCTTTGTGATGCGGGCGGTCCTCGCTTAAGTGCACAGGCGAGGAGTCGTCCGAATCTGTAATTGTTGCCGGGAGATGCTAATCGCCACACCTGATCCACGACCCCGTAATATAGAAGAGAAACATGAGGTGGATGGAAAGGGGATAAAGAAAGAGAGAGATAGAGAGCGAGCGAGCGCACACAGGAAAGGGAATGTAAATGGAAACGGGGGTTAATGGGAAAGACCTGCGTGAAACACTTGAGAAGATAGAAGGGATGACAAAGGACAGCACAGTTACTTCTGAAAATGGAATCCTTAAAGTGTGGAATTCTCTGCCAAATAATTTTAAGTCAATGAGGGCACTTGGGATTGCTTTCCTTACTTTGTTTGGAACATCTTATGGTTGTGAGCAGCTGTTTTCATGCTTTGAATTATATCAGCGTTTCTCAACCTTTAAGTACTTGCGACCCAAGTTTTCATAACAGTTTTAAATGCGACCCCCCAAACGTTTTTTTGAAACCCTAATAAAATGTATTCCTATATTTTTTGCTGCCAATACACCGCTACAAGTTTAAAATTTCCCTACGAATACCGAACTTACGCCACATATGGCAACATTCGTGCCCCCTTTTTTGTTACTTTGCGCGGCCCACAGTTTGAGAACCGCCGAATTCTATCAAATCTGACACCAGAAACAGACTAACAGATGACCTGAGTGCTGCATGTGTTGCTCTCAAACTTACAAAGTGTGAGCCAAGGTTAGACAAATTATCAGCATGCATACAACAGCAAAAATCACATTAATTGTTCAAAACCATACCGAATGCAGACTTTTACCTTTCAATAAAAAGTTGTTTGTATCATTGAAAGCTCTGTTATTATGTTTTTCTTTTAAGACAAAAGATGTTAATGTATGAGTTGTTTTCAGGTTAAACCTGTCAGTATTCAGGTTAAATTGCCGTGTTGGCACTTTGTGATAAATAAGTGAGTTTTAGGTTGCAGTTTGGGCACTCAGTTTCTAAAAGGTTCGCCATCACTGCACTAGATCCTCACTAAGCACAGCACCTGTGTGCTGCCTGCATATATTAATTTAATTATATAGTTCTATAATACAAAAGAGTACAAGTCATTATTCTAAGCACGCTTTCACTTAAGATTCCAGCGTAATCAACAATCCATTCATTTTCTACCTGGAGGAAAAAAAGAGCCGTGAATGGGACTCCAGGTCACTGCTGGCCACAGATGCACAAAAATGCTAACACCCCCTCATGCAGGGTGCCGTTAAACACTGTCCAAAAAACTTGAGAAAGGACTTTGAAAATGGCGCCAGGCCAGATGTGAAAGTAAAAATCTTAAAGCTTACCAAATTCATCCAGTTTGAAGTGGCAAAGGTTCCTGTTGAACAAATTGTGCCATCTGCATTTCTAAGTGATGTTTGTAATCGTAAGAGCAAACTTGGAGTAATACATGTTATCTCAAAGTCTTGGTGCTATTATTTGAGGTTAAGGATATGATGAATTAGCTCCGAGTTGTGTTTCAGTGCAATTATAAATCAACTTAGAATTATTTGTAATTTGATCTTTCTATCATTTCTGAGCACCACTGCTGGTGCTCCCTCATGTCCTAACATCCATGTATTCATAATCACAAGGACCACCCATGCCTGCTGCAGATGCTTTTGGTGGTCCATGCCTGAAATAATTGGAGTGCTGACAGTTTTCAAATTTGCCTGTGATCTTCTTCATCAAATATAGCGTAACGCTGCGAGCGGTGGTTAAGTGTGATGATTTCTGGTGATTATTGTCAAGTTGCTAATCAAACAGACATAGCAATTCACATCTGGGTATCAACATTCAAGAGCAGCAGCAGAGGATTTTTGAGGGGACTGTAGAAAACCACAGACCTGGATTTGAGAGGGGACTGGGAGGGGAAGTGAGCAACTGGTCTCCTTTTAAAATGGCTGAATCTTACATAAACATTTTTGAAAGTGATGTGATTAAGCTGTTTTACAATATGTCTCTGTAATCTCAGAGATATGGATTGATACTTAAACAAAAAAAAATTAAAAAATTACTTGAAAAAATTAACAATTCTGGTACATTTGTGAAGCTTTGTTTTGATGTTTTATACTGGTGCCCTATAGTAAATGGTAAGAACAGTTTTTGTGTTTTTTTTTTAATAAAAAATGCTTCACTTTAGAGCATAATTTCAGGTGGCAAATTAATCTGTACCATAATTGTGAAGAGGTAAATGTGAATTGTAAAATACTGAAAGGAAGGAGTACATCTGTGGGAGGTGGAAGGTAAAGCCAGATGGACACGGGAAGAACGTGAACACTCACCACACACTTGCGATGGATCGCCTACTTTCAGAACTCTAAAATTAAACCGTGTGTACAGTGTGTCCCAGATTGAAATGTTCACCTCCAGCCCTGGTCCTCCAACTAGGAAACCCCACTGGTCACATTAATGGTAAGTACAGTAATTAAGTAATGGCAATTGAAGAACTAAACTCATTTACAAGGTTGTTTAGCACTGCAGTGTTGAAGTAATTTTTGAATCTCAGTCCACCAAATCTGATAATGTGCACAACACAGAATCAAATAACACAGCAATGTAAGGTGACCGTATGCTGAGTGTTGTGTTGATCACACGCTGTGCTGGATTATTTCAAGTGTGGGTGCCATCACCGTGATGTAGACAACTACCTGGGTAAAACATGGGGCGTTGCGAGTCCTCCCTGCTGCCCACACCTCTCCTCACCTGAGGAGCAGGTGGTCATCCAAGGCCGTGATCCTGGGCTCAATTTGAGGATTCTGTGAGGAAGAGCTGGCTCCACTACAAAAAAAAAATACTGGGAGTAACTAGAGGGGGAGAAAATGAAAGGTTTAGGTTAAGAATGACTGTAGACTTCAGCGTATATATGTTGTAAAGAACAAAATGGATTACAGTGGAGGTGCTGGCACAGTCAGCGACTTCCTCTGTGCTAGGGCTGAATACCTGGCATCACAGGCATTAGGGTGGCTAGCAAAGAAATGTGAACTGAACATTAAGGGCACCGACATGGGGTGACTGCAGGCTCGGATGGACTTACTCATTTCAGCTCAGTTTACGATTCTGTGGCATAGACAGGCTTAGAGTGGGGAGACAGATTTACACATACAAGCTAAAAATCGGAGTTCAATGTGTGTATGTCAGTGTATTGAATGAGTGAACTGCTGCTGGGGTAGGCTCCAGCTCCTCACTAGGAGAGTAATAAAGCAGAGATGGATAACATGTGGCTAAATGTCACTGACAGCAAACAGCTGCTTCCATCTTTATGTCTTCCTTTTACAGTTGGCCTCACCCCACCCAGAATGCACCAGCAGGTCCACAATCGAGATGAATGTCACTGGAAGAGCAGTGTGGCCGTGTTCATGGAGAAGTCATCTGGACTGCTGATTTGTTTCTGGGCTGCTAGCCGCTCACTGCCCCTCCCGTCCACAACTGTCGATATTCCAAGGGGACCTCCATCCCCAGGTCGTCGCATGTGTGTTGGTGATTAGTGACGCTTGATTCTCCACATAATACAAACATCAAGAAGACATTGCAGCTTTTATTAGTAAGATCAGCATGCTGGTAATGAGATGTGAAGCACTATGGATACAAAGTAGAGTGCCATATACAAGTCTAAGGTGGGCCGGTAGCTGGTCTCTACCGTGTGGCCAGAGTTACTACGCTAGGCTCCAGCACCTTGTATGTTTGAAAATGATTAACATGACTGGTGGTCGCGTTCCACAGCTGCCTCTCCCACACACTCTTGTTGTCCTCCCTAAGACAGCAGAGGTGCAATTCAGACTGGGAAAGATGGGATTAAATGACACCAATTCTACCACTTGACTAAAAGCAATTTTCAGTTGTAACCTTCATTTACATCACCTTACTGAATGTGGGGGGCACTCATAATCCTAGTCATGTAGTGTGACATACTGAGCACTGACTTACTTTGTTCAATTTATAGGGTGACAGCCTCACAAACAGAAGAGGCTCATCTGTGTGATGTCTTATCTGTCTGATGTTTTACATCCCACAACTGAATAAAAAAGAAACAGGGTCCGAGATTGCAGCTAGGCGAACCGTACCCACAAACCCTACGTAGAACACCAGCTCCATCAGGGCGCGTGTCACAAAATGGGCTGTACCCACATAAACTGACATGCCCTGCTCCTTCGAGTCATGTTGACTGTTGACAAAATCAGCAACTGCAGTCATCAAGTCAACTGAAGTCATGTAATGCAACAGCAGGGGACCTCCATTAGTCAGCTACAGATCTGCCTTCTCTGTGCCACCCGCACATCATTTCTACACTGCACCCCTCAGCCTCACCACGCGTGCCATCTGTAATGACATAAGCCCAAATTCATCCATCCATTCTGAAACCCACTAATCCAAACTAGACTCTGGTGCACTAAGCACAGGGCAGGGGCCGAGCCTGCAGCAGCACTGCAGGGCACCAACCTGGACATCTGGGATATTCAAAGGTGGGAGTCTGAGCCCAAAGCTTTCATGATGCAAGTGTATTTCTCATTACCAAAAAGTAAGCCATGCAGGACTGTTATGTGAGAGGTGAACACCTACCTGACCTAACGTGAACAGCTGAAAGAAGAAGGAGGTGCAGTGAGAGTAACAACGCTAAAGCAGTTATGGTATTTGGAATACTATGGCTATTCCCTGGGCCATTATATTGTTACAGGTTAATTACAATCAGATGCGTTACACTAATAAACAATATGCAGTTAGTTTCAGTGTATTTATAAAGCCGCGTCAGGAAAAGAAAGAGTAACCACACAGGAACAGTAGCACTGCTTTGACGCTGGGTGCCGCCAGTCTGCAAAACTGAGCAGAGAACTTGCGTACAACAGGGTATGAGGTACCGTGGAAAAGTGCGTGGCTTTACGCCAAGTTTAGGTTTTATACATCGCGATTTGAACGTGGAAAAGTTCTTACGCAACATTTCTATGCGTACGCACCGTTTATGCATGAGGCCCCAGGTCTTTATAGTTTGTATATTTGCCGCCCCATAATAAAATTGAAAGTTGGGTAGTGCCATGCCACCTTCTGCTTTAGGTCGTTGTACAGTCACCCTTTGGGTGTGTGGATGTTTAGCATTCCAAATAAATGGGGTTATGATTGTGTGTAATTTCTTAAAGCGTGATAGTTGTTGTATATAAGGTGTAACCCTTGGGTCACTAAGTTGCACAGGAGACTAGAAAAGGGAACAGGTCTCCAAGGAATGATATCTTTATTGCTGAACTGGCAGATACAAACACCAGAGCTTATCCAGATGGGGTTTGTCCACAGCCGAAAAGCACAAAGGAAGCAGCTGTCAAACATGGCAGTCCAGCTCCCGTCTCCAGGGCAGAAGAACACAAAGTCCTCCTCATCAAGTGAGGCAGAGGGAGTCTGAGGAAGAGAGGACAGGAGAGTGAGCCGTCACGTTGGCCGGGACTCGGTCTTTTAAATGGTCCAAACCTTATGCAAGCTCATCCCGCAAAGGGGACGGGTAGGTAAGTGTGTGTTTGTCTCCCTTTCAAATACTGTTTAAGAGGGGGTTTCTGAGGGGCAGCCGCGTTTCCTTGCCACTGTTAAGAGCGGTGACCCTGGTCACAACGGAAGCCTTGTTCATTCTCCCTGCTACTGTGAGATGGAGAGCAGACCCTCTGTTCACATCTTGTTTTATCTTTTCCATGCTCATTGCAAAATTGTGTTGAAAAAGATATTTAGATCTACTCGTGATCTTTACCCCTAGGTATTTAAACTGTCTGATACAATAAACTGATAGATGTTCAGTTTCACATTGTGTGCTTGAAAGTTCACTGGAAAAAGCACATTTTTATACAAATTGATTTTGAGTTCAGATATCTTTGGACATTCTGTGAGTGCATTAAGGCCTACTGGTACAGACGTGTGTGGCTCTGATATATACAGCACCTTATCATCTGCATCATTTCTGCGGTCATTTTTGAGACATCATGTTTTTAAGATGTTTATGCATTCACAACACTCTGTAATATACAAGTTGGGATTTCCAGGACTTGCTTAAAAAGAGCGCCTGTGATGCTTCCAAATGGAACCATTACTTGTCTTCACTTTGTGTGAAATTAGTTCAGTTAATGAAACAATCGGAATTTAGTGCAAGCAACTGAAGGTGTCAGGGGCAGAGCTCAACCTGGCAGCCATAGCTGTGGACTGGCACCTCTCCAGGGCCGAGCACAGTGACAACTCAATGCACACGTGGATGGGGGAGCAACAGCTGGCGAAGGAGATGAACTGGAAAATCTGACAGCCCTATTATATTAAGTCTGTTAGTTTAGTAAAAAAAAAAAAAAAAAGTAAACATCCATCCATTATCCAACATGCTATATCCCAACTACAGGGTCACGGGGTCTGCTGGAGCCAATCCCAGCCAACACAGGGCGCAAGGCAGGAAACAAACCCTGGGCAGGGCACACACACACCAAGCACACACTAGGGACATTTTAGGATCGCCAGTGCACCTAACCGGCATGTCTTTGGACTGTGGGAGGAAACCCACACAGACACAGGGAGGACCCGGGAAGTGAACCCAGGTCTCCTAACTGCGAGGCAGCAGCACTAACACTGCACCACTGTGCCGTCCAAAAAGTAAACAGATTAATTAAATAAAATGAATAATTAAAAACATGCTGCCTTATGCCCAGTGCTTCCCTATTAAATGAAATCCCAAAATTCATATCAGAAGTAGGCCTAAGCCTTTACAGTTTGAGTGGGTTCAAAAGATGGACAGAAATGGATGGGTGACTTGGAAACATGGGTTCAGTTGGCAGCCCCTCACAGCCCACACACCCCGGAGGACGCCATTCTGTGTGGAGTTTGCATGGAGCAGCCAGTCTAAGTTGTGCACCTCTGAGAAGTGGCAGGTGAAACCTGGAGAAAGCCCAGCTGAGGGGCAGAACATCCATAATCCACAGACACACACCGGGATTTGAACCCCAAACTCTGAGGTAGCGGCAAATAACTGAATCAATAAAAATAATGAAAAGTTCACTCACTCTCTCCCAGCCAAAAACACAAGTTCTGTTTAATCAAAAGCTGGCACATCTGGGGCAGTGGGCATCCCCTAATATACCAACATCTCTCTATGTATAAAATCCAACATCTGTCCACTTTTCACGACAGAACTACTTAATGGATTTAGATCGGGTTGTTTTCCATAATTTGCTTGAACATTCTGGTTGATTTTGCGACTTCTCTCATTGCGCTAAGTACCATAGTTCACTCGTAGGAGTGATATATTTACGTTAATCCGAGACAGAGGCTGCGGGCCGAGGGGATGGGGAAGCGTGACGTCAGGAGTGGGGAGCCCTCCTTACTGTCCTGTTTCACGTCTACGTGGGCTGAGCTGCAGGGGATGGCTAGTAATACAATAAAAAGAAACTAAATAGCCCCAAAAACCTCAGAAATTCCTTGTTGGATGTTCCAGTTGTCGATATTTATTTAGGAGTATTACGCTAACATACAGGGCCCTGTCCCCGATTTTTTTTTTGAAATGGCATCAAATTCAAAATATGTAGGTAGATTTCAAAAACACAAAACAGTGGCCCAGTGATGGGCTGGCACTTCACCCATGTGCCTTGTCATAAAGAAGTGGGCTCCATAACTGGAGAGGTGCACAGGTGAACCATTCAGATTGAACGCAGCAGCACTCGTGCCCAGCAGCAGCTCCTCCACGTCTACAGCTTGTGCTTTTAATGCCAGCTCTAATCATGTGTAGCATTTATCTACTTGTCTGTCAATAGAGCAGTTCATTTTGTTCTTCTCAGTAAAGCCACTAGGTGTCAGTGCCGCACCCGGTCTGAGACGCTCACAGTCCACAGGGACCCCAAACTGAAGTACATCTGGTGGGCTCACTCGAGGACTTCTGTGGTCTTGTACTGTGAAGTTTTCAGGCAACACCTCACCTCTGCACTTTGGTTTGTTCATGGGAACTTCTGGTTGGTGTTTTGGGAGGAGCAGGGGTCGCTGTTATCATGATTGCAGTAGGATACATAGAAAAATCAGTTAAAGACTAACTGTGTTTTCTGGCGAAAATAAAACGCAGACTTACAGTTTCACAAACACAATGCAGACACAAAACCATCATTTCTGTTGTTGTAACTTCTTTTCATTTTTATGCGTCTATCTTTCTTCCTAACCTGCTTATTCAGGACTGGTTTGTGGGGCAAGCAAACACCTCAGCAAGCATCAGGTACAAGGGGCAGGCGCATCAGGAAAGACCACCAGTCCACTGGAGAGTGAACACACACACACACACACACACAGAGTGCAGCTTAGCACCAGTAATTCCCCTAACCTGCATGTCTCTGGACTATGGTAGCAAATCAGACCACTCAGAGAAAACTCATACGGACACGGGGAGAACATGCAGATTTCACTGGGAGCGTCAGCCCCAAACCCCCTTGTTGTGAGGCAGCAGCACTACCACTGCACCACCGTGCCACCCTTCCATTTCTGTATTACTGAAAAGTTGGTGGGAGTAGTGCCGTGGAGACCACCACTTTAAAGGGGAGTCACTGAGCAGCTTGCATTTCCCATACTTCCCATAGCATGTGAACATAAGCTTGGTTCTTATAAAATCTCATAATTGTCTGTGAGCTTCCCTGGTGTCAGACATGATGGCTGGCTGACTTCTGAACCTTGACTTCACTGTTTGTGAAACTGACCCCACCTCGCCAAACGGGAAGCTGCACCTTCTCACCCTGGCCGTTCACGTGTTGCCCCATCATTTCTGACTTGGAGTCATCCCTCCACTCCAGCTTGACACCATTTCTCAGTGCCACACTAAGTTGGACAGCACGCTCTCAAAGCTCAGCCCAGAAGTAATCAGTTCACCCTGTAATCTGACTTCGGTTATTTTGGTCACTTCTGTAGTTATTGCCTGTAGCCATATTTGGCTTATTTTGACATGCGCTGGTTTGTCTTTTTTAGGTATACTTCTTAAATCCAACTGTCTGTTTTTTCTGTTCGTTCATTTACAGTTCCATCAGTCTAATGAGGTACTGGGCAGTATGGCGACTATCACTTCTACCTAACAGACTCCAACTCCATCAAAAGTTAATTTCTGGGTGCAGTCTGCATGTTCTCCTTTTGGTCTACGTGAGGGTTTGTCCTGGAAACTCTGGTTTTATTTCTGCATCTGCAATGGCAGTTGTAAATTAGCCAAACATGTATGTGTATGTGCAGCAGTTACCTGTCCAGGTCTGGCTCCTGCTGGGATACAGGCCCATTCAGCAGGATCCACAACTGATTAGGTTACATGCACACTATTGTACACTGACCTATGGGAACTGACCGTAGAGATAACACTGAATTTTTGGACAAGTATGTGTATTCTGGTGCCACAGTGCTATGATATACAGCAATAAGATGAACAAGTGAAGTACATTACCAGAAGACTTTGGTCATATGCGTGTCACAATAAGGGCTAAAGAATATTATGGACTTTGGTATCCCAGAATTCTGTTCAGTGCCACGCTATCACTGATTGTACTGTGTAGCTTCAGCACCCCATGTGGGCACTCTGGTAAGCCACATACATCCATCATGTACCTCAGTGTAACCCGTTATTTTGAACGTTTACATACCGTTGTTTGCTCTGTGACGTACAAAGTGAAATACACATGGCTGTGTACCATAATGTCCTCGCCCTAATGAACACTCCTCCTGCTTCAGCCCTCCATCACGGCCCTGGTAAGTTCGATGACCAAACCCGAGTCACAGAGTGGCCCTTTATGAGTCCAAGCCCTGGCTTTTCTGCTGTTGCATTACTCGTTAATTACTATCTTTATTTCACTATTCATCCATCTGTTACTGAATAAATGTCGGTCTCAAGTGGGTTTCATTTGTAATCTTCACAACTGGCAAATTCCCATAAACTAAGTGGAAGATTCACCCTAAAACATCAAACAGAAATGAAAGTTAGCTAGCAAAGTATTCTTGATTCCGGCTGGTGTTCTCACGTGCTATGTTTTAATTTTACGAAGCTTTATCTTTTGTGAGGTTTTTTATAATGCAATTGAAAGTACTGATAAATCATGGTCAGCCTAACACAAAAATACACACACAGAGAGGCAGAGCGACAGTGAGTCCAGCGGGGGCGCACACTCCCTGGGAATATGTTTGGTGAGATCGACTAAAACAAAAGTCTGTATCTATATATATGTATAACATCCAACATCTGTCTGTCCACTTTTCATGACAGAGGATTTAATTTGCTTGAACATTCCAGTTGATTTTGCAACTTCTCTCACTGCGCTAAGAATCATAGTTCGCCTGCAGTACCAATTTATTTGTGCAAATCCGAGAGAGCTGCAGGCCGAGGCAGGGCCATCTTCACTCTCGCGCCAGCCTCCGTTCGAGTCGCTGACGTGTTGGAGTGCACCTTGCCTCCGCTTAGCTAGCGATACCTGATCTACAGATTGTTAAGGAGTCACGTTTCACTTTTTGAGAGAGAGATCAGAGGTGTGTGTTTTAGAAGGTAGCTGCTTATCGGCAGAGATATCATGTCCATGTGCTTTTCTCCCCATGCGGGGGACGCTCTCCCATCAGAGCTGAACACGATCAGATACAGTGGCAATGTTTGACATTCGAGCATACCTACCTTCCACTTGGCCAGAATTACACTTTTTTTTAAATTTTATTGCTTTTTAAAGTTTGTCCTGTTTCACTACTATGTGGGCAGAGCAGCAGGAGACAGCTAGTGTATAATAAAATAAAATATTCTGGCCTAGTGCTATGATAAGATAGATAAAGAAGGAGAGCGCGGGAGGCATTTTTCTAGGTACGGGCAGGAGCAATGTTGTCCATCCTTCGACAGGTGAGCATCAATTTTCAGTTTACCAGAGCTTTATACATTTCTCAGTCTTAGGTTCCAAAATAACAACAACATGCAGTTTCTAAACATGAGATTTTCTTCTTTTTTCCAGTATAGTCTAATTTCAAAGAGAAAGTTGGTCTCGACCAGTACGTCTGAAGCAGAACTCTGTTAGCAGCACTGCTATTTTTTTCTCTTTTTTTTATCATCCCGTGTATCCTCTATTTACTTAACCCAAGAAGGCTCAATTACAGTATATCCAAGCATATATTAACATGACCAGCAGAAATAGGATTCAGAAAAATATGGAAAATACCGCTAAAGCTCTATCCAAGCCTACACAGGCAGAGGTAAGCGGAGGTAAGGTACACGCCCTGAGGCTGGCATGTGAGTGAGGAGGTCCACGCCTCCCTCCCCTCTGCCTGCTATGTGTTTCTCGGATTCGCGCAAATAAATCGGTACCGCAAGCGAACTATGATACTTAGCACAATGAGAGAAGTTGCAAAATCAACCGGAATGTTCAAGCAAATTACAGAAAAAAACCCAATCTAAATCCGTTAAGTAGTTCTCTCGTGAAAAGCAGACAGACAGACAAATGGATTTTATATACAGACAGGCTTTTCAGAAACTGACCTAGAGCAGATTTACTAGGACCGGATGCAACTGCATCGTCTCCAGTTGAAAGCAAAAGTGGGAACAAATCAGGATAGCTCGTTGATTCCAGAAGGTTCATTGAAACTGAAAATGGCCTTACCTTCTGCATTGTCAACCACTCCTCATGAGCCGGAATCATCGACTTCAACTGGGCTTGCCACTTCATCCGCGGCACACAAGGATGACTGAAACGAGCTGTCCGAGCTGAAGGTAATAAAGAGCTCAAGAATGATTTCAAGAAAGAAATAAATGATATAAGGAAAGAAATAAAGGACATACACAAGACAAACGAAAAGCTGCTTCAGGATATTAAAGCCCAAGAAAAATAAATAATCGCTTTGAGGCAGCCTTTGAAGGTATGCTAGAAAAAACTGAGGAACAAATACAGGAAAATACATCTAAGTTGGCACTTAGTTGGAAGATGTTAAGCAACCACTCACAACTCATACTGAAACAGCTGAACAACTGGCATCTACCGCTGACAGAAAAGCAACGGCTACAAATTCCAAGAGTAAAGCACTCGGAGACAGACTTGCTGCACTGGAAGATGGATGCACAAAGAATAATATTAGAATCAAAGATCTCCCTGAGAATTGTGAAAGTCCAAACCCAGTGAAATTCGTAGCTAAACTATTCTCTAAAATAATTGAAGAGGACTTCAAATCAAACAATGAGATAGCAGCAGCTTACAGCATACGGGGATCAAATCCCTCTAAACCTAGAACTCTCATTGTGCGTTTTGAAAAATTACAATTTAAACTTCATGTAATGTTACTTCTCAGACAGAAACAAGAGATTATATTTGAAAATAACCACATTTGTATTTTCGCAGATTTCTCACCCTCAACAGCAGCTAAATGTGAAACATTTTACAACATTAAACATCGCTTACGGAAAGCCAAGATCAGATACAGCCTCTTGTGTCCTGCCAAAATGAAAGTGGACAAAGAGAGCAAGCCATCTCTAATCTATTCTTTTAATCCTTATAATTATAAGTGCCAATGCAACATTAGGCTTCATGGCAATAACTCCTGGGAAAACTGGAAATTAAGGTCAAAGCTGTCTTATTTTAAGTTAAGACTATAAAAATGACAGCAAAAGTTCAGAATCTTCATGACCAAACAGTTAACTTTGAGAGCTTGAATGTTAAATCTTGTAAGTAGGACACTATTGTTATCTACGACCACGCTCCACTGATCCTGGAGCTAAAATCACTAAGCCCAACATACTCATCTTGCAGATAGTGTCTTAACCCACTTTTATTACCAGACGAGAACTGAATTTATATCCAAGCAAATTGATTTTTTTTTTAGAGACAAATACATCCTCCGAGGTTTCTGTAGGAGTAGTCTGGATAACTCTGAAGGCTTTCTTAACAAGACAGCTAATCTCATATCTTACCCACAAAAATAAATTGGAAACCAAGAAGGTATCAGAGCTAATCAGTGAAATTTCCAGAATAGATCAAGAACATGCCATGTGTCTACATGAAGCACTTCATAGGAAAAGACAGGCTCTGCATTCAGAGCTTAACCTCTTGACAATTAAAGACATCATTACTATGAACACAGAGAGAAAGCCAATAACAAATCCACAAGCAGGAAGCTTGCAATGCAATCCCAGCAATTACCAACACAAACAAAGACAAAATCATTAATAATAAAAAAATAATGCACACATCTAGAGACCACTATAAATCCTTTTATTCTACTGATCTTAAAGAAGACAAGACACAACCTAATGCATTTCTGTATGCATTACAGATACCACAACTAGATACTCTCAGTGCAGAGGAATTGGATAAACCTCTGGCACTATCAGAATTACTAGATGCTATAAACTCACTGCAGAGTGGGAAAGCAGCAGGCCCTGATGGCTACCCTGCCGAATTTTATAAAAAATTCTCAATTAAGCAAGCTCCCCTTTTAATAGCAACATTTACAGAAGCTAGAGACAATAAAATTATATCTCAAATTTTTCATCAAGCTCTAATTACCATCTTACCTAAGCAAAATAAAGACTTATTACAATGTGCATCATACAGACCACTCTCATTTTTGAATAACAATGTAAAGAGGGTCAGAGTATCTCCATAATGGCAGTTCTTTTGGGCGGTGTTCCCAGCATGCTGTGCTTAGCACCTGCCAAAAATGGTCGAAGGAAGGACAAGTGGTGAACCAGCGACAGAGTCATGGGCGCCCAAGGCTCAATGATATACGTGGAGAGAGAAGGCTAGCCTGTCTGATCCAGTCCTTCAGGAGAGCTACATTAGCACAAATTGCTGAAAAAACTTAATAATGGCCATGAGGGAAAAGTGTCAGAACACACAGTGTGTTGCAGCTTGTGGTGTATGGGGCTGTGATGTCACATTCCTCTTAGGGTGCCCATGATGAACTCTTTCCACAGCTGAAAGCACCTACAATGGGCACATAGGTATCAGAACTGGGCCATGGAGCAATGGAAGATGGTGGCTGGGCATGTGTGCACATTGTTTAGCTAGGGAAGACATGGCAGAAGGATGCACTATGGGAAAAAGAAAAGCATTTGAAAGCAGGGTGATGCTCTGGGCAATGTTCTGCTGGGAAACCATAGGTCTTGGCATTCATGTAGATGTTACTATGACACATACCACCCTCATAGAGATTGTTGCAAACCATGTACATCCTTTCATGGCAATGGTATTCCCTGATGACAGCAGCCAGATATCAGGATGGTGCACCATGTCACACTGCAAACATTGTCAGGGAATGATTTAAGAAACATGACATAGAGTTCAAGGTGCTGTCTTGGCCTCCAGATTCCGCAGATCCCGATCCAACCAAGCACCTGTGGGATGTGCTGGAAAAGCAAGTCTGATCCATGGAGGCCCCAACTCACAAGATATATGCAGCCCATGCCTCAACGGGTCACAGCTGTTTTGGTGGCACAAGGTGGGCCTACACAATATTAGGCAGGTGGTTGTAATGTCATGGCTTATTGGTGTATTCTCCTCAAAAGCTTTGGTTAAACTAGAATGTATAAATTATTAAAAATATGAACCTGCCCCCATCACAGTTTTCTCTGCATGGAGGTTTCCTCCCACATTCCAAAGATGTGAGTGAGGGGGTGTGTGTAAGAGTGGGCCCTTGATGGGCTCGTATTCTGTTCAATGCTGGCTCAACTTGATCCACAGCATAAATAACAACCACTTTCCGACAAGGAGCTGATACCCACTATTTCAAAGTGTTTAGGAAAAATACACATGCTATCACTGTGCAGAAGGATTGATATTTCACAAAATGAGAGTATTTAACAAAGATATCCAAATCATCCCGTTGTGCTATTACCTCTGCACTTAAGGTAGGACAGTAATTCTGGAAGCAGCTGCTTTTCATCCTACATCCACATCCCAGTTCTCTCATTCTCAGCCGGTACACACAACACCACTGTTGTTTACATCTTAAATGTTGCCCCATTGTCACGTAAAGAATGCAGTCTAACCAGGCTTAACAAGACTGCAGCCATTGTGTGCGTCTGTTTTTTTAAACCTAAAGAGTCCTTTTGTTTTTAGAGTGAACCTCTAGAAACTTTATACTTTATACTTCTAACTTCCAAATCCAAACCTGACAAGTTCACACACAGCTGAGGAACGGTGATGTCACTTACTCTCTCTTCTGTGTGTTAAAAATGTTATTGAAGGCGATTGTCTGTTTTGCAATACTCTGATGATAATCAGCCATGTCGACCTTGCCTTATATGTACTGCATTCATGCACATGGACAGTACGTGTCATTGGCATGACTCGCTTTAGGCTTCAGTACAACGGGTGCCATTGATCATTTTACATCTCCCAACTGTGTCTGTACAGGTGCTTGGTGGTCTGTCGACTGCTATGTGGTTATTTTCAGCAATCAGGGTTGCTTTTGCCTACTGGATTCACAGCACTACAGGAGTCCTTGTGTGACGCATGTTACCTTTGCTGCTTGTTAAAGACCCCATGATATTTCAACCATCAGTCAGCCTTCACTGAGAAAGACTATTGGTAATGAGCACACTCGTTTGGCTGGCAGTGTCCCCAGGCTTGTCACACCACCCCCCCTTTGTCATCTTTCCAGGGAAGCAGTTACACCATGCTTGGGTGGCTTTTCCACAGGATATGTTGCAGCACAAAAACTGCGCTGTTCGCGTTTTTGGAGTTAGATAGATTAAATTAAAGAGTAATAAAAATGCATGTAAAAACAGACAATAACTTTGAGCAATGTTAGCATTTACTCCACCGGATGGAATTGAAGAGTCGCATAGTGTGGGGGAGGAACGATCTCCTCAGTCTGTCAGTGGAGCAGGACAGTGACAAAAGTCAATCACTGAAGCTACTCCTCTGCCTGGAAATGACACTGTTCAGTGGATGCAGTGGATTCTTCATGATTGACAGGAGTTTGCTTAATGCCCGTCGCTCTGCCACAGATGTTAAACTGTCCAACTTTACTCCTACAATAGAGCCTGCCTTCTTAACAAGTTTGTCCAGGCGTGAGGCGTCTTTCATCTTTATGCTGCCTCCCCAGCACACCACCGCGTAGAAGAGGGCACTTGCAACAACCGTCTGGTAGAACATCTGCAGCATCTTATTGCAGATGTTGAAGGACGCCAACCTTCTAAGAAAATATATTGAGTTACCATTTATTACACCACTTTCTACAGTTCACATGCATTTCCAATTAGAGCTCTGGGAGAAAATCAAGGTTGCTGTTGATTTGCTGCTCATCCCCAGAAAAAAAAGCAAAAAAATATGAAACATTCATGTTTTCCTGAAAATAAAAAGCAAATGTATTTAGCATTGCTTTAAATACATAGTAACCATTGCTGACTGTGTTGTGTCTTATTTTAATGATCCTCCTGTATGTGCCCTTTCTTGACTAATAGATTATTCTTTTGCTATAGATCAGGAATCACATGCTCACTTAGGAGTCACTTGCTCTGTGTGCCAGCACTGGTGCACAGTATTTCTGTAACACAGTGTGATTTGTCCATTGTCACATGCAAGGGCATATCTAGAGCATTATGGAGCTGATTGGAATGATGCATAGCAGATGAATATTGAGTTAACACTGCAGATGTACCATTTGCTCCCTTCAGCTACAGCTGAGAAGATCCCAACACAGAACAATTCTTGCAATTCTGTTTCTGATATGGGCTGTGGCTGTGCCAGCGCAGGTGGACAGTACAGGTTATTTAGCCCAAAGATCTGCCATGGTGGAACCAGTTGAGACCAGCAAGTGTTGATTTAACCAACACACAAGGTTCAATTTTATCTTATAACTGTCATTAAACAGAGTGCCACAGTTGTTAGGACATGTTGGAATGACGTAGTCAACCAAACAACAGATGATTCTGGAGACATTGGGTCATCTCATCCAACAAATACAATGTTGGCAGTTGAGGTGGTTTGGAGAGATGCTGAAGATGAAGCAGCCTCAACCCAAACAAAGAGAGGCAAAGCCAGCACAAGTAGTGGCTTAATTTAGAGAGGCAGAAGACTCTGAAGACTATGTATTACTTTTTGAATGGATGCCCACTAATTAGCTGTGGCCTTAACATACCGGTCCCTTGACCCAGTCTTGAAAGGGGAAGCTCTATGAGCCTACTATGACCTGAAATAATGTACAGGGAGCAATGATCAAAATTTGGAAAAAAGAAAAAAATCCTGCGCACTAAGGTTTAACACCACAAGTCATGGGTAGAGATGCAACTTTTCCAAACCCATGTCAGCACAGTAATTTGACTTGTAGGGCAGGGTGATGAGGTAGCAGGCCTGAGTAAGGCAGACATACTGGAAGGAATAAATGACAAAGACAAACTTGTGAGGTGAAGAGATCATGGTAAGTGGAAGAAATAAAAATAAGGGTGCTGCCCAAGGATGTGACGATTTTCACTGTGTCCGGGAGGGTGAGTCAATTTAAATGGGATGGTTACTGAGGTAACATTACAAACTTCTGCTCTCTTCCTCTACAACCAAGAGATCTTGACATGGAAAATTTCTGTGTACCTTCCACTGACCAGCCAACAACTCCACCCCTGTAGGTCTCCAGAGTATTTAGTTCCATAAATCTCCTAAGATGGAGTTAGTTGAGAGCAGGGAGCGTGAGTTATTTGTCAATGTTCAATTTCATCTGCCAAACTGTATTTTCAAGTCCATTTTTTCCCACACTGTATATACATATTTACAAGGGATTGCATCATTGTTGAATAACATACTATAATGAGATTTCTTTGGGCAGGAGAAATGAAACCTGCTGAAATTCACAGAAGGATGTTGGCTCAGTATGGAATTGAAAACAGCATGACTCAACAAAAAGTTAATTAATGGACAGAAAGGTTTAAAGCGGGAAGAACAAGTGTAACTGACAAACTTCTATCTGGTTGACCATCAACATTATGCACACAAGCCCACATTGACATAGTGAGTGCCTTCATCAGAGAAGAACAGCAGATTACATTATCTGCTGTCGCTACACTTTTGGATATCAGCTATGGATCTGCAAGATAGGTACCCAAACAGCTTACTGATCTGCTCAAGCAACAGTGCATGGAGATGGAGACCTGGTGCAGACCTGGATTTGGGAGTACCAAAAAAGCTTTTTCTGCAAAGGAATTAAGAAGGTAGTGGAATGATACAAGAAGTGCATCAACCTGTAGGGAGACCATGTGGAGAAATGATTGAATTGTTATGTTTATCTGTTCATAGTTACAGATATTAATGGGTAAGTTGCCTTTACTTTTTGATTCTCCCTCCCCCTAGCTGTGTAAGCCCACGCTGTAAAAAAAGCCCAGAGTCCTAGAAACTATTAATTGAAAAAAAAATTGAAATGTAGACATGTCAGGTAATTGAAAGGAGCTACTCAGGGCATCTCTCTCCTAGGTTTCATTTTGCCAATGTGCTCGTCTCGCTTGCGTTAGAGTTTCTTTCTTTTCTCAACAGTTTTACTTTGGTAACAGAATCGCTTTCTTTTTCCGACTCGTTAACTTGGGGCCGCCTTGACGGCTCTCTGAGCTTCATGCTGTAGTAGCCTCGCACTTCCGGGCCGGACAGACACACACAGTTCCATGCGTAGACTTTTATTTATAAGATATATATACTTTGACACATGCAAAAGTTTGCTGACGACACTGCTATCGTGGACTGCATCAGGAGTGGGCAGGAGGAGGAGTATAGGAACCTAATCAAGGACTTTGTTAAATGGTGCAACTCAAACCACCTACAAATGAACACCAGGAAAACCAAGGAGCTGGTGGTGGATTTTAGGAGGACCAGGCCCCTCATGGACCCCGTGATCATCAGAGGTGACTGTGTGCAGAGGGTGCAGACCTAAAAATACCTGGGAGTGCAGCTGGATGATAAATTGGACCGGACTGCCAATACTGATGCTCTGTGTAAGAAAGGACAGAGCCGACTGTACTTCCTTAGAAGGATGGCGTCCTTCAACATCTGCAATAAGATGATGCAGATGTTCTATCAGACGGTTGTGGCGAGCGCCCTATTCTACGCGGTGGTGTGCCGGGGAGGCAGCATAAAGAAGAGGGATGCCTCACGCCTGGACAAACTGGTGACGAAGGCAGGCTCTATTGTAGGCACAGAGCTGGACAGTTTGACATCCGTGGCAGAGTGACGGGCACTGAGCAGGCTCCTGTCAATAATGGAGAATCCACTGCATCCACTGAACAGTATCATCTCCAGACAGAGGAGCAGCTTCAGCGACAGACTGCTGTCACTGTCCTGCTCCACTGACAGACTGAGGAGATCGTTCCTCCCCTACACTATACGACGTTAACATTACACAAAGTTATTGTCTGATATACCTGCATTTTTATCACTCTTTAATTTAATATTGTTTTTATCAGTATGCTGCTGCTGGAGTATGTGAATTTCCCCTTGGAGATTAATAAAGTATCTATATATATATATATTAAAAAAGGGAGAGAGAGACACCTAACATCCTGTTCAGGTCACTTTGCAAGGATGGACAGGATGTCCATCTGGAAGGTACACTTTACAGAGTTGACCACTTGCTCCACAGAGAAGGTCCACCTCAAGAAGGTCAGAAGAAAGACAAAAGGTCCCAGATGGATATAAAGGAGAAGCAGAGATGAGGGAGCAGCCCTTTAATGTCGCAGTGCCACACACTGCAGATGAGCATTTGCCACAGGATGACAACCCTTCCCACATGGCTACGAAAATCCTGGAGTAATTCCAGGAACATGACAGTGAGAAAGAAATAAATGATTGATTACAATTATATACAACTAACACAGTATATGAACAATCAAATGGTAAAGGCAGGATTTAAAATAATGGTTCATAAAGTTTAATGAATAATCAAATTGCCCTTTAATACTCTTTTTCACTCATTAGACAAAATAAAAGCCATTAACAAATGATGTACATTTTATGCATAATTTGCTACTGGCTACCAGCAAAAATGGGAATGAACGTTACTAATAGTGTGCCTGCTGTAGAACTATAAAGTGTTTGTCTCAGTGAGGAGGCTGAAAATACTTTCTGAAATAATACTGTAGCAACTAAAGGAAACTGGATGCTTTGAAAGTTAAAAATAAAACTATATAGGTATCCTAGTCATCATCTCCTCTATTTTTGACTTTGGATTCCACTCACAGTGTGTGGGTGCGCTTGTGTAATGCTGTACAAATACAGTGCCTTGCAAAAGTACTTCAGTTTTTAACCAGCTCTCTAATGCTACTGAAAAACAAATATTACACTTCAATTTAGGCTTTTGTAATATTTTTATTTCAAACCACTGAAACTCAAATTATTTTTTTTCTTTAATGCAATATTGTTTTACGTTAGAAGAAGCAAACAAAGAAAACCTGCTGTTTGTATGAGTATTCTGTGCCCACACTTTGATGTTTTTTCACAATGGCATTTGGGGTGAGGCGGTGCCAGCATTGCACACTTGGGTGCAAGTGATTCTGGTCCGTTATTTTCTTCATGTTTGCTCCAGGACGTTCAGGTCAGTCTGAGGACACTTCAACAACAGCAACATTTATTTATATAGCACATTTTCATACAAACAGTAGCTCAAAGTGCTTTACATAATAAGGAATAGAAAAATAAAAGACACAATAAGAAAACAAAATAAATCAACATTAATTAACATCGAATAAGAGTAAGGTCCAATGGCCGGGGGGGACAGAAAAAACAAAAAAAACTCCAGACGGCTGGAGAAAAAATAAAATCTGTAGGGATTCCAAACCTGAGACCGCCCAGTCCCCTCTGGGCTTTCTACCTAACATAAATGAAACAGTCCTCTTTGGATTTAGGGTTTTCACGGAAGGGCTTGATGATGATGGTCACGTAGACTTCTGCCTTTTAATCCATCCATCATTGTTGGAGCGTCATGATGCTTTGAGTAGGTGGAGGTGGCACAAGCCACCACCACAAAGAAACCGGAAAAAGAAACAGAAAAGAGAGTAGGGGTCAGTACGGATTTTATAGCCACCATGAATAGTTATTATGAGGAGATAGGAGACTTGAGCACCAACAGATTCTCAATCAGACTGAGTTCAGGTGTTTTACTGGCCATTTGCAGGACATTCACCTTTTGTTCTTGAGCTATCCCAGGGATACTATGATCTTGTGTGTGAGATCATTAGACTGCTGAAGATGAACTTCTGTCCGACCTTCATTTTATTTACAAGCTTAAAGTTTCTCTAGTAGTCTCTTCTTCTATTTTTCCCCATCCTTTCTTCCTTCTGTTTCAATCAGATGCCCAGTCCATGCTAATGCTGCAGTCCACAGCACGAAGCTACCACCACCATACTTCAGTGCACGTCTGCTCAGTGATACACCACGCATATCTCTTTGCTCTTTACCCAGTAACCGCTTTCTTGGTCTCAGCTGACTATAAAACTCTCTTCACATCAGAGCAGCGTCACACTCCACATGGGCTTTTCTGTAGTTCTTTTTTAGGCACAGCTTCCTTTGTGTCAACCTCATCCACCGGCAGACTGTTGATATGGTTGACTGGTGCACCTTAATCTTCACTTCAGTCTCCACAACTGCACCCTGAAAGTGATTACCAACCTCTCTTGACACTTTTTCTCACAAGTGTCCTCCTTGTTTGCTCAGAGGGTGTTGAGGGATGACCTTTGTTGGCAATGCCTGGGGAGCTTCCACTCCTTGATAACTGAGACAATGGTGCCAACCTGGGATATTCAAACACTTGGTAAAAATGTATGCATTCATATTATTTGATCTCTGCCTTTTTTGGAATGTCCTTTAGTCTTCATTTACACAGCTGTCCTTCAGTGATCATTAGGCAATTGTTACTCACCTCTGTTATGTGCGATCTTCCACCCCTATGAGGCCAAAAACTTGGGCAAACAGCAGGTTGCCTTCCTTCCAACATAAAACAATGTCACATTAAAGATAAATAAACTAAAATGAAAAACAAAATGATTTTTGTGTTTTAGTGCTTTGAAATAAATCTATTACAGGCAGCAAAATGTCAGCATAGAATTTGTTACTTCATAAAGTTTGAGAACTTTTGCAAGGCACTGTATGCTCACCAGGTCAGGTCTTTCATATTCTTTAACCGGCTATTGTCCGTACAGAGTCTCAGATTGGCATGTCATCCCAAATACAACTGGCACTATAGAGAAGCTAATGTTGTACAAGATGCCAGTCTGTTGCAGGGTACACTCACACAATTACATCTGGCCAATCTAGAGAAGACAGTCTGCATACCGTGAATATCTTTGGGATTTATGATGGCAAATGAAGCACCTAAAGAAAAACCCACAAAATCCTAGGGAGAATGCACAAACTTTACAACAACTGTACCTGGGATGGGTTTGAACTCAGGTCCCGGCAATAGTTAAGCGGCAGTACTAACCAATGTGCACTTATCAGCCTAAAACTGGTTTCAAGTAGCATTTCTTTGTGATCTGTTTACAGTATTTTTAAAATAATGCATCATTGTTTAATTTTCTTTTAAGTCTATGTGAAGTCTCCACATTCTGCACATATCTGTGTGGCCTTTTCTCCAGATACTCCAGTTTTCCTCACACCTCCCAAAAGACTTGCAAGTTATGTGAATGTGGGTGTGAACAGTAAGTGAGCCCTGCAATGGACTGCATAGATTTTAAAATGATGACTTATAAACTTTGAAGTTTGTTTTTTGACATCTAAAAATAAAGGCAGTTGGAATGGATTTCAAAAATGAAAATTTCAATAATAAATTACAAGGAATTATTTTATTATATAACATTTTCAGCATGGCACATCCATCACTACCAGTCAGGTGATTCCATATAGCACCTTTCATTTTGCCATAACATACTCAATCTAATCATTTCATGCGTCCATCAAGTTTGAAATATGCAGGGTTGGCTTACAAGGCTTCTAACCAATCCTGGATAGAGCACCAGTCAAACTTAGAGCACACACTCAGTTAGACTGGAACCATTTGGAGTGTGCTTTCAACGTCTTGGAGATGTTACAGAAGAGCTGTGTCTGACAAGAATGTCCCTCCGGGGTACCCCAAATACATCTTCAGAGATTTCCCACAGACCTCATATGCACTTTAAGATATCCAAAATTCATTTCTCAGATCTATCAACGTCACTTCTTGTAAACTTGTCTGTTTTAGTTTTTTTTTTTCACTGGGATTTCCTGTCTATTTTAACATATCTCAAAATGTGAAGAAGGTAATTTTGAGATATTTTCAAATGCATTACGGATATCTAAAAATACCTAAGCAGATAATCTGAGATATCTTATAATTGTATTTCAGATACCTGAAATCTGATATTGAGATGTCTTTAAATAACTTCCTGTGTTTTTAAAGGTTTTGCAAACTGTATTTAAGACATCTTGAAATAAAATGTGAGATATCATCAAATACATTTTAAGAGATCTCAAATGGAGAAGAGATCAATTTTAAGATATAAGAACATCAATTTGAGATATCTAAAAGTACATTTAAATATCTCGAACATTAGCCAAGGTGATGGCGCCTCAATGCATTTTGAGATATCTTGGCTAAATTTTAAGACACCTTCAAATAATATCCAAGGTGTCTTAAAATAACTAAAATGTATTTCAGGATACCTTGCAATGACAAAAATGCTCTTTGAAAACATAGCCATGTTATAGGAAGTCATTTCTCAAACTTTATTATTTATTTTAAAATGCATAGGACATATTTCAAAATTATTTAGAGATATCTTGAAGTCCATTACAAGCAATGGGATTTTTGGCATGAAAAATTGGCGTGGCCATACCAGAATTTACCTACACTATATGTGTGCAGACTTCAAGAACACTAACGTTAACTTGCCTTCCTAATAATGTCTGGAGATGAGATTTGCAAGTTCACCAACCATTCATACAACAAAAAATCAGTTACACAATAGTAAGCGGGTGCCTAGGTTGCCCCGATTGGCACCAGATCACTGGTATACCCTCTAATATTTTCATCATATTAGAAAAGAGAGCAACACAGATATAAACACTCTTTAAAAAAAGGTTAAGAGCCTCCCAACCACACGCAGCCCAGGATCTGCCTAAATTGAAACAGCAATGGCTCAAGTTTAGAATCAAACAGCTTAGAGGTAAAAACAAAAGAAAAGCCACAATGACAAGGACAGAACACACAGACCACACACACAGCACGACTTGAGCGTAACACAATGGAGCTGCCTGGCAGCATAGCATGCGGCCGGCCAGATGTTTGCTGGCGAGGGTGAGGCTGGCAAACAAGGGTACAAACAATTTTCTACACACATACCTGTTCTTTCTGCATCAGGATTTTGTGCTTCATTGAAACTGCTGGCTTCTTTTCCATGAAGTAGAAGGTGCACTTGTAATGCTTCCTTGGTGGCTGCTTTAAAATTTCTACAGCTACCTTCACAGGAGCAAATAGTACTGGACCTTTCATACTTCTTTACTGGCTTATGCTGCAGAGCCTTGACTGGAAAGATCAAACAAGCAATTAAAATAACAAAGGGAATAAGGGGCTGCAGCCTGGAAAGTTCATGCATGGTGTAGATGCACCCCGCACAAAGACAATTTCACATACTACTAAAAGCAGTATTTTTCTAGGTAAGACATTACATTGAGCACCGAGTAAAGTGTTATTTTAAGCATTTTTATCAATAATAGAGTTAGGGTAGGGCTGTGTCAGTGTGCATATGCAAATTAAAAAGTTAAAGGTTACTTACGAGTATACACTGAAAATGAAAGGAGGTTAAAGACACAACATTTTGGCTGCATAGCCTTAATCAGTGTGCAACTGAAAGAGAAAGAATAGGTAACATAAATAGATGGGAAAAGAGGGATAGAGACAGGACAGATGAAAGGAAAAAAGGAGACTGTAGGTGAGAAAAAGCTGTCATTAGAGTGGATGAAAGGAGAGATTAAAAAGTTATTCAGTCATTAAAATCTGAAGAAAATGTGATAACAGTGTGAGAATGAGATTAGCTTCTTCTCATTTGTTGAGACGTGTCTTTGAAGCCCTGTGAAAGAACACAATAAGAAAGATGAATGGATGTGAACTGTTCTACAATAGGCTTTGTACATTCTTTGATTTTAATGGCTCAGATGTGCTCTCTGTGATGGTCTGCTGTTTCCCTTTAACACATATGTGCAGTAGATGGCTGGACACTTCCTACAAGAAAAAGTAAGAGTTTTTGAACTATAAGGAAGCTCATTGTTTAATACTAAATTTACCAGAGGGACCAGATAGAAGGGTATTATTGTTTATGGCATATTATTAACACAACAGCTCCCATTAAGTTATATTGTTATTTTAAAAATAAGGAAAGGTCAGTCAGTCACTTTCCAACCCGCTATATCCTAACACAGGGTCACGGGGTCTGCTGGAGCCAATCCCAGCCAGCACAGGATGCAAGGCAGGAACAAACCCCAGGCAGGGTACCAGCCCACCACAGGGCACACACACACAGTGATAATTATTACATGAATTTGCACACCATCTGGTAATGCTGTGCCATACTGGCTGTTCAGGCAGACACTACTGATTTCAGGTATCTGAAAGCCACTAGGATGTCAGGTTAAGATAACTTGAGATACATTACAGATATCAGTACATGTATTCAAGATATCTTGAAATTTTATGATATCTTGAAATGCATTTTGAGATATTTCCAAGTGCTAATTCAGCTTACCATACTAAAGTATTATCACTTCTACGTAGACTGGAGATCGTTAAACTAGACAAGGATTTAGCATTCCAATAATCAGGATGTGCGGGCGAAACTCGAGTTTCCACAAAATGATATGCACCATCACGCTTCATTTGCCCACTTTGTGACCCGATCAGATGGATGTTTGGGCGCGGGTAGGAGCGTCTGTGAAGTTGTGATTTCTACTCTGTCCTCGTAGGACTGACACCCACACTTATAGCATGGTTCTCGATCATGTCTATTCACTCCGCATTACTTATATAGCGACAGTTTGTGCCAATTACACAGCCGTAAACATTTGTGCTTATTTTTTCGGGTCAGACATTCGTTCCTAGTTTCATAATTTCGCCCTCGCTCGTTTTCTCTGTGACCGAGGCGTGGATTTTGCTAACCTGCAAGCGGGATCTCAAGACCAGTCGAGCTATGTCAACGCGTCTGGTAGTCATCTGTGCTCTCCCTGTATTTATGAACCCAGCATAAAGGCTGACACGGCGTGTTTGACAAGTACAAGTAGGTCGCCTGAGATTCGTCGTGGTGTAAACTGAGACAAAATCGCAGAAACAAGGGGGCGGCACCTGTCCCTTTAACTGAAGGTAAAACGTAGGGGCGGAGGGTAGTTAGGTAGGTACCGCGTATTTCCGCGTCGCTGTGCTGCTAATGAGAAGTGGGCTGTTTAGCCTCAGAGCGTCAGTACGGAGAGTGCCGGTCAGCTTGCTGCTATATTTGATGAGTTCGGTAGGTTACCTGGACTGTTGTAATGGCAAGGGATTGGTAACCGAGGAGTTCTCGTATCCTTAAAAACTACATCTTTAGAGTACCTGCAGCAGAGCCCTACTTTCCAGGTGAGCAATCCCGGCGCGGTTTGTCTCCGCTGTAGTAGTTACTGGAGTGCGATGTCGATCGTCAACAGGTGCGAGATGAGCCGCGGGGAACGAGCGATTGTAGTCTCGGGTGTCTCGTGTACGAGGAGCTCGCGCATTGAAGTGTTTATTCAGATCAAATGGTGCCGGCGAAAGGTTTCTTCAAGGCGCGGGAGGTACGACTGAGGAATTGGGGCGCTTTACAAAGTACTGTAGTACTTCTTGAGAAAATGTAGAAAGAGGAGCTTTCGGCGCAGTGTCCATCAAGTGCATCCACCTGAGTATGACTAAATGGATTTCGAAACGCATTACTTGACTTGTGGCTCTTCCAGTTTAGATTAAACGAGATGGGGGATATTTTAATCGCTTCACTTTAGTTTTCTGATCGCACGCGACGATTTCGCTCTTCCTCCGACTTTCCCTGTTTATATCACTAATTAGCGGCCGGAATGGCAGCTATGCGCTCCACCAGTTCTTTTTGCCTAAACGCCCACGGGTGTGGTCACGCTTGCCCACACCAGGGGTCCCATCGGACTCGCAGTCCAGTGCTGTATTTATCGCAAAGTTTAAAAAGTGATAATGACCCACCAAATTTAGGGACAAGATGTAGACCTCTCATTTCACATTTTAACGTGGAAACCCCCGATAATGTGCTGCTCAACTTTTATTTCCCACTTTTGAAGAAATCAACGACACTAAATTAAGCACATATATAAAGTAGGCAGTAGGCACTATTAGCCAACTGCGAAACACGGCAGTTCGAAGAAACCTCCCAAAATCTTACATATGTATAGGGGAGTCTGACAAGTTCTGTGCCGGGGTTTGAGTGTTGTACCTCTGCCAGTACGCGCACTCAGGCGGACGAAAGCAAATCATTAATTCTGTTGAGCTATATGGTCTCGGTATTTTTCCCCATACTGTTTATTACCCACTCGTCTGCTCTCCAACTCGCTTTGTCCAGCGCAAGAGGGAAACGTACACTGGAGAAGGCTGCCGCTGGATTATTTATGACTACGTCTGGAAAATAAAAATTCTAGAATATTGCTTGATACTGATAACATGCACATGTGTGATGTCACGAATTCCTTAAACTGGTCAGACCAGGTTCCATGTCTTCGACTATTTTCTTTGCCACACCGCTTAAACGCCCTTTACCTTAACAAGGCTCGTTAGGCACGGTACTTGAACCTCAGTTCGCTCCCTTAGCTAGGATGTCTAATAAGTGCAGTTTGCGTACATCTCTGCTGCTTTCTGGTGTAGGGGTGTGTGTGATTCTGCCCAGCGATTGGTTAGTATATCCTTCAGCATGAAAAGCATTTAAGCCAACAAAAACGTTAACAAAAATAGAATTTCTCCCATAAGACTTATATCTGGACTATGATCAAATATCTGAAACGCTGAAATTAAAACTATTTTAAGCTAGTGAGGCGAGTTGGCGGCTCCAAGGTGAAGCCCACGCTCAGTATTCCGCTCGTAAGAGTCGCAGGTCTCATTGCCTTGTAAAGCTAAATCAGTGTCGTCCTTTGGGACTTCCGGGGCTTTAGCTCCTGATCAATCGCAGGCCTCCCAGCCTACGTTCCCATCCGTTCAGCGTACTAGCCATACCAGTCGACGGTGCAAAAACTCCACGGTGTACCCCTAGCGAGGTAAAGGAATTATCGCGGTGGGGGTGTAAACCCCTAATAAGTGCTGAAGCTAACGTCACCCCCGAGATGACCTGCCAATGTGAATGTAGGTGCCCTACGTCTTGGGCCGTGCTGTGTTCTCTTAATTTACGGAAAAACGTTTAACTGAATCATATGAAACTTCTTTTTGGGAAGGTGGTGGCTGTAAAATTGTTATAGTGGAATTTAAAATCACTAACACCGGCTAATGAAAACTATTGCAGTATTTTGATAGTTAACAGTGAATTGGGGAAATGGTTCGGAAACGGGCAGACTGTTTGAGTAAATATCCATTTTATCAAATACGTGGCGTTGAAAACCAGACATATTTTGCAATGTGTCGGTGCCATCCATCCATTTTCTGTACCAGCTTTAGTTTTAAAGGTCAGGGCCGCTGAGCCCTCTGGCTGCTGCCGTCACACAACTGAATCTTCTGAATATATATTTTACTATTTTTATACCATCAAACAAACAGTGCCGACACAATTGTGGCCAAACAGTTACTTTTTGGAACATTACAATTACCTTGCTACACGAACAAACAGAAAGGAATTTCACCGACTCTAGAATAGAATCCTGCGCCCTACCATAGTACGAGCTATTACTATTTACGGGGACAATCAAGTCCGTTAACCATTTGAATCAATGGACGACATCAGGAAATCCTCAAATTCCGGTAATGCGCACCTGTAATTCACATGCAGTGGCCGCCAGCCAGAAATTAATTTTATGGGAGGATGGCAATGTACATGCATTATGTGGGCTCTATTTCCTTTTATGATCAACCAGCCGGAACTGTCATAAAAATTAATTAAGGTGTAGGTTTCTAACCAGAAAAGCAATCCAACTCCCTGCTAAGCATATACTTGTAACGTACTTACCGGTACATTCCACAATCAAATTGAAGCATACACTAGCGACGGATGGCACAGCACCTAAAATTAATACTGTTAATTATGATTTCATGTTGGGTTTCAATCAGTTGTTGTGTTTAATTTTGATTTGTAGCTTTTAACAATGGGAATATTTTTTGAAGCCGGGAGGGAGGTAAGTTTCTCTACCACCATTAACCGATGCTGCCTGGTGTATACATCTCAGTATCGGGGCTAAAAAGGACAGACTTAATTTGAATATGGCCGTTTGTAGTGGTTGTCTGCATTACTTGAATGTATAACGCTACCAGTATTAAGAAAAGAGTAAAGAAGTGTTTTTCTTGGTAAAATCGAGTGTGTCTGTTTGTCATAGTACGAATGGTACTGTACTGCACACCGAGATGGAAAGATCAAGGCGCACGCCGAATGGAAGTGAAGGCCAATAACGGGTGCGTTTATTCCACAACGAATACTTTACAGTAACCTAAATCAAAAGCGGAAACGCACCGTAAAAGTAAGTCCCTTCGCTAGGCATGCTATTCCACTCTCGCAGTGATCGTCGTCCAGCGTGTCGTGTGCTTTTTCCTAGTTTCTCCTGTTACCTGCAAGGCAGTATTTATAATGCCATGGTAGTCTCCACCTGCCTTCTCAGACTTGAAATATACAACGAGTAAGTTCTAAGGGTTCCTGGAATGCAGAGCTCAGCACACCTCTCTAAAGTGACAGGCCTGGCTATTGCAGTTTTCAACTTTATCGTGAATACCGTAGGATGTAAACACACAATATAATTCGCACACTCTCTTAACCCATTTCAGGACTGAGCTGGTTCACGGATATTACATACTCCCTACACTCAAACTCCCAGAGAGCCGAATGTGGAACTATGGGCGGAAAACTGGAATAGCCGAATAAAAGCCAATAAAACACGAGCCTAATTGCACCTCACAGGCCTACTGAAACGATCGCCGATCACCTGGAGATACACTAGCGTTCATCATAAACCGAACTCTTCAGACACTGCGCTACGGGCGGATAAAGGGTAGACTATTGAGGGCGACCCCTCCCGAACACCAATCCCGGCTCATTCAATATGATGCGGTTTACCTTTTATTTCCTTGCAGAACGCCTTTCTCACTTTACTGTTCAGCACGGTCATTCCTCGCTGGTGCGGTTTGCGTACTCTTCGAAGAGAAGCACCGGCTCCGTCAGAGATGACCAAACATAGTTCAAATCCTGGCTTTATCGCTGTCAATGTAGCTTTCAGTGTCTGTGTTCTCTTAATTATTTTTATTCTAATTCCCCAAAACCTCCTTGGATTGATTTTTTTTTCTTCCTTTCTTTCTACTGGTCCGTTTTTCAACTCTTGTAACGTGCTGGCCTTCCTTACACGGTTAGTTTCTTTCTGTCAAGGCATGCGGTCAGTCATACAGCTGGATGATAGATGGCGTAAAACTATAGCGGAATAGAATATTTTAACGCAGTTTTCTCTCAGCTGTTACGCGTGCGCAGCCGAGACAATATCGTTAACACGAACGAAAATGGTTGTGTGCGTATGCCAGCGGACTACTTAAGTCGCAGGTCGAGGAGTTTTCGTATACTTTTAATCGTGTGCACAATTGTGTGTGATTTGGTAGGAAGCCCAAATAGGCTTCGCTTCCGTAATTTGGGCTGTAGAGTTTTGTGCAGTTGTATAGTTTGTTTTACGCAGAATAGAACTTCGAGAATTTCAGCGTGACGTTATGCGGTGGCCTTTGCGCTAATGAATAAAATCGATTTAAATAGAACAGCTTTACACTTTACGTGTGCAAAGGAATTGCTGTAGCATGCTAGGCCCTTTCACAGCGATGCTAATTTTTAATCTTTTGATAAAACTGATTCTTTTGTGGGTATGAAAAGCGGAGGCAAAAACTAATACTCAAATTATCTGTATCTTTCTAGATGTACACACTGTGAAGATTTCTTCATTCAATGGCACTTTAGCCTGCTTCAACAAAGATTACTTTAAGAAATACATACTCACTTTGTAAAATGCCAACAAAATACGCTGACTCCGGTTCATCTACAATGGAAATTCAAATGACGCCAAAACACAAAATGACTTTTGGAATTAATGGAAACCATGAAGGTCCAGGAGGTCATACGCTGCCAAGGAGTGATGCCTTTGTAAGTTATGCTAGTTATTACTGATTGTTGACACTAGGTTTGTACAATTTTTCTCATGTGAGACATCATAATGGGTTTTAGTAGGTTGACTGGATGATCTTGTGGAAAAGGCACCTGACTGTATACCACCCTTGTGTTAGTGTAAGTCACCAGCCATGGGCATCATAGTGTATATGTTTGTGTGTGTGTTGGGGGCTTGAATCTTGAAATGAAAAGGACATGTGACAGACATGGATCAAGAGGAAGGGGCCCGCAGACACTGCTTTTATTTTTTTTATGGAGCCCAGAGTCCTGTACTACACTCCTGCCTCAATTGTTCCTGTGCTTGACTGCCTCTTAAAAAATAAACCTGTCCTCCTCTGGTGCAATGGCATTGTGTGAGCACTTACCCCTGGGGTCTTTGCTTAATTCCAGACCTTGTTGTGTTGCTCATTTATTCTTGTCTTAAGAGGGCTTTCTGTGGGTACTCCAGTATCTTCCTACATCCTAAACATGTTAGATTGAATTTAAATTTACTAAGGCATGAATGTGTATGTATAGAGCTTTTGTGTTATTTCATTTTTTTTCCCCTTTTGTGTTCATGCCTGCATGGGTTTTTCTTTCCTGTACTCTGACTTAACTCCCACATCCCCAAGACATGCATGTTAAGTTGCTTGCTTGGCCGCATGCAAGAGTGGGCTATGCTGTGGACTGGTTACCATTCGGACGTTGGTATCTGCCTTGTATCCAATAGACTGCAGCCACCTGTGACCCTGAACCGGAGGGAATGACTTTGGGAATGTTATGTTATCAACGAGTGTGGGTATGTGCCATATTAAGTTCTTGGCATTCCATCAAGGATCTGTTCCTACTAGGAATGGAGGGTTCCGGAAGGTCCTTGACTCTCCATGCAAAAGTGTGTTTGCAAAATAGATTTGAATTTTTTTTATTATTATTATTATAACACTCTATTCTTATATGTGTATGCTATAGAAAGTTAATGTGAAATAACATTCTAAAACTAACTTAAATAGCAGTTACAGGTACTATACTGAGGTGATATTTAGATTTAGTGTAGGTTTGACTGAAGACAAAAAACATTAACTGTTTAGTCACAGAATTATAACTTAACTCCGAGAAAGCTGTTTTAATTGAGCAGCAGTAGCACTTCTTTAACATAATAGCTCTGCTGAACCTTTGGGTTGGCAGACAGTAGGCCAAAACTGAAGACAAGGTCAGTTTGTGTGTGTTTCTTTTTTTTGTTTTTTGTGTCCAGATTTGTTTATTGCAATCATTGCTGACTTGTGCATTTGTTTTTGGACTGAAATTAAAATATGAGCACTACATAAGAAATGAGACATTGACCTGTGTATGCATATACAGAAATATTCTGAATGCAAATGCCCAGTGACCTTGAAAGTTGTTTAACTTTTTCTGGCCTCTGATTCAAGTATCTGGCTATGGTGTAGTGCGGTAAACACAAAAAGCACTATTCATATTGAAATACAGGCTTTCTAAAAAGAGAGTTCATTTTCTCTTCTTTCTAAGTCCCTAATGTAGTAGCTACATGAACTGATCTCACAATTTTAAAGTGGGCAATTTTGACTCTTGCAACATGCTACTTTGTCTGCCCATCCAAAGACAGCAACTTGTAAGGTTTAGTGCCATATAAGAGCTCATTTGGCAGCACACACAGGAAACCACATGCGTAAAAAAACACACAAATCAGTATTTTAGTAAATTGGTCTCATTTTATGCTCATTAGGAGATATTTACAGTCTTCTCAGCTTGGTTTGAATTGGGAGCCTTTATACCATATAACCTTTGCTGCTAGCACAGGGTCTCACTGATTAACAGACTTTCTTGAGTGGGACATAAATTATGAAACCTGCTTACTCCAGTTCAGCAAGCCTGGAATTTACCATAGCAGCATTGGGTTCAAGAAAGGAATCTGTCCTGATCAGGGTACCAGTGCATTGCAGGACCCCCCACACTCACAAAGACACGGTCAAAAACGGGCTACATTTTAATCCACAGTTAAACCTAATCAGCATGTCTTTCAGGGAGAAAAATCGGCACAAACAAGGGGAGAACATGTAAACTACACACTGATGACTACCCGGTTTGGGATTCAAACCCATGGCAGTAGATCCATAAAACAGCAGCCCTAACCACTTGACCTGCTGTGCCACCCACTAGAATTGGTGAATGCTGACAAAAAAGGGACAGTCGGCTTAAGATGCTTGATGGACTTAATAGTCTTGTTTGCCACACTGTTTGCACTGTATATTCTATCAAGTGGAACTAACAATAGTGAAAATTAATAAAAGCAATGTGAACTGCTGTGTAAAAAAATAAATAAATAAATAAAAATGCACATTTAATGTCGCCCATCTTGGAGATTTCTTTTCCTTCAACATGTTATACCATTTTTATCTTTTTTGAAACATTTTCCTGTTTGTGTCAACAAGATAACAATCTTATTTCTGCTTTGTTTCAATTTTTATTACTATTTTTTAATTTTTTGCTAAAAGTTTGCAGCCAAACTGGAAATCTGCATAATGTCACTGCAGTTGCTAGATATTTTCAGACAATAGTCTAGAAAACATCATAGTAGAGCAGACCTATAATTATCTGTGATTTATCAAAGAGACAGGAACACAAAACTGTTCGGTGATGGTGTCAGATTAGCAATGGAGGTAAATAAACTTTAATAAGCATATGTATGGTGCCACACCCTCTCCTCCTTTAGAAATGAGCACATTTAGACAAACACACACGTCTAAGTTGAGCACACACTTTTTTTTTTTTGGATCTGGTTTGACATGTGAATAAAGTACATCTGTGTTTTGCTCTCTGAACAGGGTGGATCCGGAAAACTTTGCAATTTCTATTTCTGGTTGTACTGAAACAGAAAGTTTATTCAGCTCTGTGCATGGGCTGCTTACTACTGTGCCCCTCGTTTTCTTGTACTGCCTTTAGATTTATAATAATTCCTAAAATAAATTCCTGTAATATATAATAGATTAGAGAACGTTATGTAGTGTTATAATTGTGATTTGTAGAGAAATCTGTTTCGGTAGCAGGCTCTTTTGAACAAAGAGAATCTTATGATAAGCTAATGTAGTGGGATTGGTCAGCCTTAAAGAATGAAGCAAAGTGTTGTGTGTGTGGTGTGTGTTTTTTTTTTTTTTTTTTTTTTTCTTTTTTTTTTGGGACTGAGTAATTAGACTTTTGAAATCTAGTGAGCAAGGTCATTGCTGCAGTACTTGTTTGAAAAATTTAACTGATAGGCTGCTGGTGTTTTTGCTGTCAACAAAAACAAAAGCCTGTATTTAAAACTGAAAAGTGTACGGCCAAACTTATTTAACATGACGTTCACCTTGTTGTGATACATCAAGTAATACTGGGCTGAGCTTATTTTAAAGAGATGATTTTGCAGGACGGTAAACACTGCCATCTTTCTCATGTAATCTGTTTTCTGTTGGGGTGTCCAATTATTTTATTCACTATCTTCACTCTGGGGTTAATTACTTTCCATCTTCCATTAGTGTCATTGATCAGTCAGTTTTATTTTAGGTGATTTAGAGGAGTCTCATAAAATAGAAATCGCTGAACACGATTTCTATGAGTACACTTGGTTAGCTTTATTGTTAATAAAAAGTGATTTACAAATAAGTACACACTTCAGTTCTTTACCAAATGCTACAGGAGCTCTAGCAGGGACATAATAAGGCCGTCAGTAGACCATAGCATTTTCTAGGGTGCGTTCCATTTTGCAACATTAAGATCATGCGAGTGACTGGAGTGAAGGATTTGGAGATGACAATGTGAGTGTTGGCAGCCATTTTTAGTATCTCCTTTTTGTCATTTCTTGATGTTGATACTAGCTGTGCTACCTAGTTTAAGTAATGCAATGCACATGTCTCTATTATGTTATTCGGTGTGGGATTCATAAAAGCAGTGTTAATGTTTGTGATGCACCATCTGTTTGAATGACAAACGCAGTGTATTTTATTACTAAAAATGTTTGTGATGCACTATTTTTTTTGGAATGACGGGGACATAGCAAATAGACAGACACACAGATGGACGCATAGACACCTGTCCTTTTATTATATGGTGTATATTATCTTGCTGGTATTGGCTGTTTTTGTGCTCTGCAGGACCAGCTAGGATGCATTTTGTAATGATTGTGATCTTTTAAAGATACTTTTACATAAGTCCATCTATCTAAGAATTATTTTACTTTCTAAATCAATTGTATTACAATGGAATAATTTTGTGAATGTTATGTTTTGTGTGAAGTACTATTGACCAGATTGGTTATTTGATAGCTAAGTAGGGTCTTTAAGCACCTACTCTCACTTTAGCTGACTCTGGAGTGTGTGTGTGTGTGTGTGTGTGTGTATTTTATACAGCACCTTTCATTTTTTTCCTCTATCATCTCTGATGCTCAGAAAGGACTGATGTGCTGTTAGTCCTTCAATCTGCCAATGACTTTAATGGTGACATGAATCACATGGTAGAAACCAACTCTGTCAGTCTATTTTCAGGCACTATCATATACATTAATACTTCTTTACAGCAAGAAGGTCAATTATGAACCTTTTGAGATGAATGCAAAAACTGGGGTACTCTGGTCAAATTCAGCAAGTGGATCTGACGTCTTTTTAAGGGGCGTTTTTAAGTTTAAAGACACCTCCCAACATTCTCATGTTACTTTTAAGAAGGAAGTACTGACCCAAATGCTGTTTTCCTTAATTGCAAAATCGTTTTGACAAGTGTTTTATTTTCACCCTCTAACCAGATGCAACGAAGAGTTAACTGATTTTGTACTTTTTTTGGTTTGACACCATGATAAAGGAGCATGTAATATACCCAGTTAGCATGTGCAGCACTTGTTTACAGTTTTGCAGTTTTAGTGAAGAACTGTCCCATTGTAAAGAGATAGAACAGTCATCCATTTTTAAACGTACTAAATTCAGTTAAAGGTCAAATGTCAGGACAGGCTCTTGACAATATCGGACAAGGCAGATTTTTGGATCGCATGTCGGTCCATTACAGAGCACCCTTTTTTTCCTCTCTCTCTCACACACGCACACTCCAGTTCCTTCATAAATAGACAGTTGTACATTAACCAATCACAGACCTGTAATAAATGGGGATGAAAACTGAAGAACATCCACATCGATAAGGGAACATTTGCATCACTTCACACAGATGGTGGCTAGGCTGATATTTGAATCCACTCTCCTAGAGATGAGTGACAGAAAATTCTTCCAAGTCAGAAAATCTTCAATGAAAATGGATTGTAGCAAACATGTCATTGATGATGGGCGTTTTTATTAATTAAAACATTAAATAATCTTGAAAGGAATATCAGCAAATGTAGAGAATACCTCAGTGGGGAACACTGAAAGCCTACTTAAGGGAATACTGGACTGTACACTGGACTTGTAGCTCTCTCAACACGGCTCATTCTGAGCCTGCTCTGAGTGTGTATGCTGTCTCTTCCCCTCTTCTTCTCTCCACATTTTACCAGTGACACTCCCATGAAGCTAATTATTAGCCCATGAAAGGAGAACTGTTCAATAGCCCTGAGCTGGAGGGGGCAGTGGGGAAGCTGAGCTGGCTGGGTGGCAGAGTTAGAATGCAGCTTGTTCAAGCCTTCTCCATTTCTGCTGATGCCAGCCACCTGGTTTTGACCCCTATTCTGTTCTATTTATTTATTTATTTATTTATTTATTTATTTATTTATTTATTTATATTCTTGAGCACTTGCCATTCTTTAAAGTCCCAATTTCTAATCATCTGAGTGATGTCAAAAGAATTGCATGATGGTGGCACTTGTAGAGTTCTCCTTTGTCTCTGGTGTCACAGCTCTGGTGATTAATTTCTGCTTTCAACATGAATAAGAGGTAATGAAGCCGTCCAATAGAATTTATAGTCTTGGTGACAAAGTTCTATTTTTTATGTAAATAATGAGAGGCTTTCATAACAGTGCTATGAAAACAAGATGGAATGCATATATAAACCAGCAGTCCTCTCACTGGCAAAAAAACATGTAGCACAGATAGACTGGACAACAGTCTGACATGAGTGGCAGTGTGGGAAGTGGGTCTGTGTATTAGCACCCTACACACAGGACAAAGTTGGCTACATGCTAACTACAGTAACATACCAAAAGGTCTTTAGTTTTACAAGCTGAACCTGGAAATTTCAGGTTGGATACAGTAAACCAAACCATAAACAAAACAACTGTTTGATATGCCCTGCTCAGAGCAGTAAATAGACCCATTTAGTGCCATTTCATAACACTGTCCACCGTAACTGGAGAGGGAGTTGAACTTTGAGGCAGTATTGCTAAATCACTAAACTGCCTGAACAAAATTATGAGTGAAAAGTCAAGCTAGCTGTTCTTATAATGGTGATATGAAAGCATCCAACAAAAGAGAGAGTAGTTATGGTCAACATTCTAGCAAGACTTTGTGTCTGGAGTGAGAAACGAAAGGTTCATCTAGGTGATAGAGATGCTCCTACTTGGGAGTGACAGCTCTTCCTATTTGGGACAATTTCATTATTGCTGGAGCTTTACAGTCTGGCAAGTCTCACTCTAAACACATTCTTGTCACGAAGAGAGAACACTGATGCCACCATATCTTTAGTGGATTTACTACAATGGGCTGAATGAGTTTCTCACAGTTATGGTGGGGCCCTAGCTATATGGCCTCCACTACCAGAAACCAGCCAACTCTGATTCCCCTAAAAGGTTGTCTTCATGTCACAAATGAATGTTCTCCTGTTTTTCTTCCTGGGATGTATTCTCGAGTAAGAAGCCTTGCCTATCTGGTTCTGCCCAGCTTGAACTGAATGTATGTGCAACACTTGTATCACTATGCTGGATTTTATGGAATACAGTCATTAAGCAGGCATTCTTATGCTCTCCCAGTTACCCTACACTGATACCATTGTAATCCAGTATATTCTGTAACGTAGCAACTGTGGATACGTAACGTAATGGCTATGTGACAAAAATGTCATTGAAGAATGATGGTGAGAAAACATGTTTTAGAGAAATTGTGGTGGTGGTTCTGTAACTGATTTAAAGTTAATCTGAAGTTTTGAATGTTTTTCAAAGGTGTTTTATTTTTATGGATATACCAATTATCTCTCTAACTGTGGTATTTCTAGAAGTATTAGGTCTGTGTCATTGATAGATGTTCCAAGTCCAAAAATGTACCAAATTACTCGGAACTTCTCAAATTTAAAAGTAGGATTACAGTGATTTGCAAAAGTGGCAGTCAAAACTGTGCACTTGAGAAAATATTGTGGGTAGAAAGTTCCTTGCATTGTGATCAAAAATAAAAATCCCATAAAGCTGTTTGTTCCTAGAGTGCACACACCGTGACACGGCTTTTAAATCAAGTGAACAGCTGCTTTCCATACCTGCCCATTCACAGATCCAGTGTGAGGAACTGGGAAAGTCATCAATTCAGGAGGTAGCTGCTGGGCAGTTGAAGTGTCAGCAAACGTTCATGTAAGTCTGCTTAATGCCTACATGTTGGCACCTAATATGTATCTCCTTCAATGTAATAGTAATTCTCAAACTTACATAATACAGTTTAGGGGAACAGGAGCTAGAGTCTCTCACTGCTGTGAGGTGCAAGTCAAGAGCCAGTCATGGGCCACTCGCACTCTGTTTAGAATTGCCAGTTAGTCTAACCTGTTTGGGATGTGAGAGGAAAGCCCGGTTAAAACCCCATGTAGGCACAGGAGGAAGAGCCCTATGCAGTTTGCTCACTGACTGGGCACAGACACTGGATCTATTAGATAGTAGCACTAGCAACGGTGCCACCATTCTCACAACAATGTATACTTTAAGGGGGTCTCTGTTCTTTAATGTAATTTTGTTGTTTGTATTGTATCTAGAGGGTAAGTGGGTTGTTGTGAATGATGGGGCAGAAGCATTTGCAATATATGATCCCCTAGAAAACATTTCATCCATTTTCTTAACAATCTTGTCAGTCACAGAGCTCATTCTAGTAGCAATAAGTGTAAGAAAAGAATTGGCCAATGGTGGAACTTCAGGTCCTCCATCGCCATACAAGGCCAATTCAGAGGCCATTAGTCGCTATGTTTTTGATGGAGGAGGTGCAGTGTGGAAGGGTGTCATGAATTCCAGTACAACAGAAACTAGAAACAATCCCGATACAGTACTGGGAAAATAGGTTTTACCAAATAAAACTTTTTTTTTTTTTTTTTTATCAGTGAGTCAAACGAGTAAACCAAAACCGAACAAAGGATCTGCTAACTACTGTTTTTTTCTCACCTCCAGGTTTCATTAAACTAATCTTTCATGTGGTGCCCTAGTTTAAATAAATCCCAACTGTGATTAGTTAAATGTCTGTTCATTTATCCCTGCCTCCATTCTTTTTAGACTGCTTGTCCTTTTCAGGGAGCTGGTGTTTAATGTAAGGTATTTGAGGAGCATTGTTTTTAATGAGCAGAGTTTACTTCTTGACACTTGCTCAGATAGTTTCCCTTTACCTTTGCGCTGAGCCGATGTGTGTGTCTGTCTGCTCATTACAGTAGCTGTTGAAAGCCCTATAACTTGATGTGCCCTCAAAGTCCGCCTCAGATTCTTAAGGAGGGGGTGGTTGGTTCAGGTTGAACCTGCAATGTCACAATGCAGACAAAAGAAGACCTTTAGGACATTGTGTGACCAGTTATCAGATACAGTCCTGGGGGCCAAAGCAACGGAAACGCCCTACTTGGAGCCGAAAGTCATTAGACCCGCTGTAAAAGCTTTGGTCATTTCAAAAGCCTTGCTCTGCTTTTTCCCAAATGGTTGTCGTGACTTGCAGAGAATGAAACCCACTGCCAAGTCTGCATTTAGTATTATTATGTTTTTTGTTGTTTTATTTCATATAAATTGTTTTCAGTTTTTCCAGGGCCAGGTGTGGGTGGGAATTCACTTAAAATTCATGCACATGGTGCTTTGGGTCATTCTATACCAGCAGCTGTTATCTCCTTTCTAAAGCACTCTTTGCAGCAATGGGCCCAGAATTCAATTCCTGCTTTTATCTCGTTGTAAGACAATCTGCACATTTCAACAATACTCCTGGAAAGTCCAGTCGAAACATGGGATGGTTGCCCCACTTTTGAGCAGCTTTTGTAAGTTGCGGCTCACATTTATGTTGTAATTGATTAAAGTATTTCCATTTTTCAGGGCTTGGACTGCTATAAATGCCCCTTAGAATTTAAAATAATAAGCATTGCCACCCCGACTGTATCATATTATTTGCATCAGTATCTTTCAGTACTTTCAAGTGTAGTACTATTGGAAGGGACCTGATGTGTTGTAGCATCCTGTTGATCTGGACTAGTGAGCTGTGGTCACTTGACTGAAAATACCATTGTGCTGTAAAGACTGTTACAGATTTACTTCTTCATTGTCCAGTTCATTAAGTTCTTTTTCTCTTCTGTGAGGAGGAGGAGGAGGTTGGGAGCATGCGCTGATTACAGCACGTTGCCGCACCCACTGTGAAGTATAACTTGATTTTCTTTTCCCTCTGTACCGCTTCCAGGATCATGATGATAACAGCTTTCAGTTTCTGTCGCATGAAGAAAAAGAATGTCTGATGTTTTTTGAGACCACCATTGATTCTTTTGATCATGATGACGAAGCTGAGATTGTCCAGCTATCTACTAGCTCTCTTGATGAAGTCGATACTGCTGGACTTCCTCACACACAGAGTATTGAAGAGCAAGAAGACATCATAGACCTGGTGCAAAAAAACCAAATCAATCTGGAAAGTAAACCTTTTGTAAGCAATTCTCCATCATTTCCCAAAGGTATTGCACACAACTCTGAGAATTCCCTTTTTTCCTTTTTTTTTTTTTTTTTTTATATAACTTGTGCGTTCTTTAAATGAATGGGATTGACCTGTTCTAGCTTAGCTTTAAAAATTCAATTTCTTCCTTTTTGTGCATTTTTATTATTGCAATGATTATAATATTAAAGTAAGATCATTAAAAGTGTTTGTATTGACCTGTATCCTTGCTGCTATGTGGTTCAGATCCCTTATAGTTTGACTACCACTGACTGTTAATAAGGGCAGATCAGTGTCACAGTGGTAGTGCTGCTGCCTAGCTTCCAGAGTTTGTGTGTCATCCTCATATGTATGTTCTAACCTGGCTCTCTCTGTATGTGTAGGAGAGGAGTGGACATTGCAATTCACTGGAGCTTCAGAGGCAGTCCTTGTCTTGCCTCCAAAGCTACAAGGATAGGCTTTAGCCCCCTCAACCTTGAATTGAATTAAGTAGGGATAAGAATATTATGGTGACCTTTCATAAAGAAATGGACTTCACTATCAATGTTTATCTGTTTGTTTTTTACATTTGCAATGTTTTTCCATTGAGGATTTTGTACAAATTAAGCATTAATTGTATTTTCTAAGTATATATGTTTCTAACGGACTAAGTTTAGAGGAAATGGTTTTTAGTTAGTCCTGATATATTTTTATTTTTGTGATCATTCATGTTTCTTTTACTTACAAAACAGATGATACTGATTCCAGCTGGGTAGAAGAGATCAACATGAAACCACCTATGACAAAGACCTTGTCTTCCTCTTCTTGCTCCCCTCTTCCTTCTCCACGTCCAGAAGAAGATGATGTCCAGAAGGTCCAGAGGCAGAATTCCTTTAGTAACTTCCATCCTATAGGTTCAGTGCCAACCCCTGTCATTGTGGCCCAGAAGATTGCCCGCACGCGGTCTGTCAATAGGGAGCCACCTTCAAGCTCAAAGTTTGATGAAAGAAAGAGGAGTTTAGATAATAAGTTTCTCTTCCCTTCTGGGAAACATTCTGACAATCCTGATCAGAAATTGCTGAAGTTACCTGGCAACATTAATCTCAATGCATGTCCAAAAAAAGTCATTGACACCATAGCAAGAGCTGCGGTAAATGTGCCAGAACGTAGAGCCCAAGTACTTGCCAACCTTCATGATACATTGTTTGCTCCATTAGATGAGAGTCTAGAGAATATTCTAAGAAGAAATATCTCCTTCAAAGGTTCAACTCCTAACTTAAGTAGGCCAGAGGATTGTCTCATAGAGTCTGAACATATATCCAAAGTTTCATCTTCTCAAATAGATACAAGTACAAATGAAACTGTGACTGATGCATATCCACACAGAGAGACTGAACCCAAAGCAACATCAGGCAATTGTGGGTTAAAATCGGCCTCGTTTAAGCCAGTTGGTAGCTCACCAGAAAATGGGAATAAACGTTCTTTTGCAAGCAGAAGTTTTCATGAACGAAAAGTAGACACCCCATCATCAGAGGTAAGAAGATCATCTTCTTCTAGACCATCTGGTTTTCGTCCTTTGGGAGTTACAGTTCAGTTTTCTGGCCGAGACTCTGAAGAGTCCAGAAAAGAAGCTTTGAGGAAACTTGGACTAGTGAGGAGCTCTTCATGACATGCTTCGTGGTGACATTTTGGATTTTAACCAATGAATGGACCTGTTGCACAACTCTAAATTTTCCCTGGAAAGCTAGATGCTGTAGGTTTTCTCCTAGCGCGTTTCCTGACAAATGCCATTGGTGTTCAAGCTGTTGTGAACTTTGTAGCATGAAATTTAGGGGTCTCAAGTCAGAAGAGCTAAGGCAAGAATGTTTGTTTATTTGAAGGCCTATGCATATAATTATATATTTTGCACAACAAACATCTTAAAATTGTGTAGTTATTTAATTTTTGGAATTTACTGTTAACTTTATACTGTTTGCATCAGCCACTTTTTTTTTTTTTTGGAAAAAAAAGTTATACAGTGGCAATTACGGCTTTATTTCTTTGTACTCTTTATCACATGCTGGGAATAATTAAAAAAAAATAAAATAAATAAATAAAAAAAAATGAAGGTGCAATGACAATAAGGTGCTTCCAATGTAGAAAGACACTGACATTTATAAACTCTGGGAAGACCCAAATATATATATATATATACTGTATCGTTTATGCCTATATAAATGCAAGTGTATTTGAATCGCTGCTTTAGTGTAATCTAGAAAAAAATTCAAATGCAATTGATCTTTGTCATTAATAGATCTTAAGTTTTTCCTTGTACTAACTGGATCTTGTTACATGACCTGACTTCATCCTGTGAAAGTTAAATCTGCCGAAACACACACACACACTCTTTAGCTGGGTTTTGCTACCAGCACAGTGTACGGATAAGCTCAAGCTTTAATAAAATAAAATATATATCATTTTATCATTGAGCAGAACAGCTACAGTTGTTCATATGTGTGTCTTGATCACTTGTATGATCTTTCTACTTCATTGACTTGCTTACCACAAACTTGTTCTAGTTAGAACAAACAAAATTATTGAATGAAATTTAAGCCCAGTCTCCCTTCACTCATCTGCACGCCTGCCTTTTTTATGGATGTTGTCTGGCATTTGAATGAACACACTTAAAGTCGTGGAGTGATGGGTCCCGGTGTTGCCAGTTTACGTCCTGCCTCAAGTGCTGGCTGACACGGAGCTGTTCATTCACTTGCTGGTGCACACGCTGTTTGAGCCCCGGGTCAATGATGAGAACAAAAATTGGATTGGGGTGAAGTGCTGTATGTGAAATGAACTTTGTTTAAATCAAATTAGTTTTTTTTTTTTTTTTAAATAGAGGATTATTCACCCTTCATTTAAATTGTATTTTTTTTTCTGCTCTATGCATGTAAATTCAGAATTCTTCACAAAAATCAGCATTTTCTTACAAAATAAATCTGAGTTGTCTTTATGTGTCACTTTTTCTACATTATGGGACTGGCTTAATTCATTGAATTTCTGAGCATTGGAGAATCTGTTAAAGTGTGAGTTGAATCTTTGTGTACTGGTGACATTCGGTGTCTTTGTACACTACATGAACTACCCATGCAGCTGTTCTAGAGTCTTTAGCAGTGCTGTGGGGGCAAACAGCTTTAGCCTGATATCATTTGTAGATTTTTTTTTTTTTTTCCTTTTGCAAGAGCCTGGCTTGTTTCATACCCTCAGACTTGCCAATTCTATGAGGCTTAGGTCGGCATTCAGCCTCTCTGCCTTGGATTTACTCATTCAGTTTGAGAGTCATTAATTGAAAGAAAAAGGCTACACATTTGCATGTTTTCATTCCTAAAAGGCTGTTAAGGAACAATCCATGTCTGGACCACTCAAGTTAAATGTAAGTGGATATTCATTCTGTTGGTCTTGGTGCTTGATCTGTTTTGTTTTTTCTTTTTATTTCTGCTTTTTTGAGATCTAATGACATTTTTCTTAGTAGACAGCAGTGACTTCATATCTCTGGAGCCAGCCCTGGAAAGGGTGAAAGTTCAGCTGCAGGTATGCATGCCACAGCTGACCAAGGATGAACAAATG
>JANRMT010062792.1:57295202-57309329 GCA_026402145.1 Polypterus bichir lapradei
ACTGTTCCTGTGTGGTTACCCTTTACTTTCCTGACACGGCTTTAAAAATACACTGAAACTAACCGCATATTGTTTATTAGTGTAATGCATCTGATTGTAATTAACTTGTAACAATATAATGGTCCAGGGAATAGCCATAGTATTCCAAATACCATAACTGCTTTAGCGTTGTTACTCTCACTGCATCTTCTTCTTTCAGCTGCTCCTCTTAGGTGTTGCCACATCGGATCATCTTTTTCCATATTACTCTCACTGCACCACTCGAGTGTATTTATATCACTGTATCTGCGTGTAAATCACAGCAGCAGCTGATCAGAAAGAGAATTATCGATATACAGCATCAAGGACACAATGTCTCAGCCACGGCAAAACGTTTCAAAGCTTTTCCTGTATGGACCTCGCGGTTCAGAAACAGTTTCATCCCAAGAACTATAAACGCACTCAATCAATTGCTCCTTGTAGAACTGTTTGTACTTATAAGTACAATCACCCCACTGTAAACTTGCACTACAGTTATAATATTGCACAACCTGAGCCACTTTATAAAGCACGTATTTACATATTACATTTTTAAGATGAAATGCAGCAAAATATGTTGATTATATTATACAGGTAAAACTTTAACTTTACTTAAATAATCTGTATTGTTAATAATTAAACATGTGAGGACACAGTGCCGCAGCGCTAGCAAGTTCACGTATTGTTCCTGCCTTGCACTGTATATTTGCTGAGGCTGGCGCAACACTGGAAGAATAGACGGATAGAATAATTAAACACGTACTACGAAGATATTTCAATGTACCTTAAAAGTTTTGAAGAATCGTCGTTGTAAGCTTACAGATGGCTTAACATCTATTACAGAGATGATTGTGTGGCGATTGGGTATTTGGAGAAAGAAAATGAAGGACAGGAATTGGAGATTAGTACGTTTGAAAGAGACAGTACTGCTACAATAATTTCATCGAAGATCGCGCACAATCACTGCGCCACCGTGTTCCCATGTTTAATAACCTGCTTTCATTCCTATCATCATGAAAAAGATATCATGTATTCATCTCAGTATTTTAATTATTCAGAAAGCTGTAATATCACGAATGTAATGGATTCTGTGTCTTGTTGGAGAAAGAGAAAGATCGGAAGCACGTAGTGATTCACACACATAGAGCACGTTAAAGATCAAATACAAAACAAAGCATTAAATGTGCTACTTTAGTTACGATGGGATTTGAGAAACTAGTAAATGAAACGATTTTAAGATGAAGTTTATGATGTTCTACTTTAATGACAAAATAAACTACATGATTAAAGTGGAAATTTCGAGATTAAAGTTGACATTTCGTGCTTTTTACACACTGTGTGCCTTTTTTTCTCTGTACCCTAATAAGCTTTCATATGACACTCAGACGGTGGGCTACGACTCGCCTTTTCACGGCGACTTTGATATCTAACAACTTCTTTTTTTATTTCGGGCACTGTGTGACTTTGTGAACTTGAGCTTTCGAGTTTCTCTGACACGCTATGTCAGTCAATCAGCTTCCTTTTGTTGTTTATACCACTATTTAAACCAACAAATAGTACGTTTTTCCTTGTCTCCACTCGGTATTCGCTGAAATTCTTATATTTTCCCTTGTGCTTTTGCCATTGCCTTTTCACAGAACGCTGAGCTTAAGGGCTATTTATATTGATTTGCATATTCAAAGAGGCGTAATTCTGGGAGGAGACGGGGCAGGACAGCAGGCGCGTGCACGTGCATTACTTTTCTCGCTGTTCGAGATTTATGGAGCAGAAGAACACGAAGTGGGCGGACACACAGATTTATGCATCTGGATTTTTCTGTGTGTACGCACATTCCCGCTTTTGTGCTTACATCATGTTATAGTGTGAGTTCTACACACGGCGTTATGCATGAGGCCCCTGAAGTTTAAAACCAATGATAAATTCTAAGTCCTGCTCTTGTTTCTATGAATACTTTATTAAAATAGATAGCTAATGACTAGCACCTTTAGAACAATCAAGACAAGAACAGGCCATTCAGCCCAACAAAGCTCGTCAGTCCTATCCACTCCATTCTTCCAAAATAACATTGAGTCGAGTTTTGAAAGTCCCAAAAGTCTTACTGTCTACCACACTACTTGATAGCTTATTCCAAGTTTTTATGGTTCTCTTTGTAAAGAAAAACTTACTAATGTCTGAGCAAAATTTACCCTTAACAAGTTTACAACTGTGTCTCTGTGTTCTTGATGAACTCATTTAAAAATAACATTCTCGATGAATCCACTCAGGTGTAAACTGAAACAAGCGGGATGGAGAGCTGCTGGCTCCTTTGTCATTTGCATCTTATTGCTAGTGCAGAGCCATTCGAAACAGTGATGGTGGCTGTTTAAGACTGAAATAGGCAATTAAGGGTGGGGAACCTTAACAAGCGAGGCCACTACAATGAAGCAGAAAACTTCACTTGAGCAATACGTGATGAGCATTAAAAGCAGATCAAAAGATTTGGAGAGGGTTTTATCCTTGGGCCATCAATTTGAAATGTTAAAAACTCCTAGAACTGTTATTTTTTCCAGTATGTATGAGGAGTAGTGGATTATAATTTCCACCCCTTATTTGAGTATGGTATTTATTTGCTATAGAATGCGTGCTTTTTATATTGTTTGTTTGATGTTTGCAATGTTTAAATGTGTAGCTTTTACAATTTCATTGTACTGGTACAACAGCAATCTAATTCTAAGTGCTTCACCAGCAATAAAGGATTTCTCATGAAGCATTTGGGTTGGACTAAAAGCCTGCAGCCATTGATAGGTTGGGTATAGATGCAGATATATAGTCTGTAAATAGTGTGTGTGTATGTGTGTGTGTGTGTGTATATATATATATATATATATATATATATATATATATATTGCATCTGGAAAGTATTCACAGTGCATCACTTTTTCCACATTTTGTTATGCTACAGCCTTATTCCAAAATGGATTAAATTCATTTTTTTTCTCAGAATTCTACACACAACACCCCATAATGACAATGTGAAAAAAGTCTACTTGAGGTTTTTGCACATTTATTAAAAATAAAAAAACTGAGAAATCACATGTACATAAATATTCACAGCCTTTGCCATGAAGCTCAAAATTGAGCTCAGGTGCATCCTGTTTCCCCTGATCTTCCTTGAGATGTTTCTGCAGCTTAATTGGAGTCCACCTGTGGTAAATTCAGTTGATTGGACATGATTTGGAAAGGCACACACCTGTCTATATAAGGTCCCACAGTTGACAGTTCATGTCAGAGCACAAACCAAGCATGAAGTCAAAGGAATTGTCTGTAGACCTCCGAGACAGGATTGTCTCGAGTCACAAATCCGGGGAAGGTTACAGAAACATTCTGCTGCTTTGAAGGTCCCAATGAGCACAGTGGCCTCCATCACCCGTAAGTGGAAGAAGTTCGAAACCACCAGGACTCTTCCTAGAGCCGGCCAGCCATCTAAACTGAGCGATCAGGGGAGAAGGGCCTTAGTCAGGGAGGTGACCAAGAACCCAATGGTCACTCTGTCAGAGCTTCAGAGGTCCTCTGTGGAGAGAGGAGAACCTTCCAGAAGGACAACCATCTCTGCAGCAATCCACCAATCAGGCCTGTATGGTAGAGTGGCCAGACGGAAGCCACTCCTTAGTAAAAGGCACATGGCAGCCCACCTGGAGTTTGCCAAAAGGCACCTGAAGGACTCTCGGGCCATGAGAAACAAAATTCTCTGGTCTGATGAGACAAAGATTGAACTCTTTGGTGTGAATGCCAGGCGTCATGTTTGGAGGAAACCAGGCACCGCTCATCACCAGGCCAATATCATCCCTACAGTGAAGCATGGTGGTGGCAGCATCATGCTGTGGGGATGTTTTTCAGCGACAGGTACTGGGAGACTAGTCAGGATAAAGGGAAAGATGACTGCAGCAATGTACAGAAACATCCTGGATGAAAACCTGCTCCAGAGCGCTCTTGACCTCGAAAAGAAAACCGAAATGGACCTGGAGAAGAAGATGCAGCAGAGCAACATGTTCTCTAGAGACTGGCATGAGATCACAATACAGGGATAATTACTGTATTCAGGGTACTGATTAGCATAGCCAAAAAAACAACTTTAAAAGTCAAAATTCAAAACAGGATGTCTAAATCCTATTGCTTAGTCTTTCATGGTTGGTATTGCTAGTCACAAATTTGTTTTGCCGAGTTTTAAATGCAAGACGTATTCAGCTAAGTTACCGGGCTCACATCTTAAGTACCTGCTGCCTGGTAACCTCACACACCACATGGCTGGCAGCGGGTGTCAAAACCCCAAACAATATGGCTGTGGCAGTGAAAAAAGGGTGGTGCCCATCAGCAATAACAACAACAAAAAATATCACTGTGATTATGTAAAAATCACGGTATTATTTGTCAACAATAATGAGAAATGAAAAGAAACTTGCCCAGAATGCATCCATTCATATAACAACTCTAATTCATGTGAATGGGCCTGCACCTCATCCATGACTGCTCTCTGCCTTATGCCCAGTGCTGTGCACCCCGAGTACCCCCAAGCTTGATTAAGGGATTGCAAATGGTATAAATTATTAAAGACAAGAAAGCACAAAGTCTGGGTGCAGAAAGAGTTAGGGTATGGAGAATATGGGCCTCACATTGTCCAGCAGTAGATGGTACTGCTGCTGGTGTTCTGTCCTTGTCCTTTGCCATGTTGCTGTTTTAGTTTAGACAGCTCATAGCCAATATGATTTCCTGGACAACGGGTGGTTAGGAGGCCCTCAGTTTGCTTGGTGTTTCATTTTATATTGCTATATTTTGGTCAGACGAGGGTATCACAAAGATCTGATGCCAATCGAGACAAACCAGGTTCCAGCATGCCATTGCTTGACAGATTTTTGGTGAGACAAGCGATGTGTAAACTTGACTAGACATTAGCAAAATGTATTAGCTAGGTAAAGTAATGCTTACATTCCATGATGGCCCCTCCTTGGCATTCATGCCAAAAATGCCACTGGTAAAGGCAGGAAAGAAAACCTGCTCTCCGCAGACATAAGCAGAACAACAAATCAGGTCGCTTTTTACTGGAGAGCAAACCACCTACTCTCATTTTTGCAAGGACATGAAAGGTGGTGGTAAACTTTAAGAAGGAAACAACATACATTTATCAAAGTACTACTATCATAATAAAATGTGACCTCTAGCATTTCTGAATGGTGTCTAAGAGAATTACAAAAGTAAACCCTCTTACAAGCACATCAACATGCTTGTCCTGGGTCTCATGTCAAGTTTGAAAGTAAGGGCTTTTTTATGACTAGTGAAAGTAACAAAACTAGCAAGCAGACCCCTCAGACTAATATCTCTGTTTCACAGCTAACGACCAAAGTCTTTTTTTTTTTTAGCTTGTAAAGGACGGCAAGCATGGGCTGCCTGGCATCATAGCTGGAATGGTTCAAGGTTACTTACTTGGCCGGGAGTCCAAGCCAGTAACTGGACAAGAAGGAAGGCAGGTTGTTTTCTGCCTCAAGAAGGAGATTTGCAGAAGGTGCCAACATCGCAGCAGAGAGCTGGCATACCAGAAAAGCTCAGTCAAGGATACCTACCTGGCTGGGAAGCCACAATACTGAAAGGGATGTGACATATGGGAATTATTCACTCTCCTGAGACCCTAGGTGGTAGCATCCCTGGCCCATGGCACCTATACATGCAGGGCATGCTGGGAACGGCCCTGTTTGGTTCTGGGGGAGCTGCCAGAGAGTGCTGTAGGTACTTATGCTCCCTACCTTGGGAGGCTTCCACCTGACCTGGAAGGATTCCCTATGGTCACTGCTCTGGTCCAGGAAGTACTTGCAGTTATTGTACAAGAAGAGCAGCTCTGCCTCACTCAGGGCGAGTCGGCGGTGGGAGAGGAGAGGATAACACTCACCTGGAAGGAGAGAGGACAGAATAGACAGTACCGTGTTGTGTTGCAATGCAGTGCTTCATTGAGAAGAGGCCTGTAAAAGGGACTTTGTTCATTCAGAGTGTCCGTTTTAATCTCCTGTTTACCCGCCTATAAAGAATATCTGCACAATTGATCAACCCTTGCTTTCTTCTTGGTTTTTAGTTCTGCCTACCATTTCAAATCAATTGAGCGATAAAACTAATTTCACACATTTTTAAACTACAGATATGCTTATTGGTATCAAAATATTGTGCCTTAACGATGGGGTTACCATATGTCCTCTTTTACCAGGACTAGTCCTCTTCCTCGCTAGTAAAATAAGCAGCAGATTTTCATAAACAATGAAAGTGTCTGGGTTTTCATTGAGAAATACTGAAATTCTGGAGGATAACATTACACAAGCGCTTGAGGTTTGTTTGCGGTTTCAAAGGTCATGCCAGCTGCAGTCCTCAGCCTCCCCGGCGGTGCGCAATCCTGCTAGAGTTTGCTTCTCTCCATATGAACCAACTAGGAGCCAGCATTAGCGTGGCATGACCTACACATCTGAGCTTTGCGAGTGCTAGCACTAGCAAGATTGATTTCTGTAGAAATAACAAAATATAAATGCACGTTTGTTTTATCATGTACATACAGGACAAAGTTAGATTTTAAATAAGTGCACTTCGTGTACAAGACATTTTCACGTATGTGAGGGTTATGCCATCATATTTTTTTTTAAATTGTGCGGATTAGAGCTTCTGTACTATTGCTTTTCAGGTCATAATTCAGGTGGACAAATGGGAACTACACCAGAAGGGATGCTGCCCCCAGAGTATGGGGGGATTACATGGCCCCAAGAGGCAGTTTTCTCTGTCCTTTCACTATCATGGCCTCCCAAAGGCATCCCAACCAGGAAAGGAACATTGATCCTGTCCGGGATGCCAGCCAACCTGTGTTTTCTGTGACACTGTGATAAAATATATTTTTTAAATAAAATACATAAATAAATAAAACACTCACTGTGTGTGTATATGTATAATCTATACTAATAAACGGCAAAGCCCTCACTCACTCACTCACTCACTCACTCACTCACTCATCACTAATTCTCCAACTTCCCGTGTAGGTAGAAGGCTGAAATTTGGCAGGCTTATTCCTTACAGCTTCCTTACAAAAGTTGGGCAGGTTTCATTTCGAAATTCTACACATAATGGTCATAACTGGAAGCTGTTTTTTCTCCATTTACTGTAATGGAGATGAGCTTGAAACCCGTGGGGGCGGAGTTTGACATAATCACGCCTCCCACGTAATCACGCATTACGTAGAAAACCAGGAAGAGCCCCAAAAAGCGCTGAAGTAAACATGCATTATATAATTGAGAAGGTAGCGAAACAATAAGAAGCGAGCGAGTGACATATACAACCATATTCATGAGTTCTACTACTTCGGAAACAAAGCACAGTGTAAACCTACACTTTAAATTAAGTTCATAGACAGGCTGCCGCTGGCGTTTGTAATTTAGTGCCTGCCCATATAAGGCCGTCCGTCAGCGGCAATCCAATAGCAAACTGCCACGGGTAAATATTCACGGGTGAAGGACTGTGCTTATGCAGAGGAAGATGACATAGTCAGGGTGGTGTTTGGCACAAACTCAGCGAAACTGCGAGAGAAAGTTTTAAGTACCGGGACTTCGGTAGCATTAGATACAGCCATGGACATAGCACGACATGGCACCAGCACAGCTGGGAAACTTCGATGCATGAACACCGAGCGGCTCATGTGAACTGACGCAGTGCACAGACAAAAAGCAAGAAACCGAATTACACAATTGAAAAGGCAGCAAAAAAATATGAAGCGTCTGATAAATACAAGATAAGTATGTAATAAGTACAGCTACTGCAGAAACAAAGCACACGGTGGAAAAAGTGAATGTCCCGCTAAAGGAAGACAGTGTTAAAAAAAAAACCCGTGCATGCAGTGTGTCAGGTCTCAGATAAAGAAGAAGAAGACGAGCTGTTTATTGATGCAGTAAGAAACGAATCTTTTTCATAGCTTATTTAACACACTACGTCTCCGCTGCGATACGCGGGTATATATATATATGTATATGTATATATATATATACCCTGATCTACATACTCGAATAATGAATACTTTATTCGCAATCAATGATTGTTTTGGTAAAGCCATACTCAGTGTATTCATTAGATGAACGGTAAAAAACTAAGAGCGAGGGGAGGGGCACTTATTGAGGCATGCAGGCAAAACCACATTAGCACGCGGGCTCGATGTACGGAAAAATATATCTTTTCAAGTTCTATTTAGTCCATATGTGTCAAATTCAAGGGCCACGGGCCACATCCGGCCCGGCGTGTAATTATATCCGGCCCGCGAGATCATTTTATATACTGTATTATTGTTATTAATGGCCCGGGTATATGAAGCGCTGGTAACACAATAAACTACAGATCCCATAATGCAGCGCTTCACCTGCCTGGCCGAACACTTACCGCGTTAATCAAGTCTAGCTTGCAAGTTATTGCGAAGCTAGCCCACACGATGCTTAAGAGAAAAGTTGATTCTGAAAATAGAGCCTTTAAAAACCGATGGGAGGCTGAGTATATGTTTAGTGACATTGCCGTTAAACCCGTGTGTCTCATTTGTGGAGCTAATGTGGCTGTAATTACAGAATTTAATCTAAGACGGCACTATGAGACAAAACATCACGGTAACCTGAAAGACCTGAATGCAATGCAGAAGATACAGAAAGCAGAAGAATTAAATAAGAATCTGACACTTCAGCGGACGTTTTTACCCGTGCACAATCACAAAGTGATTTCAAGTGAAGCTGCTTTTATGGGAGACACAAATTCACCAGTGCAACTTGCCCCACTTTCCCTGTTGCCAAGTAATGTTGAACCAAGTCGTCACTACGGTGTTCCCAAATACGCACTTTGCTGATAAACTGAGCGCACGGCGCTTTGGTAACTTTGAAGAACAAAAAAAGTCCGTCTACATGCGGCTCGAACCTTGTGCATGTTTGGTAGCACATATCTGTGTGAGAAGCTCTTCTCAGTGATGAAGACTAACAAAACAGCACACAGGAGTCGCCTCACTCATGAGCACCTGCAGTCCATCCTGAGAATCTCCACAACACAGAACCTCACACCAAACATAAACGAACTTGTTGCCAAAAAAAGATACTAGGCGTCCAGCTCTAAAATGACATATGAGCAAAGACAACTGAATGATTTGATTTGTTATTGCTGAAAGGAACACATTTTATTTATATTTCCAGGTTTTGTTATGCAGCATGTTCATATTTGAATTTGTATAATTTTGACAGGATATATTTTTATGGAGAGCAAAATCTTTTGGGATATTTAAAATCTAAGTTTATTTTTTATATAAAATTACATAAGAGTAAAGAAATTTGAATGTTTGTTCTTTTAAAGTTTACTTTATTTCTAACTTGTATAATTTAGACAGCATATATTTTTATGGAGAGCAAAATATTATAAGTTGTTTAAGGTTTGAGTTGATTTATTCAGGAATAATATTCCTGTCTGTTTTTACCATTCCTACCAAAGATATTTCTGTCGGCTAAATAAAAATTCCTTCTATTTAAAATTTAAATAGAACTTGAACAAATTCGATAGTTCATAATATCCACGCAGACTTGCACGTAAGAGCGGGAGTTATCCGTTTTAACAAGCAGCGTCTTGCACTGATACGAAATAGCTGTGTGTGTATATATGTAGATATGTATGTATATGTATATATATGTTTATATATGTGTGTGTGTATGTATATATATATGTATTTGTGTGTATATATGTGTGTGTATGTATGTATGTGTGTATGTATATGTATGTGTATATATGTAGATATATATATGTATGTATATATGTGTTTGTGTATATATATGTGTATATCTATAGATATGTATATATATATGTTTATGTGTGTGTGTGTAAATATATATATATATATATACATATATATATATATATATATATATATGACAGCAACACTCATCACTCACAACAGTGACAAAACAATTACATTGACAATCATGTTACGTTATTTTCAAAATGTTTCCTTTTCTTTTTCATTGCTTCTTTAACACACTACTTCTCCGCTGCGAAGCGCGGGTATTTTGCTATATATATATATATATATATATATAGATATAGATATAGATATGGGAACAACACTCATATCAATGACAAAACAATTACATTAACAATCATGTTATGTTATTTTTAAAATTTTTCCTTTTCTTTTTCATACCTTCTTTAACACACTACTTCTCCGCTGCGAAGCGCGGGTATTCTGCTAGTATATATATATATATATATATATACACATACAAGTATGTACTAAACGGATTTAGATCTGGTTGTTTTCTATGCTTTGCTTAAACTTTCTGGTTCATTTTGCGACTTCTCTCATCGTGCTAAGTACCATAGATCGCTTGCGGTGCCGATGTATTTATGCAAATCCAACAGAGTGGCTGTGGGCCGAGAGCAGGGGGACGGGGCCTCCCTCATTCACTCGCCAGCCTCTGTTCGGGTTGGTCAACGTCTCGCCACTTGTTGGAGTCCACCTTGCCGCCGCTTAGCTAGCGAGACCTGTTTGTTCAACAGACTTTATCATCTACAGATTGTTAAGGAGTAACGTTTGACGTTTTTGAGAGAGAGAGAGAGATCAGAGCTCCATGTGTTTTAGACGGTAGTTGCTCATTGCAAGAGATATCATGACAACATGCTTTTCTCGACACATGGGGGACGCTTTCCTGTCAGAGCTGAATGTTTGACATTGGAGCGTACCTACCTTCCGCTTCACCAGAATTACATTTTTTTTTATTGTTTTTTAAAGCTTGTCCTGTTTCACTACTGTGTGGGCGGAGCCGCGGGAGACAGCTAGTTTATATACATATATATATATATTGTGAACGCTGGCCCGGACACAGACAGACAGACATCGTTGGGTCCACCACACACTGTTTATTTACAATATGTACAATTTTCGTGCACTCACAAACCCCAGTGCCTCCAGCACCGATTCCCCCAATGTCCAGGCCACACAGTCTTTGTGCCTCTCTCTTGGCCGCCTCCAGTCCTCTCTCCAGCTCCGTCCTCTTCCACCCAACTTCCGCTATCAACTGAAGGGAGGTGGCCCCTTAAATAGGAACCCGGATAGGCTCCAGCAGCTTCCCGGCACTCCTCCGCAGACACGCCCCAGTGTGGTGGAAGTGCCGGCTGCGCACCCGGAAGCCGTCCGGGTGTCCCCTGTCGTCTTCCCCCCAGCACTTCCTGGTGTGGCGGAAGTGCTGAGCTCCAGGGATATTCAGGCACCGGGGCGCCGCCTGGCGGTGGCCACGGGTCCCTACAGGGCTGGGCTTCTAAGCCCTTTACCCGTGGCCCCCAACATAACCAGGGCGGACGCCCCCTCGCGGTCTGGAGGAGGCACAAGCCCTCCTCCGATCCTCCTGGGCATCCTGGCTGGGCTCCAGCCCCGGCCAGATGCCACAATATATATATATATATGTATTGTGGACCAACAGAACACATACAGCTGCCCTATCCTGACACAGACAGACAGGACACAAGTTTTGTCCACACACCACACGTTTATTTACAGGTGGGGAAGTAGTTTCTTCACTCCCAACAAGAACACAATGTCCACAAGGCCAAAGCACAGTCCTTCTCCTTCTCCTTCTCCTCCTTCTCCTTCTCCTTCTCCTTCTCTCCTCTCCTCCCAACTCTGCCTCCCTGAATGGAGTGAGGCGGCACTTTTTATTCCACTCCTGGGAGTGCTCCAGGTGGCTCATCAGCATTACGTGGAATCACTCACAGGTGTGGTGGAAGTCCACTGTAAGGCTCTGCAGCTCCCCCTTGACGCCCCCCTCAGAACCAAACAGGGCTGTACCAAACTCCAACTCCCAATGTGCCCTGCAGGAGTCCGTGGTGCCACAGCCACCCAGGAGGGCTGCCCTCTAGCGTCCCAGGAGAGGTAGTGGCCTGCTGATGCTCTCACCCCCTGTCCTTCCATCCAGCTGGCGACCCTGCCGGGTAATGACTGAGGCCTCCTGTCACAATATATATGTTCACACGCAGGTGTATACAGTATATGTATATATTTAAAAACAACACACACACATATTGTATATGTATGAAAATAAAGTCAGAAGATGTCCTCTATTTTACTTTATGGAAAATGGTAACCTTGCTTAAAGAAGAAAAGGCTTGTCCAACAAATGCCAAATGCAGATGGACCAGGAGCTGAAAGTGTCCAAACAGGAAGAATGGTCAGAGAGCAGGGAAAAAGGTCTTAATGGGAGGTGAGAATACTGTGACACCAGAACTAAAAAGAGGGATGCAAACCTTACTCAGTCAAACCAGAACTCTAAATCTAAATTCAAGAAGCAAAAGAAGAACACGAGCAGTTGTGAGCATTTAGAACGGCATCATTAAACGATTCTTGCGGAATCGTATTTGCAGTTTGCCTCAAGCAAAATTCATGGCACTCACAAAAGAAAGTCTATTAGCCCTTGTGTTGAAATGTTTCCGTCCATTAATTCCATGAATCTCCCTGCCATTTAGTATTTAAATAAAGGTCTCTAGTGGAAAATACATATAATGCAGTTGCTGGTGGGAGCAGGCGCTGGGCCTTGGCAGCCATGACTTTCAGTGTACTGACTTTTGCTGTGTATCAATGGTACGTTTTAGTATGTCTTGGTGTTGAAATCTGTAGCATGTTACATTTTTAAAAACACGTACTGCACTCCTCCCTGGCGAATGAGAGACAAGAATACAACTCATGTTGTGACACTTTACACAGTGGTGTAAAAGAACACAGGTAAACATGAACGTGTGAATGAGGCTTTAAGAGAGCAGGATTCCTTGTTTTCCATCCAATAAAAGAACTCTCAGACCTTTAAAAGCTCTTTTGTGGGTTTCACATGTGGGAAATTGCCTGCAAATAAACTTTAGTGTCATTTTTGTCAAACTGATTGCAAATCAAAACTTGTTTCTTTTGCGCATCTCTAGCCATCATTTTTATCATGGCTGCCATGACGTCACAGGTCAGAGTGAATGTCATTGCCTAGTGTAAGCCACAGCAACTATAAACAACATGGCAGCACCCATAAAAATCAAAATGGCTTTACAGTATGTTGTGTATATTAAACAGAATATTATTTCAATATGTGACAAGTATTTTTTAAAATATCACAGGGAATCATGACAAAGTGCATGAAAGTCACATTTCAAATAATTTTAATTAGATTGAGAAGGTACTTCCTCGACATTTGCTACACCACATGAGGTTCAAGACTTTTAGAGAAAATCAGAATATGCTTAATAAAGGAAAACTTCTAAAAGCTCTAAAAATGTAACATACAGTACAGATAACTGAAATACCTTGGAAATGTTGGCTAATTCAAGTGGTACAGTGTTCAGCACTGCTGCTTTATAGCTCCAGGAGAACAGCTTTAAACCACTGTCTGCTCTAAATTCTGCCGAAGGATGCGTCTGTTAGGCCATCTGGTGATGGGCCAGTCTGAATGAGTGTAGGTGTGGACACGCAAGTTTGGCACCAAGCCTGGGGAGCGTTCAGGATTATGTTTTGTATTCTTAATGACCTGTTGCAGTACTTTTACTTTTAGCCATTCTGGTGTGTATTTGAGATGGGGTTATTGTTTGTTACAATATAATAGTATTATTTACTTATTTAGCCCTCAAAGCCAAATAACAGTAAAGAGTAAGGAGTTGAAAAAGAAGCTACAAAGGTAAAAAACAACTGTATAAGGAATAAAAGACAGAAAGATAGATAAGGTACTATATGATAGATAGATAGGTAGATCTATATTGGTTAAAGGATAAATGTCTACGTGTCCATCCACCTGCTATGTCTCTGTCATTAAAACAGATGGTACATCACAAACATTAATACTGCTTTTTCAAATCCCATACCAAATGGCATATAACAGAGAAATGTGCATTGCATGGTGCACTACAAACGTTAACACTGAGGCCTACGTTGATTAGTGAGATTTCAACTCCTCTCAGATGGGTAGCACAGCTAATAGACAGAAAGAACTTTAACTGGTTTTTAACAGAATCTCTTTAAACAAATAAATACATAGATAGATAGATAGATAGATAGATAGATAGATAGATAGATAGATA
>JANRMT010062792.1:57309339-57331721 GCA_026402145.1 Polypterus bichir lapradei
ATAGATAGATAGATAGATAGATAGATAGATAGATAGATAGATAGATAGATAGATAGATAAATTAAAACACACACATTATGGTCTGAACAAACACACCAGAATGACTAAAGAAGAAGAAAATTAAAAAGAAAGAAAAACATCTGATTTAGCAGTGTACGTCACGGTAAAGCGTTAGACAGACATAATGCCATTGGTATAAAGGACCCCAGGAGTGTTTCTTGACACACGTCTGCTGAGTGATTCGTTGGCTGAAAGTCCTCAGTGTTAGTGTGTCAGAGAGAGGATGTGCAGCATTGTTCATAATGCCACTCAGTTTAGTTTTCATTCTCTTGTTTGCTACAATCTGTTGAGGGTCCAGAGTGTGTCCTATAACTGAGCCTGCCCTTTTAATTAGCTTGTTGATTCGATGAGCCTCTCTTAAAGTGATGCTACCAGCCCAGCACACCACAGCATACAAAATGACCCTGGCCATCACAGAGTTATAGAAGATGTGAAGGATGTCACTACCACTGCCCTTTCTTATACAGTTTCTCTGTATTCCGAGACCAGTCCAACCTGTCATTAATGTGGACCACTTATACATCCACTCCCCAAATAAGGATTCTATCTATCTATCTATCTACTAAATGCAGTTTTCCATTTGTCTCCTTTTCTAAATATGTCTTTTATTCATACATATTAAATCAAGTTTGGAGAAAATATTCAATGACATACCTGTTCCAATAATGACATATTCAGGAAAACTATAGATTGGTCCAGATCTAATTATGCTATAACTTATTAAGTTTATTACGTAGAAAATCACCTGAAAAATCCCGGACCATCGAGAAGTGTGCAAACTGACGACATGAAGAATCGTCTTCGCTCCAAACTGGAATCGTCCCCGCATAAATCAAAGTCATCCATACGATCTGGATCTGCATAATTAGATCTGGACCACCCTGTAGATGTGATCTTTTTAATTTCCCTGTATTCCATGTGAGGTTATAAAAGACAATTTTTTTTCACAAATGAAAAAACCCCTAATATACCTTGAGATTAGTTTTAGTCCTTTAATCAAACAACACATACAGACAGCCCTTAGGTAAAGGTGCATTGAGGTAACAACACGATTATCATTTGTAATGTGAAGGGAAACTGAGAGCCCTTTTTCTTGATAATTCCTTGCTACATCATTGGCAGCCCTACAAATATCACAGAGATTCTATGTAGTCATTTTTAATACAACCATTAAGCACTCCTTTTCTAATAGAAAACGCTGATGATTTCTAAGGAATGATTTCACTGTGAATTAATAAAAATTGATAACCTCAGATACAACACTCGCTAGGTGAGAAAGGAATGTTTTTCTCCAGGACGAGGCCATTAAAACAAAATGATAAATGCCCAGAAAACCACCGAGTATTTGCAACTGCCTAAAGGCTTCTCATCTAATGATGAAACATTGAAGAGGGTTTTGGCACTTAATTAACAGCAAATTTAATTTATTAGCAGCCCCCCGGAATCAATTCAGGCTTGTTTCTTGGATGCCTGACCTTTAAGTTTAAATTAAAGAACCAGAGATTTGTAAATGTCATTGATTAAGGCTGCCCTGCACACTTGCATTTCTATCATATGTACAAAACAAATTTTGTGTGTAATGTGGCAGACAATACTTGAACATTTAAAAGTTCTGTGTGGTAAAACCTCATGCGAGATGTAGTGAAGCCTGCCATGGAGGGCAATGCGGGTTAAGTGTGAACACCATAAAATGTTTTGAGAAGCCAGCTTGTACGTTGCATAAGGAAGTCGCCATTCTGGAAGCTGCAGACATTTTGTGATGTGTCACTGCATAGGCAACAGAACAACACAAGCATATGTCAGGAGAGGTTTTTTCTTTTTTTTTTACTTTCTCAGTCTAAATAATAATTTCTCTTAATTATCTAAGTTAAATGTTACAAAAAATTATTTTAGGGACACAATTCGGTGGGTAAAAAAGGTGAGCATGTCCTACTGCACTGGTGAGTAACGTTGGACCGGGAGAGCCGAAGGGGCTGTTGGTTTTTGTTCCAACCTAGTTAGTTAACTAGAAACAAATCTATGCCAATAACTCATTTTATTTAATTTCACGGCTTATTAGTGTTGTCGAGGATGCCAGGGGCCACAACCCGGCCGGGACGCCTGGACAGTCCCCGACGTGGACACTGTTACTCCTCAGCCACGAGAGGGCAGCCGCCCGGGCCTATTTGGGGGCCACAAGGAGTGACCTGGGACACTCGTGAGAGGACGTGGCCACCGCCAGGGGGCGCCCGGACAGTGAGGGAATCCTGGATGGCAACACTTCCGCCACACCAGGAGGTGCTGCCGGAGATAATTCCAAGAAGACCCGGGGTGCTTCCAGGTGCTTTCCTGAGACTTCCGCCACACCAGGAAGTGACATCAAAGGGAGCACCTGGGGCTCATCCGGGTCATGATAAAAGGGGCCGCCTCCTTCGAGTAGGCGAGCCAGAGTTGGGAGGAAGGAGACGAAGCTTGTGAGGAGGAGGTCAGAGAGAAAGAAGAAGAGAAAGAAAGAGAGAAAGAAGAAGAAGAGAAAGAGGAAGAAAGCAAGAGAGTTGGTGAGAGAAGGCATTGTGGTGCTCAAAGAAAAATAAAGGAGTGTGTTTTGGACATCCTGGTGTCAGTCTGTGTGTGTTTGGGGGTACGATTTCCACAGTGTTTAAATTACGCAATGCCAGATCATTCTTATGTCGCAGATTGTTTCCGGTTTCCTTGTAAATATTTTATTAAACTGATAACTCATGATGAATCCACACAGGTATAAATAGAAGCAAGCTAGATGATCAACTGTTAGCTCCTTTGTCATTTTCACATTATTGCTAGTAAGGACCCATACAAAATGGTGAATGCAGCTGTTTAAGACTAAAATAAGCAATTAAGGGTGAGAAATCCTAACAGCTAGACCACTAAAATGAAGCAGAAAAATGTTGCTTAAGCAGTAAGGGTTAAATCAGCAATAACCGACTTCTCATTTATTTGATTGTAGCAAAAACCTGCAGCCACTGCGGCCCTCCAGGACTGACACTGTTCAACCTTGTCCTACTGCAAATGCTAAAGGTTGTCTCAAAGTTCACTCTTCTTCCATGGGCAATCCATCCTGGGAGTGGTGAGAAAACCCAAGTGAATAGATAAGGAACTCCAGATACCTCAGAGCAAGTTATTCTCTTCCACCAGAAAAGGAATGGATCAAGAAAACCACACTAGGGAGGTTCTTAAGCTCAACAGCCACTTGGAAATATCAGGAAGGAGTTTGAGAGCCATGGCCCTTCTGGTGACGTAGCCGTGGACACCAAGATAAAAATTCAGGACAAAAGCTCATAGGTCATCTCTCTTCCAGACCCATATGGTGAACACATGTCAGCTAACGCTAAGTGCTCTACAGTCAAAAAAGAAACATTAACCCTGCATATTTGGGAGCTTCCGAAGGAGATCTAAAGTTGAAGATGAACATCTGTTTGGAGGACCAAATGCTCCTAAAGCGGAATTATTTTCCACAAGACACCAACAACTTAAATGTGCCTGGGGCTCCACTAAACCTGTACCATATTATCCAGACTTGGAAATTTAAAGCTTGTCTTTTAATTTTGGAATGGGAGGGCTGGTGCACAAGCTCATTATCTGATTGGCTGAGTGCCTCCAGTGGTCACATTTGTTAAAAAAATAAAAATAAAGTATAACCAGCTCTGAAATGTTAGGCAACAAAGCAGGGTTTACTGTACATAGCAGCTCGGACTGACCCAGTGGACTGTTGCTTACTTTGTTTGTTTGCTCTTTTAGGCAGATTGCTGTCCTTAGAAGCCGCATTTGGATACTCACTCAATGTAACTGGCAGCTTTGCCCTTTTTTAGAAGCTACCCCAGAGCTGGTGCTGAATGCAAACATCTACTTCTTCGTCTTGCTGAATCAGCCCTGATGTTGTTCTTGTTTCTGTTGTTCCCAGCAGATGCAAAAAGCAGTGCTATTGCACAGGCCTCTCTTTGAGTGTTCAGCTTTCCTACGACCACTTTATTAATTTGGACTGGGAGTCACTGTGAAGGTCCCCTGGCACCCCAAAAAAGCAGACTGTTTCTTCAGTGAGTCTCTTAGTGCAGGTAATCTCACTCTGTTCAAGGACTGCATGCACCATAAGCCACTCTGGTAAAGTAATCCATGGCAATCAAAGGCACACAGATTCCTAGCATCTGTAGTTGGAAAGGGGCTGAAGATATCCACAGCCATTCAATCCATTGATGCTCCTACTTGAATCAACTGAAGAGGGGTGTGCAACTGACGGGTGGGACTCTTGCAAGCAGTGGAGTCATCACAGCAGTGGACCAGCAGCTATATATTCTACTTGCAGCTTTTCTAGTGAAATTGTTGTCTCAGCCACAGCAGTGTCTTAGAAACTCCAAATTGCTCCCATATCTGGTGGTTCGTGTACTCCTTGAAGGTGACAGAGGCACTGAGGCACCAACATTTGTAGGAGTGGCTGTTCTGGAAGTGGACTACAGTGGCTACAGTAGATGTCACTCTCTCAGTATTACCTTCCAGTTGAAACAGGATTTCTCATTGTTCTGGTTGCTGGTGTTGGAGTCTAGGATGAACTGCTTTATGGGATCCACTTACATCAGGGCCTCTTTGAATTGACACACTTCATTAGCGTGCCATGAGTGTTCATTAGCACTCTCCGATGCCTTCATTTGTAAGTCTAGCATCACTGCTACGTCCACAAATCCTTTCATAAAACACCAATTGTAACATGCCAAACCCAGGAAACTATGGTACTGCTATGTGTTACGGGGAGTGGCAAGCTATACACGGTAGTATTCTTCTCAAGTTCAGTAGCTAACCCTGTTGCACTAACCACATGACTCAAAAACATGTTTTTTCGCTGCAGTAGATGTCTGTTTGTTGGGTTAATTTTAAGTCCAGCCCCCTGGATGGCAGCAAACACTTCTCTAAGGTTGGTGAGGACTCTGTGAAAGTCTGGCATGTGCACCAAGAGGTCGTCCAAAAAGACCACATGTTAGCTTGGCGGAATGTCAGAAAGCATTCACTCCGTGTGTGTGTGTGTGTGTGCGCATGTGTGTGTATATTTTTTTTTCAGTTAGGTTTTCCTTATCACAATTACCATAGGCTGAAATAATAAAAATACATGAAACATTTTCTGAAGAGTGATTTTTATACCTGTGCTCACAGCACGATGAATCAGGATCCACTTCCTGGGCAGGACTACCTCTGTGTGGTGTCCTCATGAACAGCATCTGTTTACAGTGAAAGGCTAGTGAATAGGTATAAAATGTTTAACAGAGCATTCACAGGTTGTCATGAGAGCAATTAAACTAAAGCTTTTGGAGGAAGATTTAGTGTCAAACGTTTTGTGCTAATAGTGAGTATTAGAATACTGCATGGCTCAGAAGCTGTGGAATTATCTGCCTGCTACTATAAGACATGCCCCTTCATTTTCAGTTTTTAAATCACAGCTGAAGACTCACTACTTTAATGTAGCATACCCTGACTAGAGCTGCTGATTATCTGTGCATACCTCATTTCTGTTTGTTAGTCATTTGCACAGATATATAAGTATCTCAATATGTTTAAGCTGTTACTAACCCTCTTCTATTCTGTTTCTCTGGGTGTGGCACTTGGTACCAGTGCCCTACTGCCAGACTTCTCACCTACCCATTAAAACGTCATCTCGTATAAAGAAGCGTTGAAATCATCAGATGGAAAGATTCTCACATCAGATTGGTCAGCCAGCACAGATTCCACTACAGAATGCCCTCAAAAGGGTAGGCAGCCAGTAGGCCGAGTTCTCCTGGACTGTGATTTTATTTTTGACTTTCTCTTTTACAGTTTTAATCTTCACTGTTATTGGAGATTATTGTTATTGGCTATAGTTCATCAGTTACTTAATGGACAGATATTTTTCGTTTCTATTTATGTTTAATCAGTTTCTACCTTGTTCTCTGTGTGTTTTAACACATTTGTATATATATGTATACCAATTCTGTATTTAGCAATTAGCGTAATCTGTATTTGTATTTTAACTGAAAATTGTTCACTGTGCACTCAGTGAAGAACGCTATACAAAAACTAAGTTGTATTGTATTATTGTAATATTTATTTCATCGCAGTAAATCATGAATACACAATACAACTATCAAGATTCTAACGTCAATTTTAGGCTGACAGCACGTAAACATGCAAACATATGTGCTCACCTTGCACAAAGTGCTAAAGTTATCAGAGGTACTCATGTGTGTATTTCATACCATATCTGAGTATTTCCAGTCTTATTCTGGAGACTGCCTAGACATTTTAAATTAACTTTCGCAATTAAAAATGGTTCTGACTGAAATGAAATTCTGGAGTCTACAGCTCTCAAAAGAAACAGTCTACATGGTTTGAAAGTACTGGCATGTAATAGAAATGAGAGGAGAAGAAATTAAAAAAGAAGATTTAAGGGGGATTAAAGAATTCAAGGGTTTTTTGCTATTTAGTGTAATACATTGACACATTTACCCCTAACTTTAACTTCAATCGAATAAAACAAAGAATAATAAATTATAATATACTGCATAACTGAATCTCAATATTAAATAATTGGCAAAAATACTGAAAACAAAATCATATCATAATCTGAGTATTTGTGATAATACTGCATCATGGTAAGTAAAGTAAGTAAAAATGTATTTATAAAATGCCTATCACTGAGAAAAGTCACAAAGTGCTGTACAATAAAACATAGAATAGAAATATTAAAATAAAATGGCTGACTGACTGACATAATGACAATAAAAAAAACAACCACTGATCACCGAACAGATGCGTCTTAAGTTGTCATTTGAACAGTTCAGCAGATTCTGCTGATCTCAATGTTAGTGTAAGACTGTTTCATAACCTTGGTTTGAAATGCATGATTGCCACGTGTCTTTAATCTGGTACAAGGAAATGAAAGAAGAGTAATCGAGCAGATCTTAGACACTTATGGATTTTAGAAGTGCCCCTGGCAATAGGCCCAGCTCAAGTACTGGGGGGCTGTGTCAGATCAATGCTAATTCTCTGTTCATCCATCCATCCAGGTATTACCAAAGCACCTTAATCTAGTTCCAGGTAGCGTAGGCTGGATCCTATTACAGTAGTGCTGGGCACATTTGTACATACACCCCAACTCATGTATGCAGCCAACTTGTTAATGAACTAACATGAACATCTTTGTAATGTAGTAGAAAACTGGAGACTGTGACAGGCCAGTGATTCAATCAGTGGACCCCTGAGCTGCACTAACCATTGTGTCTCCTCTTTACAGAATCTTAGTGTTGTTAATTTTGAATGCACATCTGAAGAAACAACACAGCTTGAAATGAAAGCCACAGTAAATTCTTTTACTAGCTTTTTGCAGTAATCACATACACTGCAACATAAGTTTTCAAAATAACAGTGACAAATGATCTGAAGGCCTTTTCATTTTGCCCCATCCCAAAAAGTTACCTAAAATAATCACTGCAGACCTTCTGAAAAATTTGTCTAGAAGCCAGTTTCACAAGTTTACTTGATTTGCATATTGCTGTGTGTGGTTATTAGGAAGAAAAGGAACACTGTTGGCCTCCTAAAATCCGAAGCACTAAGGTCAAAAGTTCTGCCACATTCTCGTTCTCTATGTCTCCCTTCAAGTTGTAATAGCAGCCACATTCCCAAGGCTGCTTGCAGCTCATGAATGGGCTTCATTGACAATTATGTCTGGAGGTCTTTTTGGTGCAGACAGCTTGGGTGGAAATTTTAACATCAACATTTGGCTTCTAGTAAAATCTGCAAAAAAAAAAAAAAACCTGGAAAGACTTACATTTACTGGGTCAAGAGGCACCATAGTGGGTTGCTGTGCCCTCTGGCAAAATAATAAGAGAACTGGGAATGCCTCATCTTCTCCCTTATGTACTAAATACATTTTAATCATCTGTACTTCGGTTTCCTCCCACAGTCCAAAGACATGCAGGTTAGGTGGATTGGCGATTCTAAATTGTCCCTAGTGTGTGCTTGGTGTGTGAGTGTGGATGTGTGTGTCCTGCGGTGGGGTTCCTGCCTTGCGCCCTGTGTTGGCTGGGATTGGCTCCAGCAGACCCCCGTGACCCTGTGTTCGGATTCAACGGGTTGGAAAATGGATGGATGAATGGATGGCTACTGGCCCTTCTTTCCATTTAGTCAATGTTACTCATGCCATGTCTCTCAGCATCACCATTATGATTCCAAGGTCTCTGTGTTCACAAATTTCAAAGGGAGACCACTCATGAGTGAAGACACAGTGTATCCTGGACTAAGCACTAATGTGACATCATTTCCTTTAAATTCATGACTTTGTTGAATTGCCTGTTCTGTTGCTACATGGAGTCTTTTGTTCTGCAAAGTCGTAATTGCATCAAAGAAATATTGACTGATTGTTACAATTTGGATTTTCTATTTTGGCTACAGCAGACCTCCATGACCCTGTAGTTAGGATATAGCGGGTTGGATAATGGATGGATGGATGGATAAAATATTCTACCTTGGTCAACCCAGTGTTAAAATTTTACATGCATTTAGCAAGCTGGACATTTGGAAAAAAAAAATTAAGTTGCTATGAGGACATTTTTCACCCAGAGTCTTATTAATCCTCATTTCCAGGTGACAAGATCTGATAAAGTGTACCGTCCATTCAGTATTAACAGGAAAGTTCCTAGACAAACAAAAAAGCACCAAATTCAGAAAGAGCAGAAAATGAAACCCCCCGATCACACACCCTGGGAAAGCAGATCATAACCTGATTCTGCTTCAGCCTCACTACAAACCAAGAGTGAAGGCGCTACCTACAACCACACGCTCATTCAGGAAGTGGTCCCCTGAAGCAGAGCAGGCTCTGAGAGATTGCTTTGGAACTACGGACTGGGATATCCTACAGGGGTCACATAGTGAGAACATTGAGGAGGTGGTTGACTGCAGCACTGACTACATCAACTTCTGTATGGACATTGTAGTTCATGTAAGAACAGTACGCTGCTATGCTAACAACAAGCCATGGATTACAAGTGACATCAAGGGCCTTTTGAACCAGAAGAAAAGGGCTTTTAAAGGCGGTGATCAGCATGAGCTCAAGCGTGTGCAGAAGGAACTCTGAGTCCAGCTCAGGGAGTCGAAGGAGCAGTACATGAGAAAGCTGGAGCAGAAGTTGCAGAATAGCAGCATGAAGGAAGTGTGGGATGGGATGAAGATCATCACTGGCTGCAGCTCGAAGCGGGGTACCACCATCGAGAGAGACGTGGAGAGTGCAAACCAGTTTAACAACTTCTTTAACAGGTTTGACCACCCTAACCCACTCTCACCTCAGAATACTGCATCCTCCCCCCAACCCTTTTGTTGATACCAGCATAGGAGAGAGTTTCCCCCCACCCACAATTACAGCAGCCCAGGTAAGCAGAGAGCTGAGGAGACTTTGTGCCAGCAAAGCAGTAGGTCCAGATGGAGTATCGCCATAACTGCTGCAGGTCTGTGCGTTTGAGCTGGGGAGTCCTCTAAAGCGCATCTTCAACCTGAGCCTGGAACAGGGGAGAGTCCCGAGGCTTTGGAAAACATCTTGCATCACTCAAGTCCCAAAGGTATCACGTCCTAGTGAGCTGCACGACTTCCAGCCTGTCGCTCTGACATCACATGTGATGAAGACCATGGAGCAGCTGCTGCTTCACCACCTGAGGCCACAGGTCTGCCACGCCCTTGACCCTCTGCAGTTCACATACCAGGAGAAGGTGGGAGCGGAGGATGCCATCATCTACATGTTACACCGATCCCGCTCCCACTTGGACAGAGGCAGTGGTGCTGTAAGAATTATGTTTCTGGACTTCTTTAGCGCCTTCAACACCATCCAACCTCTGCTCCTTAGGGACAAGCTGACAGAGATGGGAGTAGATTCATACCTGGTAGCATGGATCGTGGACAATCTTAAAGACAGACCTCAGTATGTGCGTCTCAGGAACTGCATGTCTGACATTGTGGTCAGCAACACAGGAGCGCCGCAGGGGACTGTACTCTCTCCGGTCCTGTTCAGCCCCTATACATCGGACTTCCAATACAACTCGGAGTCCTGCCACGTGCAAAAGTTCATTGATGACACTGCTATCGTGGGCTGCATCAGGAGTGGGCAGGAGGAGGAGTATAGGAACCTAATCAAGGACTTTGTTAAATGGTGCGACTCAAACCACTTTCACCTGAACACCAGCAAAACCAAGGAGATGATGGTAGGTTTTAGGAGACCCAGGCCTCTCCTGGACCCCGTGATTAGAGGTGACTGTGTGCAGAGGGTGCAGACTTATAAACACCTATCTCAGACTGAATTTAACTTAACTGTGCTGCCCACCTGGACTGGCTAGCTAAGGTTACCAGAGAAACTATCAGGCATATGTAACTAGAAATATTCCAGATAACCATTTCAAATGCATTTCCTTTGTTCTTTTATGTTTTGGGCTCATATATGCAAATGTATTAAATAATTTCTAGGATTAACCATATTAATTCACTTCATAATTTTAAATACTCATTGTTATTCTTTTTGCTGTAGGGAGCACTCCGCCCAAAAATCATATTTTGGTTTGTTACTTATCCTCTACAGTTTGTAGTGATAGCCAAGCAAAAAAAAAAATAACCATGTTTTATAATACAGAATAGTGATAAGAAAAGTTTCTGATACAATATAGGTCTACATTGACCAACAGTGAACAACAGCAAACAATATTAAAACTTCCATGTCAGAAATCATCCAGTTGTGCACTCACAATGTCCCAAACGCAGGCATTTTTACTAAAATATTGTTAAACTAGCTATGTGTGGTCTTCGGAACAAAAAACAACCCGAAAACTTCCTAGCAGTTTTCTATATTCTTGAACTTGGAGAGGTGTCAGCTAACTCAAGAATTACCTAGGGCAGAGGATGTGCTTGCTGCCCCACTGGCGATCGCTGGCATATGAGTTCTATTAATCTTTGTCTTGAGAAATTACCTCCAGATAGACAAAGTTTTTAGTGGAAACTTCCAGCCTTGCTCTCTTTTGCTGAGGTGTTTCACTTGCACATTGTTCAGTCATGGCATTTGCTTTGTTTCAGCATTGTGTCTCTTCATTTGTGTCATTAGTACAATGTCGTTGTTGCATGGTGGCGTTTACTGCACACAAGTCTATCGTAGTGAGATTAGAGATGCGTGCAAGCATAGAAAAAATTAAAAAATGCATGCATGCGCCATCTAGTGGCTGTGGTTAAGTGTGAGCAGAATGGACTGCTCCAACAGACACACAGGTATTTCATTTATATAAAGGTATGTCTAATAAGTCACTTCCAGAAAATACTTTTATGAGCTAAAATGGAATGCGCCTGTACCTGAATATTTAAACCGAAGATCCGCCTTCCTCGTCATTCATTGATCAGCTCACAAATAGCTTATTCATTGGCTGACATTGCATTTCACATGATATTGTGTAAAGATTTAAAGTTAAAGAAAAACAAGTGAAGACATTATCAGGAAGAGAATATGCCTCGGACTTGTGCATATCCGAGATGCTTCAATAGGCAGAAGGTCAATTCACCTGTGTAGTTTCACACACTGGCGTAGCTGAGAGGGAGCAGTCCGCTAAACACAGTACTCCAGTGGCCTCATGCATAATGCTGTGCATAGAATTCACACTATGACATGGCGTAAGGACAAAAGTAGAAATGTGCTTACGCAGATGCATAAATCTGCGAACGCCAGCTTCCATGTTCTTCCACTACATAAATCCTGTTCAGCGTGAAAAGTAATGCACGTGCACACAACAGCAACAACATTTATTTATATAGCACATTTTCATACAAAAAATGTAGCTCAAAGTGCTTTACATAATGAATAGAAAAATAGAAGACACAGTAAGAAAATAAAATAAGTCAACATTAATTAACATAGAATAAGAGTAAGGTCCGATGGCCAGGGAGGACAGAAAAAACAAAAAAAAAACTCCAGACGGCTGGAGAAAAAAATAAAATCTGCAGGGATTGCAGACCAAGAGACCGCCCAGTCCCCTCTGGACAATCTACCTCACATAAATGAAACAGTCCTCTTTGTATTTAGGGTTCTCACAGAAGGACTTGATGATGATGGTCACGTAGACTTGGCTTTTAGTCCGATGTTGGAGCATCATGATGCTTTGAGTAGGTGGTGGTGGCGCAGGCCGCCACCACAAAGAAACCGGAAAAAGAAACAGAAGAGAGAGTAGGGGTCAGTACGGATTTTAGAGCCACTATGAATAGTTATTATAATGAATTGAACATATGGAGTATCAGGATTAAATTAAAGTGAAGTTATGAGAAGGCCACACGCCTGCTGTCCAACCCCGTCTCCTCCTAGAATTACGTCTGTTTGAATATGCAAATCAATAAAAATAGCCCTTAAGCTCAGCATTCTGTGAAAAGGCAATGGCAAAAGCACGGGGCGGGGGGAATTGAAGAAGTTCAGCAAATACCAGGTGGAGGCAAAGAAAAACGTACTATTTGTTGGTTTAAACAGTGGTATAAACAACAAAAGGAAGTTGATTGAGTGACATAGTGTGTCGGAGAAACTCGAAAGCTCAAGTTCACAAAGTCACACAGTGCCCGAAATAAAAAAGAAGTTGTCAGATATCAAAGTCGCCGTGAAAGGCGAGTCGTAGCCCACCGTCTGAGTGTCATATGAAAGCTTTTTAGGGTGCAGAGAAAAAAAAAAGGCACACAGTGGGGGGAAAAAAGCACAAAATGTCAACTTTAATCTCGAAATTTCCACCTTAATCACGTAGTTTATTTTGTCATTAAAGTAGAACATCATAAACTTCATCTTAAAATCTTTTAATTTACTAGTTTCTCAAATCCCATCGTAACTAAAGTATTGTATTGTAAACTTTTGTATTTGATCTTCTATGTGCTCTATGTGTGTGAATCACTATGTGCTTTAGGGCTTTCTCTTCCTCTGACAGGACACAGAATCCATTACATTCGTAATATTACAGCTCTCTGAATAATTAAAATACTGAGATGTATACGTGATATATTTTTCATGATGCTAGGAGTTAAACCATGTTATTAAACATGGGAACACGGTGGCGCAGTGATTGTTCATGTCTCACGCAAGATGCTTGCTTTGCTGTGCGCGACCTTTGATGAAATAATTTATTGCAGCAGTACTGTCTCTTTCAAACATACTAGCCTCCAATTCCTGTCCTTCATTTTCTTTCTCCCAATACCCAATCGCCACATAATCAGCTCTGTAATAGACATTAAGCCATCTGTAAGCTTAGAACGCCGATTCTTCAAAACTTTTAATGAACATTGAAATATCTTCATAGTATGTGTTTAATTATTCTATCCATCTATCCATCCAGTGTTGCGCCAACCCCAGCAAATATACAGCGCGAGGCAGGAACAATCCGTGAATGGAGCACCAGCTCCTCGCTAGCTCTGCAGCACCATGTACACACATGATTATATATTAACAATATAGATTATTTAAATGAAGTTAAAGCTTTATCTGTATAATATAATAAACATATTTTGCTGTATTTCATCTTAAAAATGATATCGTCATCATATGTAAATACATGCTTTATAAAGAGGCGCAGGTTGTGCAATATTAAAACTGTATTGTAAGTTTACAGTGAGGTGATTGTATTTATAAGTACAAAGCGTTCTACAAGGAGCACTTGATGGACTGATTGAGTGCGTTTAGAGTTCTTGGGATGAAACTGTTTGTGAACCGTGAGGTCCGTACAGGAAGTTCAATAGACAGCATGGCTGAGGCAGCGTGTGCTTGATTCTGTATACTGATAATTCTCTTTCCAATCAGCTGCTGCTGTGATTCACACTCAGATACAGTGATATAAATACTCTGAGTGGTGCAGTGAGAGTAATATGGAAAAAGATGATCCGCTGTGGCAACCCCTAACAGGAGCAGCTGAAAGAAGAAGAAGGTGCAGTGAGAGTAACAACGCTAAAGCAGTTATGGTATTTGGAATAGTTTGACCATTCTGTGGACCATTATATTGTTACAGGTTAATTACAATCAGATGCATTAAACTAATAAACAATATGCAGTTAGTTTCAGTGTATTTATAAAGCCGCGTCAGGGATGTGGATCTAAAAAAGAAAGGGTAACCACACAGGAACAGTAGCACTGCTTTGACGCTGGGAGCTGCCAGTGTACAAAATCGAGCGCAGAACTTGCGTACGACAGGGTACGAGCTACCGTGGAAATGTGTGTGGCTTTACGCCAAGTTTGGGTTTTATACATCGCGATCTGAACGTGTAAACAGGCTTATGCAACATTTTTGTGCATACACAATGTTTATACATGAGGCCCCAGGTGATGCCTCACTAATGTGTTAAATAAGCTAAGCATAACCTCCATGGACTTGTTTGCCCCTCCTAACATGCACTGTTTGGATGTAGATAATGACTACTCCACTAAGACTCCTGAGCCTTGAAGCATTAGTAGCATTGTTAACTCAGCTGAGTTCATTACACAACACAAAACAACGTTTTCCAATTTTTCTACTTAGTCCAATTCAAGGTTGTGGGTGGCAGAAGCCTCTCCTGGCTTTACAACAAAAAGCCATTGGACAGCCCTGGATAGGACACCATTCACAATGGGCCACCTTAGAATCACCAAATAACCAAAAATGTACCTTATTGGGATATGGAAAGCCTCATTTAAAAAATTCTATAAAAAAAAAAAGCAGAAAACACCCAACGTATTTATGGTCAGATTAATTCAGGACAATGTTTAAACAGCTCCTGTGAATTCGGGACAAATCCTAAAACAGAATGGTTACATTCACTATTTCAGAGCATTATTATTTATTTTATGACTTCCCGGGTGGCACAGTGGCGCAGTGGTAGTGCTGCTGCCTCGCAGTTAGGAGACCCGGGTTTGCTTCCCGGGTCCTCCCCGTGTCTGTGTGGGTTTCCTCCGGGTACTCCGGTTTCCTCCTACAGTCCAAAGACATGCAGGTTAGGTGCATTGGCTATTCTAAATTGTCCCTAGTGTGTACTTGGTGTGTGGGTGTGTGCTCTGCGGTGGGCTGGCGCCCTGCCCGTGGTTTGTTTCCTGCCTTGCGCCCTGTGTTGGCTGGGATTGGCTCCAGCAGACCCCTGTGGCCCTGTGGTTAGGATATGGGGGGTTGGATAATAGATGGATGATTTCCCCACAATATGTGTAGGAAGTATGAAACAACAAGGTCACACACACTGTGTGGAATTCCAAGCTTTGTGTGTACTGCTGAATCATTTCCTTTTGTGAGCCATGTTTGCCTACCATATCACTCAGCCTGAAACTGGAGACCGAACAGCCTGCTGGGAACGTCAAAGTCTTTTATCATCGAGGCTTGCCTCCGGCTCTACAGGTTATACTGGTTGTGCAGATAAGATTTTTTTATTCAGCTTGTCTGAGGGATGGGTTATGTGACAGAAAGGTTTTGAAATCTGTTCACCTCTGGTGTCAGTTCAAATGATTTTCAAAGTGAATGATACTGATTATTAAAATATGTACTGTGAGAATACTGAGAGCCATTCAGAAAAAAACTGTGTGGAAGTGTCTCTCCATATTGTGACCTTATTGTGTGGCAGCCTTGAAAATCTGTCAAAGAAATAGAGCAGCTCAGGCATCTCCTGTCGAGTCCAGGAGTGAGTGAGTGAAAGGAGTGACCAGTTTTAAAGATCTGCACCTACGTGACATAACACTCTCAAACTCTGAGGACTGGGAAGGCACAGCCTATCCTGGAAGCTCTTGACACAAAGTAGGAAGCTTCTGTCTGCACTAGTGCCTCACAGTTTGAGACTCCTGGTTTGAACCAGGAACGGATTTTGTATGTTTTCTCTCTCAGTCTTGCCCTCTTCGTGTGTGGATTTTTCTTGGGTGCTCTCCAGCTTTCCTCCTATATCCCAACAATGTACATGTTAAGTTAATTGATGAGAGAGTATGAACTGGCATGGACTGAAACCCTGCCCAGAGTCAGCTTTTGCCTTGTGCCCAGTGTTGCTACTAAGGGCTTTGTCTGCTGCACTCCTGAAAAACCTTAAGCAGGACTGATGATAGAGATACCACCCACAATATTGCATTAAAGAAAATCAATCAATGAATCAATGCATTGAGACATTCAGTGAGGTCAGTGAGGTCAAAAGGAAGTTTAGGCTGATATAAATAGTAACTAATGGAATGAACCACTTCAAGATTTCATAAAACAAATGTACCTAGTCCTAGTTATTTCTGATTATAAAGAATGTAGGAGGTCCAAAAAAAGGCTAGCCCACCTGTCTCTATTTACTGTATTATTTTAGTTTGGGTTCATAGTGGGCCAGACCTATCTTTGGAGGCTCATTCACCAACCAGGAGCAAACAGTGGATGGACTGACAGTCCACACGTTTACTCATACTGGGAATATTTAGGGTTAGCAATTAATTAAGCTTACTCATCATAGAGTTTGGGATACACGGGAAGAATGTGTAAATTGTACTGACAGCAAGCAAACATGGTTGAAAATCCTGTCTCCTGAAGCTGTGCCACAATTCTGCCTATCTTGCCTAACATAGTTGTTAGTTTAATCCAGTTCAGTGTCATGGGGCAGGAACTAGCTCTGAAGGAAATGTGAGTCCATTGCAAAGACCATTCTTGAGCACACACATTCAAGCCAAGTCAGTCTAGAAATGCCAGTTCATTTTTTTGCATTACTAGACTGCAAATATTCATACAATAAAATATTGGAAACTGGCAGAAATCCACAATTTTTCACTAGCTTGATTAGCCATGGAAAGGAAATCCTGTTCTAAATCTTTGTATGCTCAGCTCTGTGCTCCAGTCAACATTAATTATCATCAATTTGCCAGCAATGCTTTTGCCCACTATTTGTTAAAGATATGAAGCCAATGGGAGACACATTTTAAGGCCAAGAAGGTCTTATCTACTGCTCTTACACGATAATCAGTTATTTCAGGCCCTCCAAACAATGTAGTATTCAACCTATGGTAGTTACTAGAAATTGTATTTAAAGGGCTCTGTATCGATAAATACTTGCATCATTTGGAACTATTAAGTCCTAGATTTAATCTTATATTTTTCCTTTAAATGTAAATAAGAAACCATCAAAATCAGCTTCCTTCACCATTCACGTTAATTCATCATGAGGTGACACTTCAATTTTAAATCACTCTTATCACCTCAACAGCAATATCTGGAGTAGCATTAGATGGGGAAACGTGTGGTCTGAAAAAGCACTTGTAATACACTTCATCGCACTACTTGAACAGATACATATTTCACTTAACCGGAAGAATCCCAAACTACCAACTACAGCTCAGTAGGAGGATCTGTTCAGAACGTACCAAGAACTCATTAATATAATGTTAAAGTAAACATACTGTAAGGACCTTGTGCTCAGCCTTTTTATCGTAGCTGTTTCATCCTATACTAAGAACCATTTTAGACAGGTCTGTCTTGTCGTACAGCTCTCTTGTCTGAATGGCGTTGAAAGCTCAATCTTACAGATTATTTTCAGAGCAGACTATTGTATCTGCTGTTATATCTGCTGAGTTATGTTCTGTTTTAAGTTTTTCTTTCCAAAGAATTGAAAGAATGTTTTGGCAAAGCTGGAGTACCTGGAGCAAAATCCAGGGACACAGACATGATGTGCAAACTGCATGTAGTGATTGATCCAGAATTTGAACTCGGGATGCTGGATCCATGAGGAAATGAATGGATCGGCATTCATACTCTAGGTGTTCTAAACTAGACATGACAATAAGAAAAGGCAAGAGACATTAATGTGGTAAGCTCTGTACGCATTTTGCCTCAGAAGGACAATATGACAGGGGCATCAGCATAGCAAAGGAAAAGAGCAGGGTTGTGGGTAGGAATATATAATGACAATCCTCCCAACAATCACTCAAACAACAAGCTGACCCAACAGGTGAGGATTCACAGAGGACTGGACAGAGACCACAACACATCCTGACTGGCAGGTGAAAACAGAAGACCTGAGGAAGCCTGGCCAGGATTAGGTGGGCAATGCTCCCGATATGTTTTAGGCTAAGAGAGTCTGATACCTGCTTTCAAACTTCAAGCCAGCCTGATTATTTATTAACTAAACAATTTCATTTCTTATTTATTTTTTGTTTGTCCACTTTTAAAAAGTTGTGAACGGTTTTAGATAAACTCAACTAAATGCTTCTGGTTGTCAGTATCATTTCAGACAACACTTTGCCAATCTACCTAATATGGTTCACCTTTACAATTGTGATTTAGTAATTTTACTTCAAAGTTTTTCATGTGGTGTTTTCTGTTTCTTTGTCAGCCTTCTCTATAAATATTGCAGTTGGGTGTCAGCCTGGTAAAGAAGTGCCAGGTAGAATGGCAGCATAAAGATAAAACATGATAGGAGAAATGTCTGGCCAAATGGCTCTGGGAAAAGAACTCACATTGTTGGGAGCAAAGTTTCCTTAAGCGTCAGTGTGGCGACATTTAAATTAACGTTTACTCACTTAACAGACACCTTTATCCGACAGGACGTACAAAAGATGTCAATTTAGTCGACTAACACCAGTCTGTGCATTGTTTTGAAGACAGGACAAGGTCACCAAAGTGAACCCCACAAGCGAAGACCACTAAACCAAATAGAACAACACAAGACTAGTTATTCTTATCTTGGATACAAAGAGCCTTGCATCAAAACCAATTTCAATTAAAAAAATATTTAAAGAACAATGCCCACATTGTCATGTTTCTCAAAATTACTCCTATAAATTGAAGTAAAAGTTTGACTAGGATAACAGTTTGTCCTACTTCAAAGAAGGATATGAGAAGAAGTTACAAAGCGTCCTATTCTCACTCCCAGTGAGGAGTAGGAGTCCATGTTTGAGACCAAATGATGTCATGATTTTACGGCACTCAAAGTTGTACAATAGCACTCATGATGACATTTTGTAATTGTCTGATACTAATGGTAAGGCTTTGCAACAAAGATAATAATAATAATAAAGTAATAGCAGAAGAAGAAGGAAAACATAATAAGGCAGGATATTGTACTTAAGTTACATGTGATTGTTGCCATTTCATAACAATTTCAAAGAGTAAAACTGTAATGAGCGCCGAGATGGAAAGACCAAGACAAACGCTGAATGAAAGTAAAGACCAGTCACTGCCATGTTTATTTACCAATGAATGATCCACAGCTATACTTTCAGAAGAATCACCTACAAGAGGAATGCCTTGTAACATAACAGTTACTGAAACAAGCCACAGTTATTCCTGCGCTGTTGCTGAAGTCGCTTTCACCTGTGTGCCTTGTCACTCTCTGTGATCCGCCACCATATCTTCTGCGAGGCTGTATTTTTGTAATGCTCCGGAGTCTCTGCCTGCCTTCTTGAACATGGCTGTGCTTATATCGAGTTATATTTTGCTGTCAATCACCTATCTAGCCCCCACTTATCTACAGGGTAATATGCTACTACAATACAGTTTGACCACCTGTGTGTTAATACTCTGATATTGCTTGCTATTCACCAATGCGTGCTCATCCACACTTGTGCTGTCAATCACACCAGCAACTTCAGGAAAATCAGCGATTTGCATGAATGCAGCTTGCTTTAATTTAACCTCATGTGGAGTGATGGGGAATGTATAAATCTGTGTATTACCTCAAGTGTTGTAAAGATGTTCAAAGTTTGATGCAAAGTTTGAGAAATGGTTGGTTGTGACCTACCCAAATCATCCTAACGGCACAGCTGCAATTTCCCTGTGTGCAAAAAAATTAACATTACCAACATTTTCATTCAGAAGCCACAGTTTCTTGGCAAAGATGTAGCAATCATGTGACGTACAAAATTTGCTATGAATATGATTCCATCTCTGTGAAATCAATTTCTTTTTATGAGTTCATTGTTGTCCAGCATTTCCAAAAGAAACACATTCCAGAGATGTGTGTGCTGATCTCTGCTTGGATGCCATCTTCTGGCAGCTCCTAGTGAGTTATGGTAGCTCATGATCACCCCTAAATCCTGGTGAACTTAGGAGAAGTTTCCTAAATTAGAAAAATTGATAAAATGCTACTACTCCTGTCGCTAAGAGTAGGACTGAATGTGAATAATTCTGTCATTTTCTGAGCCAGTTAGGACCTTTTTCTACTGTTACATGCATGATAAATATGGACAGTGTTTTCACTTAAAAGACTCATTTAAAAGACTTTCTGTTCATTCAAGTTAAAAAAACAAATTAATCAACTGTGATTCAATGACATATAATAATGAAATGTGAAAACTACCAATATGGTAAATACTTTTTCATAGGAACTGTAAGTTATTTAATTAGGATAATATCACTACAACATTAAAGTTACTTGTGATGCATCAAAATGGAAGGCAATAATCTTATTTTTTGTTTCATTAATACTCACAACAGAAGATGAAAATGTGATTGTGATCTAGTTATAATACACTATCCAGTGTCATTTGCATTGCATCTTTCACAATAGCCCCTCTAATGGAGCTCAGAAGGGTTACAGTATTCTGTTTGATTCATTTGTTGCACACAGTAAGAATGTCATAGAATTCAGTTATAAGCTTGGATTTTTAACTTTCTGAGTACAAACTACATGGCCACAAATGTAGCAGAGTCCTGAAAGGTACATACGATTTCTTTATTAAAAGGCATGAGACACAAAAAAGAAACACATTGTTGAAAGTCATTTTATATTGGAACCTGTGGCTTGCTAAGAAAATGCTGGCAACTGATGTGTGATTTGCACTGGTAGCCGCAGTGCTTGATTACCATACTTCAATAGCAATCAGGCAAATAAGACTAATGAGATAAGCAGCCGGTCCCGCCTAAGCAAAATATTTGAATACAAAAGAATGTAAATCAATGGCATTTGCTTCTTACTGAATAACACACAGATGAATTAGCAATTTAAAAATAATATTTCACGGTAAGGCCTTTTATTGATGTAATTAGATTTGATCACTGTAAAATAAAGTGAAAAACCCTTCAACAGGTGTGGGTCATTGACTCGTACAAAGCCACCTCGTGTAATTGGCATGAAGGTAAAAATAGACTCATCTTGTACTGACAGCTGTTTCCTGCGTCACAAACAGTGAATCTCTAGGGCAAGAGAGAAACTGAACAAGAGAGTCTTAATAATAAACTGATGAACCTCACAGGCCAACAAGGCCTGATTTACAGTTCAGTCTGTTCAGCATTGGCTCCATCTATGGCACACTGTTACCTTGAGATCAGTAACTGTAACTACTCTCATGAGGTAAGAAAATCAAGGAGTACAGAAGTGCTGTTATGATCACAAGGTGTGACTGGTTTAATTACAAATGACATCTGCCACTGTAATCGAAGCTAGAAAAAGGCTCTGATGGCTAGCATAAATCTTTTAGAATGCTTGTGTCAAATACAGCAAATAAAGTAAATAGATTTCAAGTGGGTGGTCCAATGGTTAGCTCTGCAGCCTCACAACTCCAAAGTCTTGGATTCAAATCTCGGTTCCCACATTCTCCCTGTGTCAGAGTGATATTTTCTCTGGTTTCCTCCCACATTCCGAAAGTTCTTTTATTAATTGGTGAATTAAATTTAGACCTATATAAATGAACCCATGTGCCCTGCACTGAGCTGACATACTATCCAGGGATGTGGTACCCAAGTTCAGTCCTAGGGCATCCCAGTGGCTACCGGTTTTCATCCTAACCACCTTCAAAATCACTTTTCCATCTAGTTGATCTCATTTTTGAATTAGTTTTTTCCTTCTCTTTTTCTCCATTCAGAAAACTGCAATATTGTGTGGTTAAATTTAAGGATATTGTATTGTTGCCAAAATTTAAGTTCTTGCTGCTTTTTTATTTTAGCAATAATTCACATTTTTCAGTAAATTTGTTTTCTTGAATTACTCCTAATGACAACAATTAATAAAGAGCACCAAGGAAAATAATATTGAATGGTGGATGGCTGCTGCTTCTCCCACTAGAATACTCATTGTTAAATAACCAGCACACCTAGAAAATGAAACAAAACTCATAATTGATGATGATGATTACAAAAATGTCAAAAACAAAGATTAAAAAACACTAAATTATCCCCTTGTAACATGCATAAATGTTTGCTACATTGAAAAAAATGTAGTAGTACTAGGGTGTTGTACCGTGTTAGCCATTATGGATGTAGTGAAAAGTCAAGCAAAATGACACCTTTTATTGGCTAACTAAAAAGATTACAATATGCAAGCTTTCGAGGCAACTCAGGCCCCTTCTTCAGGCAAGATGTAAACTTGATTGATTGCATTTTGCCTGAAGAAGGGGCCTG
>JANRMT010062792.1:57332121-57347104 GCA_026402145.1 Polypterus bichir lapradei
TTGCCTGAAGAAGGGGCCTGAGTTGCCTCGAAAGCTTGCATATTGTAATCTTTTTAGTTAGGCAATAAAAGGTGTCATTTTGCTTGGCTTTTCACTAAAAAATGTAGGAAACCCAGTTTTGAAATTTTTGTATTGACAGCCAAACATAGAAACAACAGTTTGCTTAACTAAGGCAGGAGTCTAATTAAACGAATAGATTCACTGGGGTCCACCACCACTGATCCAGGGTTAGTCATTGCCTTGCGCTGATTATTTTTTAGACAGGCGCTGGCTCCTCACAACTCTGAACTGGATTAAGCAGGTTAGGCAATGAATGGGTGAAGTGTTGCCTGCTCTTTAAACATGCCTTCACCTTCTACTTTCACTACCACAGGACTGAAAACAGAAGTAAAGCAGAGATAGCAGGGTAAGATATCATGATTGATAGTCTGAAAACATTAGGGAGGAATACATTCCACTGACCTGAACTCACACTGGAGAGTAAGGCCAAGCAGGCAGACAACTTGTTCAAGGCCATCAGTGAATTCTTAAGGAGAAATGGGAGATAATCTTCTTATGAGAAAAGGATTACCTAACAAAATAGACATGTTTTTTAACATGACTAATGTAAAGTCTAACACACAAGATATCCATCCATATGTGACTTTTTGGGCTCACGCTGCTTTCTCCTTACTTCTACTTTATTGCTTACTATGGCTGTTAAAAGAGTTTTGTCCAGACCGTATCCACCAACCAATAATCTTAGCATTGAAATAAAAGGGTGAGTCAATAATTATCTGCACTCTGGCTGTAGAATTTATTTTAATCAACTTTCAGAAAAGACAAATACATCATTTTTCAACATAATCTCCCTGCTTTTCAATACACTTCGTCCATCTGTCAACAAGCTTTTGGATTCCTTCATTAAAAAATGTTTTCGGCTGAGCTGTGAGCCACGAATGCACCACTGTTTGCACCTATTCATCAGACATGAATCTTGGTCCTCGTAGGGCTTCTTTCGAAACCCAAGTCTGTTGTGGATTATTGCACAGGCAGAGCCATAGCTGATTTGCCACATCATCTACTGTCACTCGTCTATTCAACAAAATCATTTCACGTGCATGCTCAATGTTGTCTTCAGTCGTGGATGTGGACAGGCGTCCAGCTCCTCCTTCATGGATGACACTTGTGCAACATTCCTTGAACTTCTCTATCCATTCATACACACTTCTTCGCAACAAAACACTTTCTCCATACTGTGCACAAAGTCTTCGATACATATCGGCACCAGGCACACTCTCAGACCACAAAAAACGAAACACTGCATGTTGCTCTTCTTTCGTGCAAATTACAAGTGGGACAGCCATTTTTTCTTGCACTGCAGTTACAAATGATCTGACGTAACTCGTTCACACCTGCACAGCAGTGACTTGGGAGACAGGGACCTCGTATAGAAAGTGCTGATAAGACAGTGTTGCCAACAAAAGTTTTAATATAACTGGAGTGTGGATAATTTTTGACTCACCTTCATATTTGAAAAGGAAAAGGAAATTATTGTACTTTACCATTCATGGCATGGCTTTTGATTTTATGACTAATGCCATATCCAGTATGAAAGAGATAAACTGATTGGCATTGATTTGTCCATTTATCAATTTCAGTGGACAAATTGATGTCAGTCACTCAATTGGCTTTGCTTGTGGCTTGTTGGAGTTATATCAGGGTAACTGAACCAGGCACATTTTAAGAAATTAAATGATACAATTTATTTATAAGGACAAGTACTATGCAAGTAGGACATTTACTTGCTAACCAATTTAAAGAATAGAACACAAACCAGATGAGACAGACAAACATCTAATACTGAAAGGACTTTCTGCATTTTGGAGACACAGCTTGAAGAGCAAAAGGATTTCAGATTGATGAAATTTAAAAAGCAAGCTGACCAAATGTTGGATAATCATCGAGCTGCAGCTCAGGCACTCAATTTTGTGTTCTTCTGGAATTTGGTGTTGTGGACTGCTGGCAATTGGCATCTTTAAGTTCTTTATTTTTGCAGAGAACAAAATGAGGCAGTTTAGATTTTTATCTGTTATCATATTCAAGCCGTTCAGTTTTAGTTTTGTGGAAACCATTAAGTCATGGAAGGTGAATGCTGACATTAAGATGCCATGAGTATGATAATAATACAAATGTGAAAGAAACAGAACAAAATTAATTCATATTTCTTAGCTTTAATGTTTGGTATAGAAAACAAATTTAGAATCATCTTGCTGCTTGCACCAGTACATCCACTACACCTTTCATTAACAACCCACAAAGAATATTAATTTTAAAATTAAGACAATCCTGTATATTGTATAAGCATGATAACCGACCCAACATTCATTATGAGAATTGACTTTGAAGCATTCTAGCTTTCAGTTCAGTTTTCTTAAGACTTTATTTTGAGCTCCTGCCTTTTGCCATTTCTATAAACACCACTTATACACTCAACCTGCGCGAATCTTTGAAGAGTGGAGTGATGAAAACCTGAAATCTGATACTGTTTAGCAGGTAATGAAGGTTCATTTGCTCCCTTCTCTTCTACATTAACAATGGAGATACTGTCTGCCACTCTACAGCTTGTCCTGTGAAGGACACATTTTAGGTACTTGCGTTGTGTGCTTTGAGACAGAGGCACAGCAGAACATAAAAAAGGAGATTAATAACTTCTACTCCTTAACTTACACTTCCATACACTAACACAGTAAAATTATATACCCTAGAATTGTAGTTCTCAAATAGACCAATGATGGGCCTGGGCTGCTAGTTTTCCTTTCAACCAACTTGTGGTTTTAAAAAGACTCTTATCTTTATGGAATTGGCTGTTATTTCCAAGTTTCCATCTTTTTGTGCATACTCATCAATGGAGACTGTTATTTTTTATTGGAACGTTCTGTATCAAGCATTTACAGATGCTTTCCACTTTATCATGTTTAGTCATTTTATTAAGGTTCAAGCTAATTAAGTCAATGTATATTAATGACTACACAACCAAAATTCTGCACCAATTGTACCCATGTCTGCCCTCGCAAGAGCTGGATACCATCAAGGGAAAACACCACTGAAAACAGTAAGTTAAAAGGAAAAACATGGAAAAATAGTTCTAAGTACTTAAATCTAGGAAAAAAATGACAAATATTTCTGAAATTCATATAAAATCAAATCTCTTACTGTCCCACACTTTTCAATACAGAATAAGATCATTAATTAATCAAACAATGGTAACTGTTAAAACTATGAAAAAACTCACCAATTTTTGCACTGGTTGGAATGACATCCTGAAATCACTGGAATAACCTGAGGCTGTGACACAACTTGGCTGAGGTGAATGACAAACTTCTTTAGGTAGTGATGGGATCCTTTCCTAGGAAAAGTACATGCATCTGGCACATTAATCATTCTGCCTAGCCAGGTTTTCTCTCCACTTATGCAGCTCCTACTGCAGATGAAAGAAACATCATAGAATAAGAACAGAATATGATCTAATCATTCAGTGGGTCATGATTTAACTACAAAAATTGAGTTATTTCTATTTTCTATCATATTCTTGCATCAAATATTGACGACATCACCTCTCAGCTGCATTGGATTATGATTAATGTGATGTCATTTGTTCTTAGGCCTCTATCCTTTGGGCACACAGGTTCATGTAATATCATGGTAGCCATATCAGTTAAGAGTGATCTGTCTGCAAAGTCATTTTATGAACTTTGTTTCAAAGAGAAGATTTTTCATTTAATTTGAGGAAAATTAGTCCATCTATCCATCCATCCTCTTCTGCTTATCTGGGGTCGGGTCGCGGGGGCAGCAGCTTGAGCAGAGAGACCCAGACTTCCCTCTCCCCGGCCACTTCTTCTAGCTCTTCCAGGAGAATCCCAAGACGTTCCCAGGCCAGCCGGGAGACACAGTCCCTCCAGCGTGTCCTGGGTCTTCCCCAGGGCCTCCTCCAGGTTGGACGTGCCCGGAACTTCTCACCACGACAGACCGATGCAGAGCCTGCATCACTGCGGATGCCGCACCGATCTGCCTTTCGATCTCAAGGTCCATTCTTCCATCTCGTGAACAAGACCCCGAGATACTTGAACTCCTCCACTTGGGGCAGGATCTCTCCCCCAACCCTGAGAGGGCACTCCACCCTTTTCCGGCTGAGGACCATGGTCTCGGATTGGGAGGTGCTGATTCTCATCCCTGCCGCGTCACACTCAGCTGCGAACCGATCCAGAGAGAGCTGAAGATCACGGCCTGAGGAAGCAAACAGGACAACATCATCTGCAAAAACCAGTGATCCAATCCTGAGTCCACCAAACCGGACCCCTTCAACACCCTGGCTGCGCCTAGAAATTCTGTCCATAAAAGTTATGAACAGAATCGGTGACAACTCTCACTGGAAACGGGCTCGACTTACTGCTGGCGATGCAGACCAAGCTCTGACACTGGTTGTACAGGGACCAAACAGCTTTTATCAGGGGGTCCGGTACCCCATACTCCCGGAGCACCCCCCACAGGATTCCCCGAGGGACACGGTCGAACGCCTTTTCCAAGTCCACAAAACACATGTAGACTGGTTGGGCAAACCCCCATGCACCCTCCAGGATTCTGCTAAGGGTGTAGAGCTGGTCCACTGTTCCGTGACCAGGACGAAAACCACACTGTTCCTCCTGAATCCAAGGTTCGACTATCCGACGGACCCTCCTCTCCAGAACCCCCGAATAGACTTTTCCAGAGAGGCTGAGGAGTGTGATCCCTCTGTAATTGGAATACACCCTCCGGTCCCCCTTTTTAAAGAGGGGGACAACCACCCCGGTCTGCCAATCCAGAGGCACTGTCCCCGATGTCCATGCGATGTTGCAAAGACGTGTCAACCAAGACAGTCCTACAACATCCAGAGCCTTGAGGAACTCTGGGCGTATCTCATCCACCCCCGGGGCCCTGCCACCAAGGAGTTTTTTGACCACCTCGGTGACCTCAGTCCCAGAGATGGGAGAGCCCACCTCAGAGTCCCCAGGCTCTGAATCTTCATTGGAAGGCATGTTAGTGGGATTAAGGAGGTCTTCGAAGTACTCCCCCCACCGACCCACAACGTCCCGAGTTGAGGTCAGCAGCGCACCATCCCCACCATATACGGCAGGCACCAACCACCTTATGGCCACAGCTCCGGTCAGCCACCTCAACAATAGAGGCACTGAACATGGCCCATTCAGATTTAATGTCCCCCACCTCCCTCGGGATGTGGTCGAAGTTCTGCCGGAGGTGGGAGTTGAAGCTACTTCTGACAGAGGACTGCGCCAGCCATTCCCAGCAAACCCTCACAACGCGTTTGGGCCTACCAGGCCTGACCGGCATCCTTCCCCACCATCGAAGCCAACTCACCACCAGGTGGTGATCAGTTGACAGCTCCGCCTCTCTCTTCACCCGAGTGTCCAAGACATGTGGCCACAAGTCCGATGACACGACCAAAGTCGATCATCGAACTGAGGCCTAGGGTGTCCTGGCGCCAAGTGCACATATGAACACCCTTATGCTTGAACATGGTGTTCGTTATGGACAATCCGTGACGAGCACAGAAGTCCAATAACAAAACACCGCTCGGGTTCAGATCAGGGGGGCCATTCCTCCCAATCACGCCCTTCCAGGTCTCACTGTCATTGCCCATTGAAGCATTGAAGTCTCCCAGCAGAACAAGGGAGTCCCCAGAAGGTATTCCCTCTAGCACCCCCTCCAGGGACTCCAAAAAGGGTGGATACTCCAAACTGCTGTTCGGCGCATACGCACAAACAACAGTCAGGACCCTTCACCCCACCCGAAGGCGGAGGGAGGCCACTCTCTCATCCACCGGGGTAAACCCCAATGCACAGGCTTCAAGTTGGGGGGCAATAAGTATGCCCACACCTGCTTGGCTCCTCTCACCGGGGGCAACTCCAGAGTGGTAGAGAGTCCAGCCCCTCTCAAGGAGATTGGTTCCAGAGTCCAAGCTGTGCGTCGAGGTGAGTCCGACTATATCTAGCCGGAACCTCTCGACCTCACGCACTAGCTCAGGCTCCTTCCCTTTCAGAGAGGTGACATTCCATGTCCCAAGAGCCAGTTTCTGTAGCTGAGGATCAGACCGCCAAGGTCCCCGCCTTCAGCCACCACCCAACTCACACTGCACCCAACCTCCTTGGCCCCTCCCATAGGTGGTGAGCCCATGGCAAGAAGGACCCACGTTACCTCTTCGGGCTGTGCCAGGCCGAGCCCCATGGGTGCAGGCCCGGCCACCAGGTGCTCGCCATCGAGCCCCACCTCCAGGCCTGGCTCCAGAGGGGGGCCCCCGGTGACCCACGTCTGGGTAAGGGAAAACGCTGTCCAAAGTTTTGGTTCATCATTGGAGGTTTGTTGAACCGCTCTTTGTCTCATCCCTCACCTAGGACCAGTTTGCCTTGGGTGGCCCTACCAGGAGCATAAAGCCCTGGACAACAGAGCTCCTAGGATCATTGGGACATGCAAACCCCTCCACCATGATAAGGTGACGGTTCAAGGAGGGGAGGAAAATTAGTTTTCCTGGCAATTTCTTTTCAATGCTTTTTTTAACTCTTAGTCATGACTTTATTTTACTTACACCATTAAGCTCATCTAGACCTACTGCTCTGGCTACCAATTTGTTTTAAACCTTTATGAATTGATCCAGGCTTTGCCTTGACTGTTCTTGATATACCCATAAATGATTACCTACTTCCTTTAGTAAACTAGGGGGCTTTGCCCCCTGCTCACTTCTCTCACCAAACCCTCCCCCCCAGCTTCGCAACAGCAACTTCACATCTCTGTTGCTCACATATGTGGATTTCACTTTCACCAAACAACAAAACTTTTAATTCTTGCGGATAGGCCCCTTCATTGGGAAGAAACACTACTTTTCCCTGATGGCATCACAAATTAGCGATCTACAAGTCTCCGACTTAAAGTTTAAATCTGAACAATATATTCAATCTTAAAGCCAAACAATATCTACATACTTCTGTCATATCAGTCAGTCATCTTCCAACCCAGGGTTATGGGGGTCCATATATGTCCATATATTCAATCTCTTTTCGGTTTTACTTTTTCATCAATATTGATTTGAATTTTGATTCCGTGTTTGGAATTACATCGTGACAATGCAACTGCCCGTGAATGAATGTTGTTTCTTTCTCTATAAAAGAAATTTGTCTGACAATAGCATTCACACAAATGAGAAATGATTGAACCGTTTGCATGGTTATGAGGGCAGGACCTTTTCAAGTCTCTTTGTATAAGCTCTTGTCTCGCAGGGCTTGAAATTTTCTCTCGGGGGAAAAAACAAATCTTTCAATTCTCACGGATACGCCTCTTTATTGGGAAGAAACACTACTTTTTTTTTTGTCTGATGGCAACACGAATTAGACGATCTACAAGTCTCTGACTTAAAGTTTAAATCTGAACAGTATATTCAATCTTTTTTCGCTATTCTGTTATTTCACAGAGTAATGATTTCTGTTTGTTTGCGCTAATGTGATCTTTACTATCCTTTGAGACTTTCGAATTTTTGTACTTCCATTATCTCTAACCTGCTCTGCATGTGTACTGCGCCAACGTTTTTGAATTCTTTACGACGTTCTACTTTGTCATCTACTCTGTGTTTTATTTCTGGCCCCGGGCGTGGTTAAATCTCTTGGCACAAAGACTCGTCTCATGGGACGTGCAAATGTGTCTACATGAAAAAATCATGTCTCGTCTCCTTCCAAGATTTTTTTTTATAATATGTAGTACTAGGGAGTTGTACCGTGTTAGCCATTATGAATGTAGAGAAAAGCCAAGGAAAATTACACCTTTTATTGGCTAACTAAAAAGATTACAATATGCAAGCTTTCGAGGCAACTTAGGCCCCTTCTTCAGGCAACATGTAATAGAGAGATACATTCACTGCACATATTATTAGGGACACTTGTGCAACTGCTTGTCCTTGCAATTATCTCATTATTCAATCATGCGGCAGCTGCACAATGCATGAAATCACACAGGCACGTATTCACATCAAATACTAGAATGGGGGGTATGGGGTCTCAGGGATTTTGACTGTGGCAGGATTGTTGGTGCCAGTTGGGCTGGTTTGAGAATTTCTGTAACTGTGATTTTTACACACAACTATCTCTATGTTTACTCACAATTACTGTATATGAAAAACAAAAAAAAAAACAAACACCCAGTGAGTAGTAGTTCTGTGGACAAAAATGCCTTGTTGATGAGAGGGGCGAGAGAACAATGGCCAGAAAGGTTCCAGCTGATAGAAAGGCTACAGTAACTCCAATATCCACTATGTACAACTGTGGTGATCAGAAAATCATCTTAGAATGTACTGACAATCAAACTTTAAGGAGGATCAGCTACTACAACAGAAGACAATTCCACACTTATCATCCAAGAACAGAAAGCTGAGGCTACTGTAGACACAAGTTCACCAAAACTGGATAGTTGAGGACTGCAGAAATTTAGCCTGTTCTGATGAATATCGATTTCTGTTGATGCACATCAATGCCAGGGTTTTAACTTGGCACCAGCAATATGAATCCAGGCATCAAACCTGCCTTGTGTCAACAGTTCAGGATGGTGGTGCTGGTGTAATGGTGTGGGGAAGGATCACTTCACTGCCATTGCCTACTTAGGTATTGTTGCTGACCATGTGCTTCTTGCCATGGCCACAATGGACCTATTTTCTAATGTCTTCTTCTATTACCATATTATCACATCATAATGCAAAAGCTGTCTCAAACTAGTTTCATGACAATTGAGTTCTGTATTCTTCATCGCCTTTCCAGTCACCAAATATGACTCCAACAGAACATGTTTGGGATGAGGCAGCGCAGGACATTTACAGCAGGAATGTGCAGCTGACAAATCTGCTGAAATTATGTGATGCAATCAAACCAACATCGAGCAGAATCTCAAAGAAATTTTTCCAACATCTTGCAGAACCCATGCACCGATAAACTGAGGATGTTTCGAGAGCAAAATGAAGTCCTATCCAGTATTAGTATGGTGGTTCCTTATAATTTGCACAGTGAGTGTATAATGATCTTTTTGGCCCACTTTTATGTAATAGGATGTTGTACCATGTTAGCCATTATGGATGTAATGAGAAGTAAAGCAAAATGACACCTTTTGTTAGCTAACTAAATAGACTGCAATATGCAAGCTTTTGAGGCTGAGTGGCCTCTCCTTTAGGCAAAATGTAACGAATTGCCTACAATTCCACGCAAAACGAACACGACACTAATGCACACCAATAAACACAGCTATTGTAAACTTAATATGCACTGGATTCCTTGTTTTGCTGCAGGAAGTTGACTTTCTTTCTCTCTTTATATCTACATTCATGCCTAATTTGTTTGCCCACTTTGGTAGGATATCTTTGAATGCCTTTTGTCTTTCTGACATTAAGAATGAGAGTTTTGTTTGACCCCACAAATTAAGACATTTTCTTATAACCTGATCTGCCAAGCATATTTCCAGCCATGGGTGGAAAACATGTTTAAACATTCTGGTGTAATCCTATTATTTGTGAAAACTAATTTCCCACAATGATCTAATGTTTACATTCACTTAATTTAAGAAACCTGCCTTATACACATTAACATAAAATTTAAATCACCTTAACGGGTTGATATTTTGGAATACCCATGGGTAATTTATTGCACTTAAGTGCTGTACACAAGCATGACTTTTTTACCAAGTACTAGAACTGAACAAACACAGTATTTAAATGAGGCACAGCTTAGATTCTCTGAGCATTTACTATTTTTATTGACAGAAAGAGGGGCTCTTCACATGAATATCATTTGTACAAACCTACAGTCTGGCACAAGACCTTAATAATCTAGATGTTCTGAACTAAACTCAGGGGTAGATGATTTTGGCTTAGGGTGCGCCTAGGAGTCTTGTGGCCAACAACCAGTAATCTAATTTGCTTGAAAAGCAGTGTGAGAAGCAGGTGATAATAGCAAATTTGTGCAGAATCAGAGAGGTCACTATTATCAGGGAAATGGTAATGGTCTGTAAGAGACAGTACTATAAATAAAATCCCATGATTCTTTACATTTTGACAAATGAGCTCCATTAAAGCAACTGGCCATCTAAAGTAGCTGCGATTTAATAGGAATCAAGAATATTTAGTGTCTGCCAATTTTCTTGTCAACTATATAGGCACCGTTTTTTACATTTGTATTAACTGAATGAATGCACTGATTTCTACATTAAATATTAATAAAGCCTACTTTAACCTACATTTAAAATATAAATTTTACTGGAATAGCTTCTCTGTTCTGTTTCAGCAAAAACAGGCTTTGCTAATTTAGTACTCCTATGTGACTTACAGTAATTTGAAAGAGGTTTATGCAAAGTCCTCTCTACAAGATGCTTCTAAAACATATGAACCAGCTCAGTTTTACATTAATAACATTTATTATGTTTTAGTAAATTGTTAATAATTGGGTCTTTAAAATTCACCTGCTCCGAGATTCTATCAATTAGCCTCTTGGCTCTGCCTGCACATAGGCAATAAACACTGTTCCACTGCTCTTATGCAAAATAAAACTCCAGTTTGTTCTCCCACTCAGCATGTGTTTAATGCAACCCCTGTTAGATACCCGTCTCAAAGAGTGTAGCCATTTCATCATGATCAGGGCCAGCAGCACTTTAGCTATAATTAGCTATAGTAAACTGGGACACTGCTGGATTTTTTTTTTTTTAATAAAAAGGAGGATGAAAATTACTTTATATACCTACATAAAGAAATGACAAAGACTAAGATTAATGAAATATTACTGCAAATAGTGCAATAATGACAGGTCAGAGGATTTATTTTACAGTTAGTAAAGCCGTGCAGTTTTGGATCAAACATTACAAATATAGTAAAGCAGACAAAAAAAAAAAAAAAGAAATCACAAAAAAGAAGCTTTATAATGTCTAAAAAGTGTGCATTACATATTTAAACAGAGCTTGAACAAAGCAAACAAAACTATTTTAAAGACAAAGCAAAGCAAAAAACCCACAAAAAAAACTTTCTTGTAAGCTTGAAGAAGCTGTACATTTTTACATATGGTTTCATTGTAGAATCACTTTATCCATTCTGCTCAGAACACTTATGTGATACACTTCTTTCTTTTGAAAATTGTGTACACTATCCAAACATTTTCTGCTACCACATCCATTTTTAAAAAAGAGTCATTTAAGTCTTTCTTCTCATTTCTTGTACCTAAAGCTTCTTTTTGCACTTGTTCCTTTTAAAATAGCTGTATGCTAACTCAAGCAGCTATGAGGAGCGGAAAAACACACTGCCTTTGCTTGCTAGCTGCTGTTGCCCCTTGCATCACTGTACTGGCTTACTAGCCAAACTGCTTACCCAGTACAGCTTATTAGCGGCTGGTCAGGCCTGCTCTGTATCCTACCTTTCCTAGAGGCCCAGCAATTTTCATAGATTTTTTTTCCATTTGCATTTCAGAAACATAAATCTGAAGTATGTTAATTTATAAAGAACTCTGAAAATAAAAAAAATCATTTAATTTCAAATTGCCTTTGATTTGAGAAATTATTTCCCCTTTACAATCCTCCATTCTCTGTTCAACTGCTCAGCAATAATTTGACCATCTCACAAATGCTCTCTTTCACACGATAAAGATTAACACCCAAAAAGTGTCATTATTTTGGACGTGTCAAGTCATTTGGATGCCACTTTATTCAGCTGATGTTCTGGCAGAGAAGGCTGCCCAAGGTCTCCAGATTGGACGCGGGAGGACCTGTGCTGATCTCGCTGCAGCCATGGTGAGATGTGTCTGCTCTTCTCATTCAAGTGATTGAGGACTCCCTTACCCACAATACAACAGACAAAGTGGGCAAACTGAATCAGCACTCACTGGCATTTCAGCGTCGCCTGAAAATTAAGAAATTAAATATATTTTTATTTGAGAAATTCAGTTTCATAGATTTAATCAAGTAATTAATGAAGCACTAAATTAATGTAAGCAGGAAATAAGATCCTGAAAAAAGGAATAAATTGAAACCTTTTCTGCATTCTTACCTGATGTTGGATTTATCTAATTTTAGAACTTGGTAAGGACTAAACCTGGTATATTAACCTAATGAAAATGGGTTTGCCAAATGTCCCACTGACAAAGATGTCAGAGGGTGCACAAATGCATTCAGTGAGTCTGCATGACTGTTAGTATTAATGTAACACAGATTTCAAATATTTCATTATTAAAAAAATGAAATCATTAAAAATGATAAAACAAATGACAAAATGGTTATGTTCACAAGTCTCTTCAGGAGCTGATGGGATGTGTCTCTTAGAGCTTCATTATTGCTTTTCTATATGAAGGCTGTACTGAACAAAATCGCACAATATGACTTTTTCCATCTGTTTTATAAAATTGTATTAATTCCCCTTTAAGAATAAACAGGTACTTTGAACTGATTTTATCCAGATTTTGTAATAGTTTGCTGTATATTGTAAATACTGTGCCAGGCAGTGATGCTCATTTGATATTATTGATCTTTAAAGTGTCATTGTTGCTATGTTTTATTGTAACCATGTACTGTTGATTTTTCTTTGTGTTCTTTTGTTTTGGAATTTTTTTTTTGCAGTCCACTCATAATTACACAACGTTTTGCAAAAAAAAAAAAAAAGAAATACTCAAAAACACTACTTATTGTAACAGCTGTGAGAGGAGATTCAACCAAAGTACTGAACATAGGGAATGATTACTTGCAAACTGTAGACATTTCAGTTTCTGGAACTACATTTTCCAATGCTTTATAATTCTCTTTCTTTTTTAGGATGCACTGTGAAAAAAAATGTTTGATTTACAAATACAGATTTTTCAAACTGATTAAAATACCAGGTTGTGACAATCATTTGTTAAAAGTTTTTTTTTTTTTTTTTTAAGGTATTTTAGCACTGTACAGATTAGTGACCAAAGATTCTTTATATCTCAGGACAACCCAGTATATGAGCCCAAATGTATATACCTCAACTTAGTTATAGAATATAAAAAAATGTAACAGTGGGGACACTATTGCTAACATATATGTCTATCTAATCGCCACTCACATCAATTATTGCAAAAAAAATGCATAATCTGATCCTTCAAATGTGTTAAGATGGTGAAGCTCTGCCTAGGTTTTTAACTTTTATTCTATGTTAATTAGTATTGCCTAATTTTATTTTTTAGATTTTCTCTTTTTTCTCTTTCTTCATCCTGTAAAGCACATTGAGCTACACCATTTGTATCAAAATCTGCTATATAAATAAATATTGTTGTTGTTGTATGTTAATATGTATGTTAGCAATATAATTTGCTTGATCAGTGTTAAATGAATTAGTCTGCCAAACAACTGAACACAAATCTATTACACTGCTATCAATTCTCCCTGTCCCACACTGGTTTTGGGAGCATGTTTTCCACCCAGGATATATAATTATAGCTGTGGCCATTCATCACCCTTTACTGGGACCAAAATGAAAGTAAAAAAGGAAAGGTGCAGCCTAAATGTTGAAATCTAATGCATCTGTCTGCTTCTTCTGTAACCCAGAAGTCACTGACCTATATGAACTTTTAAGATCTATCTGACTCAACACCAGTGTCAATAAAAGGAGTCCAAAGTATAAAGGACGACTGGGTGATGACTCAGTGATGAAAAAAGGGCAGGTTTGTCATTATATCATGTCAAGATATTGAGTGTTCACTAGTGGCTGCTCACAGTGCATTTAGAAATCAAAAACAAATTAACTGCATACTGTATGGCAATTTTGAATTTGGGGGTTGAGCATTACAGAACTGCAGTGGTTAAAGAACATAATTAAATGAGATTTTTAAATTTAGCATTCATGTCTTTGTGGGCTGTTGTGTAGTACTTCATGTTTTAAGTATACCTTTTTATTAAATTAGTTAGTGCAATGATATAAAAGATACTGTAGAAGTCTGAAGAAAAAAATAAGTCCTGTGTTCAAATCCTGGCCCAGTTCATTGAGTACTCTTGCCTCCTACCAGATCCAAAAGACAAGTTGGAATGACTATAAACTTTAAGTTGTCCTGGAATAAGTGAGTGTCCTGCACTGTTTCTAGGGGTGGTTAATGCCTTGCTCTGATGCTGTATAAATTGGCTAATGTCACCTGTAATCCTTGTATATAGCTGGGTAAAACTTGATTAATAGTGACAATGTACTGAGGTTTTTCTTGAGAAGGATCAACTGGAACCGATGCTTACAATAACAGTTTCAACCCTGCCTATTCTGAGTATCTAGGGAGGAGATGCAACATTTGCTGGAATGCACAAACCAACCCTGGATGGAGCACCAGTCCATGACACGGCCAGTTCTCACACTGACACTGACACTCACAGGACCAATTAAGAATTGCTTACCAGTCTCATCTTTTCATTTTGCTGCATGTAAGAGAACAACCTGATTTTCCTGGAGAACAATTGCAGCAGACACTATATAAATATGCATAATCTCTACAGAAGCAGGATTCAAACCCAGGCCACTAGATTCAAGAGCAGCAGTACAAGTAACTGCTTCCCCTGTACCACAAGGAATATTTTAACTTTTTTATTTACATCATTAATTTAAAAGCTACTTGCATTTTCAAACAGCATACTGTAAGGAGATGATAGTGGACATGAGGAAGGAGAGGAGACCTCACCGGCCACTGTTCATCTGAGGGCTTGAAGTAGAAAGGGTGAGCAGTATTAAATACCTGGGCATCTACATCAGTGAGGACCTCACATGGACTCTTAACACCACACAACTGGTCAAGAGCGCTCAACAGCGGCTATACTTTCTGAGGAGGCTGAGAAAAGTTTGGTATGTCGACTAAGATCCTCGGCAACTTTTACAGCTGCATTGTTGAGAGCATATTGACCAGCTGCATCACAGTGTGGTACAGCAACACTACTGCTATGGACCACAAAC
>JANRMT010062792.1:57347204-57358809 GCA_026402145.1 Polypterus bichir lapradei
CGAACTGTTCACACTTCTACCCTTAGGCAGGAGGTATAGAAGTATGAAATGCAGGACTTCCAGGCTAAAGAACTCTTTCTTTCCCAAGGCCATTAGACTCCTAAATAACTGACAGGAGTTTATAACCGTGGGCCACCTCATTCTATTTACCTCACACAAATGTACTTGACTTGTCCATCATATACAGTAATCCCTCGCTATATCGTGCTTCGACTTTCGCGGCTTCACTCTATCGCGGATTTTATATGAAAGCATAACTAAATATATAACGCGGATTTTTCGCTGCTTCGCGGGTTCTGCGGACAAAGTGTCTTTTTACTTCCTGCACATGCTTCCTCAGTTGGTTTGCCCAGTTGATTTCATACAAGGGACGCTATTGGCGGATGGCTGAGAAGCTAACCAATCAGAGCACGCAGTTAAGTTCTCCTGACTGAGAAGCTAACCAGTCAGAGCACGCAGTTGAGTTCCTGCGTGCTGAATGCAGTGTTAACCAGGAAGTCTCGTCTCGCTCATTCAGCATCAACGTGTTTCGCTGTGTAAAGAGTTGTGCTCTTTTGTGTTTATCTTTGTGCATAGTCAAGCCCTTCATTATGGCTCCAAAACGATCTGCTACTGCTTCAGGGGCCGTGCCCAAGCTTAAGAAGAAGATGTTAACGATTGCTGAAAAGGTAAACGTTTTGGATTTGTTGAAGGCTACGATTCTTTTTATTTAAAAAGTAGGAAAGGAATATAAGATCTACGGCCGCAGTGTCCTTTTAACCAGGGTGCAAAACGAGTTGTAAGTGGATGTAATAAGGCAGTAGTCTGGATGGAATCTGCTTTAGGGATTTGGATTGAAGACTGCCAGAAGAAGAACAACGGCAATGCTACACAATCGCCTGAAGTGGCTCCTTTACAAGGGCTGTAACGCTCTCCTTTGTTGTGCAGTAAAATTAAACTCATTGTTATCGGACAAGTCATCGTGTCATTGTTGGTGAGTAACCATAATTAATTTTCTTCTTACAGTGCTTAGTACATGTACGTATGTTTAGTGTCACTGTACACACATTTACTGTATACTATTTTTCTTGCATTGTACGTATTTATTGCTGGTGGCCTGTCTATCGTAATGGCTGTAACATATGTGATATCGGAGACACTCAATATCTTTAAAATAATATTTAGGTTTTACTGTATATAAACAGTGTGTTTATATACATAATTTCAATGAATCTTACCTAATATCTAAGAGAATACAAAGGGATTATGCTGTATAACTCTGCAGGGAATATTTATAAACAGTGTGGGAGAGTTTATAAGGGCTTAAAATATATAAAAATAACCATACAAACATATGGTTTCTACTTTGCGGATTTTCACCTATCGCGGGGGGGTCTGGAACGCAACCCCCGCGATCGAGGAGGGATTACTGTACCTACCTGCACATTACACTTTATATATTTTTTTTTTTTATACTTTATGCTGCCTCTGTTACTTATTATCTATCTGCTACTTATTATTTATGTTTATCTTTATACGTTGGTTTTGTCATTTGGTGTGAACAGCAAAGAAAGAATTTCATTGTACAGGGAAACATGTTTCCTTACTGTGCACATGACAATAAACTTGAACTTGAAACTTGTATGTTAAACTGAAAGACAGTCTTTGGAGATAGAACATTATTTATTCCCAGGAGGCAGTTTGGTTAAGGAAAAACAGTTTGCCTAATTTTCATTAATTTTTATAGAAAAATTCCACTCATGTTGTGAAAGTATCTGTACTTTTGTAAGGGGAGGATTCTCATATTCAGTCCTTGTCTACCTCAGTGGATGATTCAAGGAATTACACCAAGATATTTTACTCCATATTAGGATATTTCCTTAATATCTTCTTACCTCCCTCCAGTCTTGAAGATTAAGTCAGCATTTGGTGCTCCTTTAGGGTGCTGGTATCGTGGCCGTCTTTCACGATTTGTATTAGCTGGGGCAGGACGCTGAGCAAGGGATTGCATCATTTCTGGAAAACCAATACATATATACTTTTATGTGAATGGATAACAGGAAAGTAAGCATAACTTCAGTTGAGAAAGAAATGCCAAATTCAAGAACAACAGGTAATAAAAAACAGGGAATTAGCACATTTTTTCAGATAATGTGCAATTTATTTTAAAAATAAAGAGCTACTTTGAATAACCTTATTCTAGCTTAGACAGAACTTTGAAGAAAATTAAAAAAGTGGTCAAAATTGTTGCATGTACTTCATAAGTCAAGTGTTTCGGTCTCCCACTTTCTACAATAGGTACAACTATATGTCTACACAACCTAAGCACAAACTCAGTTAAAAGTTAAATCTAACTTGCAAAATATTTGGACACCATCCATTTTGTCTGACCAAGGATTTCTTGGCATTTGCCTCTTGTCTGAAATTGTATGCTCTTGAGGACATGGCTAGGTGCAAACAGAAGGGATATCATTACCTATGGAAGTTGTGCAGGTAAAGAATAGCAATGTAGCAATAGGATATAAAAGAAGGTCAGGTAGAAATTTTTTTCAGAAAAATCTTAACCATTTTCTTCTATAACAATATGCATTATTTGCATGGATTAATGGTAGTAGCAATGAACTTGCAAATAATTATCCAAAGGTTGTCACCAGTATGGTTTTACATTTGAAGACAAAACTTTCATTTTATTTATATTGCTTCACTAGGTTCAAACTTCGGGTTTAAGGGATTTCACTGGAGGCACATTTAGTACTGCATCACAGATTTAGAGAGCTTGTTTCAGTTTTCAAAAAATCATTGTATGAGCAGATAATGCTCTCCTTCTGCATTTTAATGGATTATCCCCGAGTATGCATTACGTTAAACAGTTAACCTTAAACTGTGCCAGTACGAGCTGAAAGTTATTTTACAACCCAAGTACACCCAGCATTGCGCTATCCAGATTTAATTCCTACTTCACTCCAATAGTGTATGGGTAGGGCTTGATTATTCATCAATCCATCTTGGAGAATGCAGGCATAGAAATTCAGTGGATGAAAAGAAAGAAATTTGCAAACAAAGAATGAGGACTGGACAAATTAAGTGTCAAAACATCAGTGCAAATATTATTAATAATAGAATTCACAATTGTAATCCTTAAATGTCTAAAAAGAAATAATTACTGAGATTTAAACACATACAGAGAAACTGTACCCTCTGGACCACAAAAATGGAAGAAAGCACAATCAGCATTGTGTTATAGCCTACAAGATAACTATACAAAATAATAAAAACGATTCAATTATTTTCTACTCTTGCAACAGCTTAACTACATGTATAATTTCTGGCAACTCTTATTATGAATGTATTATATCACAGGTGTGAACTAGCCTTTAGTGGTGGTTTAGCAAGCTTCAGCATTGGGCCTTATTCACACCTACCCATTTACTTGTGTTTTTTTAACTTATCTGCATATTACAGGTAATGGAAAGGACAAACTTAATTCATCTAAATTTTATGGACCTTGTTCGAATGAATCCAGAGAACTGCAGTGTAGTTTAAAAAAATAAATAAATAAAAAAAATAACCCACACAAACAAAAAAACGACATACTGCCTATTTTCTGCACAAAAACACACTACTGTGCACATTAGGGCATTTATTCCACAGGACAGGAAGTCCATCCCTAACCATTGCCTAGAAAGTGCTCTTTCCTGTTCCTTACAGATGCGGCTGGCCAAAGGCTTTGTTGAGTAATATACCTAATAATAATCTCTATCGCAGGCACATCTTATGAACTGCAGTCATCATGACTGGTATAATAATTGGCAAAGCAAAAATCATACTAAAATAACAATACACATGCCACTTATGTCAACAACAGCAAATTACTGCAGTGATTTTTCATTGCAAAGAGAAATTTACTTACAAGCAAAATAACAGGCAGACCCATGCAAAATTAGTGCACGAAAACACATTATCCTATGTACATTAACATATACTAAGAATGCATGTCAAAAAATAAAAGCACCTGCATTAATGTGCTTCTCGGCAAATGCACAATTGTGAACATGCCCAAAGATGACAGAGTAATAGTACAAATAGTCACCTTACGGACGCTGTAAACAACAATTTGGAGACACCACTTAATAGCCCTACCAAACTGAATTTCACTATATCAATTCAAAATGAATTTGAAAAACTCTTATTTGAATGAAAACATTTAACGTTTCCTTTATTTTGCCAGAGCTTTTATTTCAGTGTGGAGATTACGGCATTGGAGGTCTTATTTACAGATCTTGCACAAGTTACTGCAAACATTCTGCTGCTCCTTCAATACAGAAACTGAAAAAAAAGTCTACAGGTTTTGCTAATTTGATTTAAGTATGAGTTTTGTGAGCTAGTTATACTTGCTCCTACAGTATGTATTTTAGATAGCATAGATATTTTCCTATACAATTCCAGACACCACACTCCTAGGTAAACAGACCTCAGCTATGAGAATTTTGTGTCTGACTTCAGCTGCCTCGGTGGGGAATGCAATATCAGGCTGCATGCCTGTGGCTTATTGACACATTTGCAAAACAAAGGTACTATCAGTGCACAATTAATGCAGTGATGAGAAGGTGTGAGTAAAATAAAGGTGGCCCTGCATTACAAATATTTTCACAGGTTTCAGGGATTCTAGTGTTAAAAGTATCCTGCCCAACTTTGCTCATCTTTCACCAATGTCTATGAGTGAATCAAAGATCTAGTAATAAAAAGATTATAGGAGGCATTTTCAGAATCTCGTATCTCAAAGAAAAAATCCCTAGATGATCTAAGCCAAAGGTAGGAACCTAACCTTTCAAAATGCACTTTTCCACTGCAGGAACATTTTCAAGAATCATTTTAGAAACTCAATTTTTTTAGCATTCCCACTGCAGTAAATCTAACCATTTATAGTTAATAGTACGTTTTAAAGTTCTTACTGCGGGGTATGTACTTTTCGTTCAACCAGGAACTATTGTGTATGGGGTTCAGGCGATAAACTATGCTGAATGGCTGACCACAAAAACTGGCACCATCTTACAAATCTGTTATTAATTTGGAGAGTTACTGATGAAGATGGAGTGCCCTCCCTGGTCTGCCACCCCATGTACCACATTGAAGCAATAATCTTCCATGTGAAGTCGCAGTCACATCCAAGCAATCCAGTAAGGGGTCCCACTTGAGCTTTCAACTGCATCATACTTTACACCTCATCACTCTTCACAGCTACTTCCCTGGTGTGCAGCACCATGAAGTACATTAAATCAATAAACTTGCATGTGAAGTCTCAATTACATTGAAGCAGTAAGGTGTGGGGGTCCTCTGTGAACTCCAAATCACACCACACTATACACTGTATCACTTTTCTTTCCACATCAGATATTTTGTATAAAGGTTACAGTTCCTACTGTGCGGTGGGAATGTAGTGAGCAGGGACTGCAAGTGGCCTTGGGCCTACATTGTACAGGATTGTGGTTTATAAAATGGGGGAAAAAAAGAAAAAAGTCAAAACATTAAAATATAAAACCTTTGATAGAAATGTTGATTAAAAAGGAAGCATTTTAAATGTGAACAAAGCATGCAATACAAAAACTACACTGAATGGACTTAATGTCTCGGAATGCCTGTGCTATAGGATTTTTTTTTTTTTTTTTGATTTGACATACCTTATTAATCCCTGAGTAGAAACAGCACTACTACTCTTAAACAACTGTTATTAAATTTGCTCACCCTGATAATCCTCCTGTTCCTGTCGTTCATTAATATCCAGTGTTAGTTTCTTCATGCGCATTCTCTCCTCTTGTTCTGCTTGCTGCTGATTAAAGTGATTTGCAGCAAGATGGGAAGACAATGGAACATTTAAGATCTTAAACTAAAAAAAAATAAAAAATAAAATCAGTTTAATGTTGCGCATGATAATCATAGAAATTATCATAAAACAATCTTATTCTGTCAAATGTTTAATGTGTGCCATAAATATGTATATTTTTCAAGTTATATTGTGATTAAAAAAGTAATTATGAGCTTAATATACTATGAAGAAAAAAATAAAGCATGCGGGTTCAGTGAAACGGTTTAAAGAAAAATGTTTCTAGGAGGAAAAAAAAAAAAAAAAATCAGGCTATAGCTCCTCCACACAATTTTGGAAAAGCATCTTCAAATATTATGAACATAATAATTTAATAATTTAACTAAATGTTAAATATACATGGACTTTTTCAAACAAAGAAACTAAATACAGTATGGACAGCAAAAATACAAAATCAATTATACAGTAATTACTCCAATATTCATTCTTCTGTTCCCCTAAAAAATGTTAAAATCTTGGCAAGTTTTAAAGATGACATTTTTATAAATGATTCTAACAAACAAAAGATGGTAAAACATCATTAAAATATTTACCATTTATACAAATACACAGTATATTATGCTGAACTCTTACTCTTTAATATCAAACTGTATGTTTTCTCTTTTAAACATATAAAACAGCTGGAAAGATATAGTATAATGTATTATGCTTAAAATTACTTAAACAATTCAACATTGTAAATCATAACTCATTTTTTATTGAAAACACAAAATTAGACTATGAATTTGATAATTTTATATCACTGTGAATTTTGTGTTTTCAGTGTTTTGGCCAAGAACAACTTCCATCTGATAGGTAGGATGTTTTACTCCAAAAACGCACACACTAAAAAAACGCTTTCACAATACCGCAGCCTCCTGTGAATTTAACTGTTCTTCATTTAGACAATGTGCTACTCTTACTATCATCTATTTACTTAATTTTTGACTCACTTGCCAGTTCAAGATTACAGCAATGTAGTGTATATCTCTCCCACAATGTGAGAATCAACCTTTGAGAGGGCAACAGTGTACTACAGGGCACTCGCGTGGACACATCTAACCAACATGTCTGTGAATTCTCTACAAAGGTTTGGGGTTTGAATCAATGACTTTGTAGATATAGGACAGTGATACTGATTGCTGCCTCAGACTTCTACCTTTTTCTCACATGTACAGCTAAATCACATATATAAAAGTTTAAAACAAGACCAATCAGGAAAGGGACATTTGATATTTACCTTAGAAGTCTCATTTATGACCATGCTGGATAATTCCAGCTTTGTCACTGGAACATAGCATTTCCAGCACGGACTTTTAAGATACTACCTCTTGAATGATAAAAACAATGTTGATAACAATAACTAATGTCAAGCCTTGATACAGTATCTGGTAATAGCAAAAAAAATCAATTAACCATTTACCTCTATCACTTCTGCATTCATGAATTAATTTAATTTCAGAGTCGCAGAGAGGGTCACCCACACTATCTAAACTGATGTTTTATAAAAAGTGGTGTTTAAAGTGAATGCCATTTTTTTAATGGTCTTGATAAAAAAAGAAAGCAAAAAAGTTTAGGTAACTGTGTCATGAAAAGATGCAATTAACAAAACATATTTTCACATTGATCGACTCTACACAAAAAGCGTACCTTCAGCAGTGAACCAAACCAAATTGATGCAAAAAAGAAAAAAAGAAAAAAAAAAAAAAGATATATACATACATATACACACATACATACTCTGTTGCAGCAATATTTAAAATACTATTTTATATTTTTTTTATAGTATTTTTTGGAAACACTTTAGACCTCAGTCTCCTTCAAAGCATGTGAAAAGAATGTAGACACGGACAATGGTTCTAATTAACTTAAAACAATCCTACTAACTGTAATACAGAGACTAACTCCTGGAGTCACGCCAGGGTTGGTCTATCAGGGTGGTCTGAAACTCACACTGCCAGTAGGGCTCTTCATAAAAAAAAAAAAAAAAAAAAAAAAGTTGTTTGAAGCCTCAATGTGGGCTCAACACCAACAAAAGTTAGAGTTAATGCAGTGCCAATGCTAGTTGGAATACAAGCAGGAATATAAAAGATTAAGGTACACTTGAAAACAGAAATGTTGTATTTTTGCTGATAATGAAAGGATGGTGTGGACTTTGTTGTTATGCTATTGAAGTAAAATTTTAATCGTTCATTAATGACTTTGCTTGTTCTTCATGGAAGCCTTTGGCGATTTCAGTGACAGCTATTTTGATATTATGCAAAGTAATGAATTTTTCTAATGCATATGTTTTTACTCACAAATTCTATCATTGCCATTTGCAAAGAAAATCAATGGCTTCTTTCTTCCAAAAAATGTTCCAAATTGCTTGAATATTTTATGAGTTTTATTCTGAATGAACCCTTCTTTTCTTTCACCATGTAAATCACTACTTGTTTCTGTTACTGATAGTTTGTGAATTGGAAAAGGACAATTTAGATACCTAAACTTGGTGCAGGTATTGGCAAATATTCATCACACAAAAAAAAAAAAAAAAAAAAGATAATAGGAAAAACTACATTCAACATACCATATTTACAGCTCTTTCATATGTGTGCACTTTTAATACATCCAGAACTATCCAACCAAGAAGAAACATATTGCATCCAATTTATCTTAGTTTTTATTTTCACTTGAAAAGCAAGGATATGAAACAAACAAAACATTCATTGATGTAGAGGTGATAACTGCAAATGTTTTTTTTTTTTTTTAAATTTAAATATGGTTTGTTAATAGCTTAATTATGTTCAGTTAATTTTACAAATAAAAACTGTGGAGAATGTAAAATTTGAACAAAACAGTGGCTTCGCCAAAAGTGAAGCATGGGGTTAACATAGTCTTGCAAAATGTTAAGTACTACAGATTTTGATTATATTGGACCCTTTCTTCTAAAACAGATTTTATATATCTATATCTAAATATCTATACTGTATATGTATCTACAGTACAGGCCAAAAGTTTGGACACACCTCCTCATTTAATGTGTTTTCTTTATTTTCATGACTGAAGGCATCAAAACTATGAATGAACACATGTGGAGTTATGTACTTAACAAAAAAAGGTGAAATAACTGAAAACATGTTTTATATTCTAGTTTCTTCAAAATGGCCACCCTTTGCTCTGATTACTGCTTTGCACACTCTTGGCATTCTCTCGATGAGCTTCAACAGGTAGTCACCTGAAATGGTTTTCACTTCACAGGTGTGCCTTATCAGGGTTATTTAGTGGAATTTCTTGCTTTATCAATGGGGTTGGGACCAGCAGTTGTGTTGTGCAGAAGTCAGGTTAGTTGGACGATCATTTATTTTTCAACAGGACAATGACCCCAAACACACCTCCAGGCTGTGTAAGGGCTATTTGACCAAGAAGGAGAGTGATGGAGTGCTGTAAATGGTCATGAAAATAAAGAAAACACATTGCATGAGGAGGTGTGTCCAAACTTTTGGCCTGTACTGTATATCTATACAAACTGCTTAAAAAAAATTAAAGGAACACTTTGAAAACACATCAGATCTCAATGAGAAAAAAAAATCATGCTGGATATCTATTCTAATATGGACTGGGTATTGTGATACGAACAAAAGGATGTCACATTGTTTGATAGAAATGAAGATTATCAACCTACAGAGGGCTGAATTCAAAGAAACCCCATAAATCAAAGTGGAAAAAATGATGCGGCAGGCTAGTCCATTTTGCCGAAATGTCACTGCAGCAATTCAAAATCGTACTCAGTAGTTTGTAGAGCCCCCACGTGCTTGTATGCATGTCTTGACAACGTCAGGGCATGCTTCTAATGAGAAGACAGATTGTGTCCTGGGGGAACTTCTCCCAGATCTGGATCAGGGCATCACTGAGCTCCTGGACAGTCTGAGCTGCAACCTGGTTGCGTCAGATTGTCCAAAACATAATGTCCCAGAGGTGTTCTATTGGATTTAGGTCTTGTAAGTGTTGGGGCCAGTCAATAGTATCAATTCCTTCATCCTCCAGGAACTGCCTGCATACTCTCGCCATATGAGGCCGGGCATTGTTGTGCACCAGGAGGAACCCAGGACCCACTGCACTAGTATAGGGTCTAACAATGGGTCCAAGGATTTCATCCCAATACCTAATGGCAGTCAAGGTGCTGTTGTCTAGCCTACAGACGTCTATGTGTCCCTCCATGGATATGCCTCTGCTCCATGCCCTTGAGATTGTGCTGGGAGACACAGCAAACCTTCTCGCAATGGCATGTATTGATGTGCCATCCTGGAGAAGTTGGACTAATTGTGCAACCTCTGTGGGGTCCAGGTATCGCCTCATGCTACCAATAGTGACACTGACCGTAGCCAAATGCAAAACTAGTAAAAAAAACAGAAAAGATGAGGAGGGAAAAATGTCAGTGGCTTCCTCCTGTTAAACCATTCCTGTTTTGGGGGTTGTCTCATTTTTGCCAATCTAGTGCACCTGTTGTTAATTTCATTAACACCAAAGCAGCTGAATCTGATTAACAAAAGTTTCACTTATTTGATGTGAGCAATATATATTATATTATTACAGATTTGACATGCATTTTGTTTGAAGGGAAAGAAAACACGTTGTAAATGAGATGAAAATATATTAAGGTTGTTATTTAACCTTGTTTCATGCAACAGGAAAAATAAGTGCAGAACAGCATTACATAAAGTTAAGAATAAATGATATTTAAAGTTAATTATATATAAACAGAGCCTATGACATAAACCACACAAATTGTGGCCGGATAATTTAGACAAGCAAATGTGTGTTAGAAACATAATGTTGTCAAACACCATTTAATTTGTGAATTTGTGTGCAAAGTCAAACTAGGATTCACTGAAGATTCAATTTTACAAAAATCATTCCAATCATAACTACTGGCAACCGTTCTTCCATATGAAACTACTAATATTAAATAAAAAACAAACCTGCTGCTTATTGCCTTTCCGAGTTAACATGACAAACTGCATGGTGTCCACAATTTCATTGTCATCGCCTACACAAGCAGGTGGAGGTCCTTTCCTCAACTGACTTTTCAGCTGCAGGGGAATGGCTACATCCAGTTGATGAACTTTGACAGATTCACCACTTCTTTGCTGTAAAATAAATAAATAAATAAATATCCTTGCTTGGAACAGACTGTAAAGCTTTATTAAAGTATAAAAATATTTTAAAACCTGCAGGTTTTCCAGCATCATCTTATCCAAGGCCTGTATAAATTCTTCATCTTCAGCACAAGCTATATGCTTAAGACCACCACCCTTTATCGTCACCTCCTTAAAAAGGAAAAAAGAAAAAAAAAAACAAAAAACAAAAAACAAAGAGGGAGGAGATTATTATTTTATTAGTATTCGTTGCATAAAAACGAAAATACATGACATACTAGTTACTTGAAATAAACTATCCCCCAGGTGTGAAATTGTCATTTTGCTACTGAAATAAAACTATTAAAACACAATGCAATTACCAGATTTAATGCGCCTGGAACATACACTGAATCCAGAAAGTATTCACAACGCATCACTTTTTCCACATTTTGTTATGTTACAGCCTTATTCCAAAATGGATTAAATTAAATTTTTTTCCTCAGAATTCTACACACAACATCCCATAATGACAACGTGAAAAAAAGTTTGAGGTTTTTGCAAATTTATTAAAAATAAAAAAAACTGAGAAATCACATGTACATAAGTATTCACAGCCTTTGCTGAATACTTTGTCGATGCACCTTTG
>JANRMT010062792.1:57383809-57408912 GCA_026402145.1 Polypterus bichir lapradei
AAAAAAAAAAAAAAAAAAACACAAAATTTCCACTGCCAAACATACTCACCTCCATTCCAAGTCTTATATCCTCCAAAACACCATCAACTACATGGATGCCTACATCTTCTTGATAGGCAACTAAGCCAGCAAGAAGGTTGGCCACACAGTGAATGCTGTTATACTTCACATTCCAAATATTGACCATGCAGCAGATTAAATAATTTTTGGTTTCTGGGTCCTGCCATGGTAATTTTCTCATCTGCCTCAGTACCTACAAACATTAAATGCAATATGTCAGTTTCTTTAATATTGCAGTATAATTCTATAATATTATCACAAATAAATGTAAACATTTGCCAATTGCAAACTACATTTTGAGTAAAGAAACACAAAGCACCTGCATAAATAATACGTAATACACCCCATTTAGACTGAATCTTGTCTCTTTGCTTTTCAGCTTGTTTGTTCACCGATCACACAAAAATTAATGAACAAATTTTCATGATATTTTGCAGATAGGCTGATATTGGTCCAACATAAAATACAGGCAAAAAGTAGTGATGTGTGAACCCTGTGAAATGTATTGAATTCAATAGAGAGTGAGGAACTAAATTAGTTTAGAGTGGCTTATAATGTTTAAATGGTGTTTTAATTGTCCATGAGGGCTCGGGAAACATCTGCCAACAACTCTGGATTGTTTATTGTGGCGAAAAATATGATCCGAGTGAGCTGTCAGGGAGCAGTGCTAAAAACACTCTGCCACTGTGCCTCAAACAACAAAAGAGGTAGATGTAATGGCTACAAATTAGCAATATATATTTATACTAAAAAAATAAAAATTAAAAAAAAAAAAAAAAAAAAAATCACTGTGCTCAAAGAGCTCTAGTCATGAGGCACACATTGGCCATGCCAAAAAGCAGTCGTGCGAGACTGGCTCATACGACTGTTTGAGGTTAACCAGTTTTGTATACCTTCACCAATATTTCCAAATTTCTTTCATCAATATAAAATTATGTTCTTGCTTATATTCCAGCTCAACTTTAAATCAAGTCATTTTTAACCTCATTAAAACAATATTTTTATTGGAAGTTGTGGAACTACTTGTATAATTCATAAAGTTTATGTAGAAAAGAAACAAACTGAATTGGGTTGAATGAATAATTACAAATTGCAAAATGGCAAACTGTATAATTTATAATATATTTTTCAATTTAGTCACAAAAACAACTGCAAAAAAAATAAAATCAAATCGATTATGTAGGATATTCATCATTTTAGGATATACATGTCTAAAGGCAAACCCTGTGAAATAGACATTTGAAATTCATACTGAAATGTATTCAGGCTCAATTTCTACTTGAAACATAGTTATGCATATGATTTTTGGCTGTTCAAAAAAAGATTTACCTTTTCTGTTGTAACCTTGGAGAGGTCTTTGTAAAGTAGTTTACGAATATACTCTTGAAGTGGCGGTCTCTTCTTCCTCACTGCTTTTTCAACTGGCGGTGGATTGCAATAATAATAAGCATTCTCAACCATGGTGACATAACGGGCATCTAAGTGCATTGCTTGTTTTTTTCGCATCATTTGCTCCTGTCACAGAGAATATTACACTTCAATATTACTAAATAAAAAAATATTACTTAAGATAATTGAAATATGCAAATATAATGAGATTTGAAACCAGCAGACAGACAGTCTAAGAGCTACCCAATGGATTTTTTTGAGAAAGAAACAAAAGCAAATAAATTAATTACACTGCACAACAAAGTTTTTACTTCTTGAACACTGTTGGGTGTTTCTTATAGATTTTTGGGTGCTGATCACGAATAACATCAACATTTACCCATCACATACCATTTCTTCAGTTTTGTCAAGATTTTTTCTTATATTTGTATCCAAACATTTTCGTTCCCGTATGTGACTTATTAACAACGGTTTGTGCAGCCTGGGCATGTCCAGGCATGGAATCAGGCCAGGTTGGAAGCTGTTCTGTGGAAGTTGACATCCTTGACAGGTCTGAACAAGTTTGACACTGTCTCAGCATGCTATAAAGGTGGCTTGCATACACCGATCCTGCTCATTTGGTTTATATAGATAATCAGTGTGTATGTATAGTATCAGTATAGTAAAAGTATAGTATCTGTAGCAATATAACAGTAAGTAAGCTTGATGCTACAGACGTTTTGGAGTCGGGCGATATGTCTTGTCAATGTTGTAACAGCCGTGATACATTCTGCTATATCAGTGGCGAATATACACTTGCGCCTCAGAGACGTTGGATGACTGCTTTTGTGAAGAAAACTTATCACCTGTACTTCAGCTGCAAAACTGGTAATCAAGATAAAGAATGGGTGCCTCACATTTGCGGTGTGACATGTGCTGTCAGTCTGAGAGTCTGGCAAACAGGCACTCGAAAGACGATACCGTTTGCTGTTCCGATGATATGGCGAGAACAGAAAGACCATGTGACGGACCGTTACTTCTGTTTGACTAATGTGTCTGGTTTCTCTGCCAAAAACAAGAAGTCAATTGAATATCCTAATCTGCCTTCAGCAATGAGACCAGTGCCACATGACAACAGTCTTCCAATTCCAAAACCACCAGAGGATTGGACTTTAGACGAACCAGATGAAGAAACTGCAATGCAGGGTACTGACAGTGACATTGACCTGGATTTTGAACCGTGCTTATCAGGTGATCCACATCTGATGACACAGTCCGAATTGAGCGATGTGGTCCAAGATTTGGGTCTGTTAAAAGCAAAAGACAAGTTGCTGGGTCCGAGACTGCAGGAATGTACCTGTCACCAGGTACGAAAATTTCTGTGTTTCGAGGCCGACATGATATAACCAAAGTTTTTGCACAAGTCGCCAGTCTCTGTTTCTGTTATGACATTGAAGGATTGTTCTCGGCCTTGGGTTGTGATCACAACCCGGAAGAGTGGCATCTCTTCATTGATTCGTCAATGTTAAGCCTGAAAGCTGTTCTGCTACACAATGGCAACGTTTATCCTTAAGCACCTATTGGCTATGCAGCACACATGAAAGAAATGTATGAGAATATGAAACTGTCGCTGAAGCATGTCCAGTATAGCAGGTACAACTGGAATATCTGGGGAGATCTTAAAGTCATTGCTCTATTACTAGGACTACAGCTCGGCTATACAAAGTACCGTTGTTTCATCTGTGAATGGGACAGCCGTGCCAAAGAGTCGCACTATTCTCGACAGAACTGGCCATTCCGTAAAAAGTTAGTTCCAGGACAGAAAAATGTGGCACATGAATTGCTTGTCGACCTGGCAAAGATATTTCTGCCTCCTCTTCACATAAAACCGGGACTCATGAAGAATTTCGTGAAAGCACTGAACAAGGAAGACGAAGGTTTTCGTTATTTAAGACAGATGTTCCCAAGAATAACTGACAAGAAGATCAAAGAGGGCATTTTTGTTGGCTCCCAGATCAGACATGTTATGAATGACAAGCGGTTTGAAGATCTGTTAGTTGGGCCGAAAGAAATTGCCTAGAAAGCCTTCAAAGACGTTGTTGACAATTTTCTGGGCAATTACAGAGCCCCAAACTACATTCAGCTGGTAGGCAAACTTCTCAAACCATACAAGACGATGAAGTGCAACATGTCACTCAAAATTTATTTCCTCCACTCACACTTGGACTTCTTCCCAGCAAATCCCGGTGCTGTCAGTGATGAACACAGTGAAAGGTTTCACCAGGACATTGCTAAGATGGAGAAACGATACCAGGGCAACTGGAATCCGTCAATGCTTGCTGAGTACTGTTGGACATTGCAACGTGATGTACCAGACATTGAATACAAAAGAAAATCAGGAGGAAAACACTTTTAATTCTGTTGAGTTTAATAGCTTATGCGAAACATAAATGTGACTAAATACATTACGCGAACACTTTTCAGGAAGCAAGACATTTAAAAAAAAAACTTGTGCAGTGTTACATGAAAATAAACAAAGGCTCAATAGTTTAGCAAAGAAGGCAAGTTAACATACAGCTGTGGGAATCGTGTGATATTTTGAAGTACATCTCAACCTGGTGAGAGGTTTATTGCAGCATTTTTTTAGATTTCACTGGAAGGGGCTTTACTGCTATATATAATGTAAATATGAATAATTATAAAAAAAAAATAAAAATGTAAAAAAAATTTAGAGATAACAAGTCTTGGTAGTATAACACGAACTACTATTATTTTGAATGCTGTGTATTAAGGATATTACAGATTAATCATACAGCAAACAACTTCTAATATAATGTAAACATGAAGTGCACAGAAACAAAATATTTTTTATAAAATCAAAGATTTCTATATAGGAAAGACTCCGACATAGAAGTAATGGTGCACCAGCAGTAGAAACAATCCTTTTCAAAATAAATCATATTGGTCTTGTTGATGGTGTACTATAAACAGAAGAGAAAAGCTATACCAAATACCAGATTAACAAGGCATAGGGTTTTTTTATGTATTTGCTAAACTGTATTAAAAATTGTCTTTTCCCATGACATATGGCAGTCGAAGTGAAGGGTCAGCCATTGTACAGCTTCCCTGCAGCAATATTCAGGTTAAGGGCCTTGCTCAAGGGCCCAACAGAGTAGGATCTGTTTTGGCATTAATGGGATTTGAACAGCCAACCTTCCAGATACCAGCACAGATCCTTAGCCTTTGAGCCATCATTCTCGTCACTCATGAATCTGAGAACCGGAATCAAAGAAAAAGTTTCAAGACTGAGCTGGTAGCAATTTAAATGGGCGATATAAACTTAAGACTCTTACATGGTGCTATCAGAAATAGTCAAAGTTTACTTTTAACCATTACTGTGCACAATATAAAAAGCAAAATAGGAAAATAAAGAGAGTAATTGTTTTACTTTTAGTGCTTTGATGCATTTAAAGTATCTACTACACTATCACACGTGTGATTAAAACTATGCTGTAGTTGAAGATCTGTCTTAATGTAATCACCATAACAAATATAGCCTTAAGAATAGTATATTTTGTACAGTGCAAAACAAAACAGTTCAAAGGAGGATTAATTTAGTGGAACCAAATTCTGTTTAACAATATATGTATGCTAAAGTGAAGTGCAGTATTTCTGGTCAATATATAATCTAAGAGATTATAACAACACAGAATGAGAAGATATGCAAGTAACAGAGGTTGAATGGTGTCATCAGAAAAAACACAAGTATCCTTTGTTTCACTTCCTGGCAAATGACAAAGAAACCCAGTGAATACACAATACATGAACTTCAAAAGGACAGAAAAAAAAATTCTCTTGATCACTTTCTTTTGCACCTTATTTATCAACAAAATAGTATACTATTAAAACGTTAATGTAGTCACAAATTCCATACCTTTTAAACACAGTGTTTCCCAACCTTTGTGCTGCTGCGATCCAGTTTTTCACATGCCAGTGTTTTTGAGACCCACCAGGGGTTGGTGGGGGTGTCTCCCTTGCTGAATAGCACATGATTGTCAAGGCCAGGGTCCCATGCAACCACCAGAGCATCAAAGCATTAGATGGATCAAGTGTGATCATCAAAGCTTTTCCTCCTTGGTGAATTGAACATGATCATCAGAGCAAGGGTTGGGAAGATCGTCCAGGATAGGACTCGATCCACCTGTGATGCTGCCACTGTGAATCAAGTGCAATTGTTTGAGCTTTGGGGGTTAGGGGGTAGGCCTGGTTTTGTCTGGGGTCGGATTGGGCCCCCCTATGCAATGCTGCCACAACCCACTGGTTGGGAAATGCTGCATTAATAACATAACTTTAAAATAGGATAAGAAGATGTATTACTTTATAAAGCTTTAAACATTTAATCAAAGACTGATTTTAAACTTCAACTCATCATTAAATACATATTTTTTACATAAAGTACAACATAATGTCTGTATAATTGGATGATCATATTTCAAGATTGCCTTACCAAAAGAACACTTGTTCTCAAATGTGAATCAGTTGTTCTGAAGAGGAAACGGCCACATGTTTCCAGAAGTGTACACGCCATTTCAATATGGTGATGGGAAAAGTCTGACAATAACATCTAGAAGAAGAAAAAGTATTTTATGAAGATATATGAAACCAATGAAGTCCAAATTATGCATAAAGTATGTCACAGTAGAAATGTAAATGTTTTAACCACAGTATAAAAAAATTCTTGAATATGTATACCTTAAGATGACTATTTCATTTTCCCATTGTTTAGCGCTTATTTCTATGCATAGAGCAAAAGCAGGACCAAATACCTACAATTTTCATATTCCTGGCAAATAGTCTTCAAAATGCATAAAGCAAGTGTTACAGTTTACAATTAATGCACTGTACCTCATAATAGCTATTTAACCTCTCTCTCACAATCGCTCTTTGTTTCTTGTTCCAGCGCACAAAGCCCTTATCAGCAGTACTAACCCAATTAGCAAGACTGTTGAAGTTTGGCCTGAAGCTGCCATTGGCCAACTTCAGGACTGCTTTGAACAAACAGACTGGAATATATTTTTTCAGACAGACAGACTTAGGGACATATACTTCATCTGTGCTGTCATATATTAATTACTGTCAACAAAAGGATTAAGATTTACCCAAATGAGAAACCATGGATGAATAGTGAAGTCAAACAGTTGCTCAGTGAAAGGGACAAAGCCTTTAAATTAGGAGACATCTCAGCCTATAGAGCCGCCAGAGCTAACCTTAAGAAGGGCATCAAGTCTGCTAAACTAAAGTACAAACAACGGATTGAGGAGGACTTTGACAGTAACTCAAACTCACAGTGGATGTGGCAAGGCATCCGATTAATCACGGATTACAAAAAGAAAAATGACGTACAATACACACTGGCCAATAACAATGCCAACCTAGCAGAGGAGCTTAACAGTTTCTTTGCACGGTTTGACAAGGACAATAACCAGCCTCCAGTCAGCTTCGAGCTGACCGGAGACTCACAGCCTGTGGTCGTACACATACATGATGTGCGGCGGGCACTCAAAAACATCAATACAAGGAAGGCAGCAGGTCCTGATAATGTGCAAGGACGTGTGCTTCAGGCCTGCGCTGACCAGTTAATGGAGGTATTTACACACATATTCAACCCCTCTCTCTCCTCATGTGTAGTCCCCTTGTGCCTGAAATCCACAATCATTGTACCCGTTCCCAAAAAACCGAGGATAATCTGTCTTAATGACTATCGACCAGTCGCTCTCACCCCTGTCATCGCGAAGTGCTTTGAACGACCGGTAATCACCCACATCAAAGACTCCATCCCAGCTGATCTAGAACAATACCAGTTTGCCTATCGGTCAAACAGATTAACTGAGGACGCCATCTGTGTGGCACTACATGCTGCCCTCTCGCACCTGGAAAAGCCCAACACCTATGTTAGGATGCTCTTCATTGACTACAGCTCTGCATTTAATACCATCATACAGTGCATCCAGAAAGTATTTACAGCGCATCACTTTTTCCATATTTTGTTATGTTACAGCCTTATTCGAAAATGGATTAAATTCATTTTTTTCCTCAGAATTCTACACACAAAACCCCCTAAGGACAATGTGAAAAAGTTTACTTGAAGTTTTTGCAAATTTATTAAAAATAAAAAAAACTGAGAAATCACATGTACATAAGTATTCATAGCCTTTGCTCAATACTTGGTCGATGCACCTTTGGCAGCAATTACAGCCTCAAGTCTTTTTGAATATGATGCCACAAGCTTGGCACACCTATCCTTGGCCAGTTTCGCCCATTCCTCTTTGCAGCACTTCTCAAGCTCCATCAGGTTGAATGGGAAGCGTCGGTGCACAGCCATTTTAAGATCTCTCCAGAGATGTTCAATCGGATTCAAGTCTGGGTTCTGGTTGGGCCACTCAAGGACATTCACAGAGTTGTCCTGAAGCCACTCCTTTGATATCTTGGCTGTGTGCTTAGGGTTGTTGTCCTGCTGAAAGATGAACCGTCGCCCCAGTCTGAGGTCAAGAGCGCTCTGCAGCAGGTTTTCATCCAGGATGTCTGTACATTGCTGCGGTCATCTTTCCCTTCATCCTGACTAGTCTCCCAGTTCCTGCCACTGAAAAACATCCCCACAGCATGATGCTACCACCACCATGCTTCACTGCAGGGATGGTATTGGCCTGGTGATGAGCGGTGCCTGGTTTCCTCCAAAAGTGACGCCTGGCATTCACACAAAAGAGTTCAATCTTTGTCTCATCAGACCAGAGAATTTTGTTTCTCATGGTCTGAGAGTCCTTCAGGTGCCTTTTGGCAAACTCCAGGCGGGCTGCCATGTGCCTTTTACTAAGGAGTGGCTTCTGTCTGGCCACTCTACCATACAGGCTTGATTGGTGGATTGCTGCAGAGATGGTTGTCCTTCTGGAAGGTTCTCCTCTCTCCACAGAGGACCTCTGGAGCTCTGACAAAGTGACCATTGTATTCTTGGTCACCTCCCAGACTAAGGCCCTTCTCCCCCAATCGATATTCCAGTTGTACCTGCTATACTGGACATGCTTCAGCAACAATTCCATATTCTCATATGTTTCTTTCATGTGTTCTGCATAGCCAACAGGTACTGAAGGATAAACGCTGAAATTGTGTAGCAGAACAGCTTTCAGGCTTAAAATTGACGAATCAACGCAGAGAGACCACTCTTCCGGGTTGTGATCGCAACCCAAGGCCGAGAACAATCCTTCAAATGTCACAACAGAAATAGAGACTGTCAACTTGTGCAAAAACTTATCATGATGTCGACCTCGAAACACAGAAATTTTTGTACCTGGTGACAGCAAACATCATTCCTGCAGTCTTGAACCCAGCAGCTCGGCTTTTGCTTTTGACAGACCCAAATCTCTGACCAAATCTTTCAATTCGGACTGTGTTATCAGATGTGGATCGCCTGATGAGCATGCTTCAAAATCCACGTCAATGTCACCGTTAGTACCCTGCATTGCAGTTTCTTCATCCTGTTCATCTAAAGTCCAATCCTCTGGTGGTTTTGGAATTGGAAGACTGTCATCATGTGGCACGGGTCTCATTGCTGAAGGCAGATTAGGATATTCAATTGACTTCTTGTTTTTGGCAGAGAAACCAGACACATTAGTCAAACAGAAGTAACGGTCCATCACATGGTCTTTCTGTTCTCGCCATATCATCGGAATAGCAAACGGCATTGTCTTTCGAGTGCCTCTGAGCCAGGCTCTCAGATTGACAGCACATGATGCACAGCAAATGTGAGGGGCTCATTCCTTGTCTTGATCACCAATTTTGCAGCCGAAATACAGATAAGCTTTTTTCACAAAAGCAGTCATCCAAAGTCTCTGATGCGCAAGTGTATATTCATCACTGATATAGCAGAATGTATCACGGCTGTTACGACATTGACGAGACATATTGCCCAACACCAAAATGTCTGTAGCATCAAGCTTAGGATGCCAAGGATGTCAACTTCCACAGAAGAGCTTCCAGCCTGGCCAGATTCCATGCCTGGACATGCCCAAGCTGCACAAACCGTTGTTAATAAGTCACTTACGGGAGCGAAAATGCTTGGATACAATTATAAGAAAAAATCATGACAAAACTGAAGAAAAGGTACGTGATGGGTAAATTTTGATATGTTATTCGTGATCAGCACCCAAAAATCTATAAGAAACACCCAACAGTGTTCAAGAAGCAAAAAATTTGTTTTGCAGTGAATCATTGCAGATCAGGTTGAGAGAGTTTCCAGCTTTAATTTTCTAGGAGTCACCATCTCAGAGGACCTGTTCTGGGCTGACAACAACTTGGCTATAATAGGCAAAGCACAACAACACCTATATTTTCTCAAGAAGCTAAGGAGAGCTGATCTCTCCCAGAAGTTGCTGGTTAATTTCTATAGATGCACTATAGAGAGCATCTTAACTAACTGCATGATGGCCTGGTACAACAGCTGCACCAAAGCTGCTAAAGAAGCCCTGCAGCGGGTCGTAAAAACAGCAGAGGCCATCACTTGAACTCTTGTATAAGACTCGCTGTGTGAGAAGGGCCAAAAACATTCTCAAGGACAAAACTCATCCTGGAAATTCTTTGTTGGAGCTCCTCCCGTCAGGCAAACACAGTTTTGCCATAAACTTTCTGAACTCTGAATCTCCTCAGTCTGAGATCATTTTTAATTGAACATGTGCAATATACTAAAGTAATACAATATATACAGTACACTCCCAAAATTCGCGGGGGTTACGTTCCTAGAGCACCCGCAAATTGTGAAAAACCGTGACTTTTGGATGTTGTTAAAAATGCCTTTTAAATGCCTATTTTTATAGTTTAAACCCTAAATACATTATGCCCCCAAAACACTTTAATTTTGTTGCAAACTTAGCTTAATTCATTAATACATTACCTAAAAAATGACCTTAATACATTACCTAAAAACAGAATGTAAAGGTAAACCCGTATAATGTACAGTACTGTACTGCTGTGTCTCCCGCGGTGCTAGAACGTAAAATACAGATGTTACCGCTATACGTACTGTACTTCATGCAAGCGCGTTTTCTTTGGTATACGCTGTCGTTTTCTTTATTATAAGTAGAGTAAATACATAATTTCATTTATTTAAAATACAGTAAAATGTACGGGTACTCACCAATGATGAATGATACTGATGATGAAGATGAAGTAGCTGTGCAGTACAATGCAGAGGATTTTAAACTCCTCAGGTGGCGCCTCTTCTTTAGGCGCTTCAGGAAGAGTCGTATCTTTGGATGGGTTTCATGCTGGATTTTTTTTTATAGGTTTCAGGAACATTGTGATGGGAAGTTGCTGTCGTTTCTTCATGGTGGCAAGGAGTGCTTTATATGTCTGAATGGCAGCATCGATGCCATTATTAACTGTGAGAGCCCAAACTATATAGAGAGCCCATGCTTCAATCATCCCTTGTAAATCACTTCTGAAAACGATCAAACCATCCCTTACTGGCTTGAAAATCTTCAGGCTCCGGTGCTGTTGATGGTCCTGGTTGCAGTTCTTCGGTATCTTCTACATTGTCTCCTGTAGCGAACTGCTGGTACAATTTCCATGCTTTCTCACAGATGATGTTACCATCCAAGGGGATGTTTTTCTTCCTGTAGTCGGTGATCCACAATGCCAAGGCAGATTCCATCCTGACGATATTTTTATTCCTTACGGTCGTAACCTTTTTGGCACTATCACAGAAACTTACAGATACAGCACTCCGGATCGCTGCCTTGTTCTTCTTTATGTAGAGTACAGTGCTTTTGTTAATGCCATAGTGGCAACTACTGCAGCATAACCTTTTAGTTCCCGGAGCAAATCCAGTAGTTCAACCTTTTCCTGGAGTGTTTAAACTGCTTCTGGTGCTTAGGCTCAGAGCCAGAAGCCTTAGAAGGCGCAGGGCATTTCAGCGATATCTTGTGCGTTTAAGAATAATAAAATGAAAACAATAACAGAATGGAAAACATGAGGACACTCAGCTGGAGACGCATCACACTCAATCAGAAGCAAGGAGAAATGAATAACGCTCTCGGATTGGCTACTTTCACCATCCCAAACCACGTTTCCCTCAGCGGTTGCTTCCTGTTCTCTCCACAGCACTGTATTGCCACGAAAAAAGGCATAAAAAATTGCGGAGGATATTTGTGCTTTCCGCTAACAATCAATAGTTAGGTCCCAAGGAAAAATCCGCAAATGACCGAGTCTGTGAACCCTGAACCGCGACTTTGCAGGGGTCTACTGTAATATGTAATGTACTATTCATTAGCAGGTGCAATAACAATTTATGCTGCTGTACTTTGAGAAATAATAATTTGCTTTGGTTACTTGATCACTTAACACTGTATACAACATATTTTGAATTATTTGACTTTTCTTTAAATGCACCTTGGGGCTGTCACAAAAAGTAATTTTGTTGTGTTACACAATGACAATAAAGTGCTTGAACTTGAAATAACCTACTAAACAAATTAATTTAAGTAAGGCATTATCACAGAATGAATTTGCATTTGAAAGAATGCAGTTAAATTAATATACAACTAATATGTAATGCTGTTGCAAGGTGATTAGGGTGAACCCACAATCCTTTTATTTAACTACACAGTAGTGTGCAAAGCAGACTTCAGGGTTATACTGTGTATCATTACAGACATTGAAGACAACAGAACATGTCAGTTAACTGTGATATAGTTAGTTCAAGCAAACTGGAATGTCATGGACACATAATCAAATGAGCTTGAAATAACATTTTCAGTTCACTTCATTGTCCAGCTGCCTGGAGTCCCTAAAATGTCAACGTCAAAAATACCTGAGTTTAGCTTATGTATGGTTGAAACTTTCAATAACTTTAAGCCAATCTTCACACCAAGTTTGTGTTTTATAAATTCTGACATTTCTGTTATGGCTTATGTATGTTTCCAAGTGTAAGCAAATTTTATACATGAGGCTTCAGATTCAGGCAAAAACAGACAGAAGACTTAAATTTATTTTGAAGATTTCGGACAACAGTAAAATTATTTAGACAGTACAATGGAAATTGACATTTCTTTTTTGCCAATTTGAAGTTTACATGTACAAATTCAGAAACTCGAAAGTCAAGATTTATCTGCACTTTTTGAACATGTAAATACAGGCAGTGGAAGAAGTGTTAAAGAAAAAAATCAGTGCGATATTGGCTCTGTTAAGGACAGACTATGTCTGCTAAGTAGCTTTCCTAAATGAAAACTGACTGTAAGATAAAAAACTTCAAATTAAACAAACTCTCCAAAATGTAAGTAAGTTAAACAGAATTTAAAACAGTACTGTGTTGCTTCCTGATACAACACAGTTCATTAGCTTGATATATAGTAGTTTTCGTGAACAGAAGAAAAATAATCAAGGAATATCAACAATTTCACTAACCTTCAAACAGTGAAGTGTGTCATTTTTAGAGAACATCTTGAACTTAGTTAGCTCTCCTATAAATCTTACAGTTTTATTTTTAGTTTCAATATTGATTTGGTCCTTCTTTCGTACCTGTAATAAAAATGGAAAAAATGACGTATTTAAAACAAGGCAGCTCCATAAAGTTTTAGAAAGTATATTATCTTTTTCATCAAATGGAGAGTTCATGAAGCACTAGTATAAAATTAAAATGCCAAAACTTAATCTGCTGTTAGTTCAATGGAGTTTTAACTATGACTGGAAGATACAGCCAGCTTTTCACTTGTTGCTCGATATTTTTCCTCATACAATGACAGAGGACAATTGAAAAATTTAATTGCACAATTAAAATGTTTAATCAAAACTGACTGCATATTAAATCGAAATGTAATGCAATTTCTTCAAGCATGTTAACATTTTTCTTTAAAGCAGAAATAAAATCAGTGATTAATTTCTAACACAAAACAGTTTTAATAATCATTTGCCTATGCGTATTAAATTATTCCAGTTAGTTTATTCAATTGTTTCTGTTACACATAACTATTCAATAAACAGTGAAACACTAACCAGTCAAAAGCTCAATTCTGTTTTTATTTTCAGCCACATCACAATGCATATTAGTCTAGCACTTTGATTGGATCCATCAACAATTCAGTTTTTAAAATGGTATGAAGTTGAAAAATAAGACATTATTGTTTTTCTGTTTATTTAGCCAGTTTTGGTTTTTATTAGCAACATATTCAGATACAGAAAAAATGTAGCTAGTGTTGGGAAAGGTTACTTTTGAAGTTAACTCAGTTACATTACTCATTACTTACAAAAAAGTAACTAAGTCTGTTATACAGCTACATTTTATAAAATTATAAAACAGTATGTTACTTTTGCATTGTATTTCCTTCTAGTAGAGGCATGAAACCCATATATGCAATCAAAATAAATCTATTTCCTTGAAAAAAAGAATCTTAAAACATTCAATACTACTTCATTCCAGATCAAGATGATAACATAAAACAGGATTCAATACTGTTAATTTTATCTTGCAGCTTTCAGCTCTCCTCATTTTGCATTTGTATTTAAATTATTCATGATAGTAGTATTTAAACCCAGCTATCTGCGTACCCATAAGCCTCCACAAGTAGTACAGCTAGGACAAAAATTGGCAACTGGCTATAGAAATGGACATTAAATCTAAGAGAAAAAGGCCTTGAGGAGAAAACAGTTGCAGACCAAGGCAAATGCTGGAGGTGATACAGAGTAACAGCCTTGACATAATGAACAATAGAAGACTATAATGTTGTAATACACAATAAAGATTAAATAACCAAAGTTCTAAAAGATAAAGTGAAAATGAAAATACATATTATATAATGAACTACAAAACCCATTTCCAAAAAAGCTGGGACACTTTCTAAAAATGCAATTAAAACTAAACCTTTAAACCTTTATTTAACAAGCAAAAGGACAATTTTCAGTGTTTTTACTGACAAACTTAATTCTATTTGTTAAACATAAACAAATTTAGAAACTGATGCCTGCAACACACTCCAAAAAAGTTGGGACAGTTGGCCAGAGTAAGACTGCAAAGGTTATAAAGTAACATTCTGTAAGATTCCTCAGTTAGCAGGTTAACTGGTAACAGGTGTGGAAATCAAGACTGGGTATAAAAGGAGCATCCACCAAAGGCTCAGTCTTTGCAAACAAAGATGGGTCATGGCTCACCACTTTGTGCTGAACTTTGTGACAGAAACATTTGTCAATTTAAAAACAATGTCTCTTAGCACAGGACAGCAAAGAATGTAGGTCTGTCACCATCTACAGTTAATAACATTGTAAAAAGATTCAGGGGGTCAGGAGAAAGCTCTGTGTGTAAAGGCCAAGGGTGGAAACCACTGCTGAATGTGTGTGACCTTTGAACCCTGTTACCATGATGGACATAGGCACATGGGCTCAGTAGTACTTTGGGAAATCATTGTAACTTAACACATTCCGCTGCAGCATTAAGAAATGCTCCCAGAAACTGAGAGGAAACCATACATCAAATTTTTGCAGAAATTTCTGCGAGTTCTCTGGGCCCAAACTCATCTGAGATGGACTGAAAGACAATGGAATCATGTTCTGTTGTCAGATGAGTCCATGTTTCAGCTTGTTTTTGGGAGAAAACGGACATCGGCAAAGATGAAAAAGACCATCCAGACTGTTATCAATGAAAGGAGCAAAAATAAAAAAAAAAAAACAAAAAACACAGTATTTGTGATGGCGTGTGGGATCTGTATATATGTGAAGGCACCACTGATATGGAGGCTTACACTGGAATTTTACAGAGACATATGCTCCCATCAAGTCAACGTTTTTTCCCAGGAAATTTATTTCAGCAGGCCTCATTTTGCACCAATTATAAAAGCATGGCTTCGTAGACATAGAGTCTGTGTGCTTCACTGGCCTGCCTACAGTTCAGATCTGTCTCCTATTGAAAATGTATGGTGCATCATGAATAGGAGAATCAGACAACGGCAACCACGGACTGTTGAACAGCTTAAGTCTTGTATGCATCAAGAATGGACAAAAATTCCACTTGAAAAACTGCAACAATTAGTTTCTTCAGTTCCCAAAAGATTAATAAGTTTAAATAAAAGAAATAAGAAAGAAAGTGGTAATCTTGCCTCTATCCCAACTTTTTTAGAGTGTGTTGCAGGCATCAATTTCTAAATTTGTTTATGTTTAATAGAATTAAGTTGATCGATGAAAACATTGAAAATCTTTTCTTTGAACGTTTATTTAACAGGCAAAAGGACAAGTGAATTACCAAATTACAGATTTTAGTTTTTATTGCATTTCTAGAAAGTGTCCTCACTTTTTTGGAAATGGGGTTTGTACATAGCTAATTACAGCTTCATCCAATTCTATCAAATACACAAATGTTACTTTTGGCACCTACATTTAACACAGACATTTATAAGGAATTTTATTAAAATTACACACATGAAACCTGAAGTCTCCTTTCAACATAGAACAGAGATCTTCTGCTACATCAGACATGCAGGGATGTAAAGTGGCAACAAGTCGAGCATAAAATGGGAGTAAATCCAACCTGAAAAACATCAAAAAATTTTATAAGAATCAGAATTGCATATAGAGTAAATAACTTAGTTACTTGTGGCTATAACTTATTTTAAGTATTTGTTTTAACTAAGCAGCACATTTTGCCCATTTGCTTTAACCTAAATTCTTAAAATGTACAGCATATGACAACAAATTAAAATAAACGGCAATAAATACACATTCAGTCATTAACATCAGCTGAAATTAACAATGTGATGATAAAAAAATAACAGACACTGGAAGATGAAACAATGAACAATTTAAACATAAAATTTTATTTGTGACATATCAACAGAGAAGCAGTGGTTATGGTATGATCTTCAGTGTTAAACCATTAAATTCTTAGAATGTGGTAGAGAAACTGCTTTTTGTGGTGTCAGTGCTAAATTACTAGACAAAAAGGGAATACGATAACATTTTAAAATTACTAATTATTAAATAACTGACATGTCAATATTTCATGAGGTAGCACTAGGCTTTAACTGTTTATCAAGCAAGATATTTAATCTAGTAAAAATGTGTTTCTACACAGCAAAACCACACATTATGAAACCACCTAAGGAAGAGTAACACCTCTCTGATGTTGAAGCAAAATTATAGTTAACAAAGGCATTTAATATCACAAATATCTAAGTATCACCTGAATGTACGACATCTTAGCAACTATTAAAAATTTATCATGATCAATAAATACTTATGTCACTATCTAATGAAGTTATTTTATTCATACAAAGCATGTTACACATACTTCATTTATTTTCAAAAAGCACATTAGAACAGACTTGCTGGAAATTTAGTGTAGTCCTACCTTTATATTAACCTGAGCAAAAAAAAAAAAAAAACTTCCTTAACAACAATATGCAGAATAAACTATGAAAAGAACTTAGGATTTGTTTTTTGAGTGCAATGTGATGTACAATTGAATTTTTAAAAATAAAAATAGAGAATAATAACAGTAATAAAATAATAATATTAATAATAATAATATGCAATTATCATAATGAAAAGTAGATTACCGTTGCCTCGGAACAGTAAAGAGTGCTCGTACAAGCTTTCTTCTGTTAGATTTAGTATTCATATTCATGCAGAAATCCATTGCAGCCTGAGGAGCAAACATAACTATGACTATTTAACATACAGTTTTTTGAAATACACTTACAGTGCATCCAGAAAGTATTCACAGCACATCACTTCTTCCACATTTTGTTATGTTACAGCCTTATTCCAAAATGGATTAAATTTATTTTTTTCCTCAGAATTCTACACAAAACACCCCATAATGACAACGTGAAAAAAGTTTGCTTGAGATTTTTGCAAATTTATTAAAAAGAAAAAAATTGAGAAAGCACATGTACATAAGTATTCACAGTTTTGCCATGAAGGTCAAAATTGAGCTCAGGTGCATCCTGTTTCCCATGATCATCCTTGAGATGTTTCTGCAGCTTAATTGGAGTCCACCTGTGGTAAATTCAGTTGATTGGACATGATTTGGAAAGGCACACACCTGTCTATATAAGGTCCCACAGTTGACAGTTCATGTCAGAGCACAAACCAAGCATGAAGTCAAAGGAATTGTCTGTAGACCTCCGAGAAAGGATTGTCTCGAGGCACAAATCTGGAGGAGGTTACAGAAAAATGTCTGCTGCTTTGAAGGTCCCAATGAGCACAGTGGCCTCCATCATCCGTAAGTGGAAGAAGTTCGAAACCACCAGGACTCTTCCTAGAGCTGGCCGGCCATCTAAACTGGGCAATTGCGGGAGAAGGGCCTTAGTCACGAGGTGACCAAGAACCCGATGGTCACTCTGTCAGAGCTCCAGAGGTCCTCTGTGGAGAGAGGAGAACCTTCCAGAAGGACAACCATCTCTGCAGCAATCCACCAATCAGGCCCGTATGGTAGAGTGGCCAGACGGAAGCCACTCCTTAGTAAAATGCACATGGCAGCCCGCCTGGAGTTTGCCAAAAGGCACCTGAAGTACTCTCAGACCACGAGAAACAAAATTCTCTGGTCTGATGAGACAAAGATTGAACTCTTTGGTGTGAATGCCAGGCGTCACGTTTGGAGGAAACCAGGCACCGCTCATCACCAGGCCAATACCATCCCTATAGTGAAGCATGGTGGTGGCAGCATCATGCGGTGGGGATGTTTTTCAGCGGCAGGAACTGGGAGACTAGTCAGGATAAAGGGAAAGATGACTGCAGCAATGTACAGAGACATCCTGGATGAAAACCTGCTCCAGAGCGCTCTTGACCTCAGACTGGGGCGACAGTTCTTCTTTCAGCAGGACAACAACCCTAAGCACACAGCCAAGATATCAAAGGAGTGGCTTCAGGACAACTCTGTGAATGTCCTTAAGTGGCCCAGCCACAGCCCAGACTTGAATCTGATTTAACATCTCTGGAGAGATCTTAAAATGGCTGTGCACCGACGCTTCCCATCCAACCTGATGGAGCTTGAGAGGTGATGCAAAGAGGAATGGGTGAAACTAGCCAAGGATAGGTGTGCCAAGCTTGTGACATCATATTCAAAAAGACTTGAGGCTGTAATTGCTACCAAAGGTGCATCGACAAACTATTGAGCAAAGGCTGTGAATACTTATGTACATGTGATTTCTCAGTTTTTTTATTTTTAATAATTTTGCAAAAACCTCAAGTAAACTTTTCTCACGTTTTCATTATAGGGTGTTGTGTGTAGAATTCTGAGGAAAAAATGAATTTAATCCATTTTGGAATAAGGCTGTAACATAACAAAATGTGGAAAAAGTGATGCGCTGTGAATACTTTCCAGATGCACTGTACTCCATTCCAAGTTACAAAAGTCTATTTAGACAAGCAACTTCAGTCATATATTATATACAATATATATATATACACATACATACACAACACAGTTTGGCATGATTCACCAGATAAAATGAATTTGAAAAGTTCAGTCTAAAATTTACCTTATCTATTAAGTCTCTGTTAACACAGTTTGGCAGCTGTTGAAGAAATGCATCAACAATCAACTTCAGATGGGAACCTGTGCTGGCCTCTTCGTCTTCTTGCTCTGGTATAAATGACATAACAATAGATATATGCATATATAAAAAAGAGAGTTTCTCATCAAACCAGAACAAATTTCTGAAACATTAATCAAATAAAAGCTAATTTTATTAACAAACAATAAAGTTTTTAAAGTAATTAACATTTAATTTTATTCTACTGAGCACTCTTCAATTGAAAACACTACCTTGTTCATCAAGCAATTTTTTTGCCAGGTCGTCACTCTCTCCCTCTTCTCCACCTTCCAGTTCCATGGTATCATCATTAATATCAAGATTTTCTAACTCCATTTCCAGCTCTTCTGTACACTTCATATCTTTTCCTTCCCTTGAATCTAACACCAAAGGTTTAGAAGGCTTATTTTCACATCCTTTCATTGTATAAACCAACTTTTTTCAAGTAAAGCTATTTATACACATTAAGCAAGTAACAGGAGAGTTAGATTAACCAGTAACAATTTTGAAGTAAATTATTAAAGGTACTAAATAAAATATAAAACAATAAATCACTTAAATTGAACAAACAATAAGTAATTATTATTTTTTTTTTTTTTAAGGAAAGCTTTTTGCATACATGTTTTTTGCAATGAACTTTACCTTAGAAACTTAGGAGAGAGTGGCAGACAGACCAAGACAGACAGGAATTTGATTATATTAACTTTTTTGCTTTTAGACATTGAGGAGTCAATTTACTTTTCTATCTTTTCTAATTTGAATGAACATTGTAATACTTCATAAATTTGAATTAACACCAGATATGCCTTATCAACATTCCTTTTCTAACCAGAGCACAGATGTAAGGTGAACATTTTTTGGTGTTGGCATAAATAAATACACACAAGATACTGTCACATGTGAATATCCCTGAGTTGCCCGGTACTTATTACTATGCTAAACTCAAACCAACCTAAAACTTATTTCTGTGATTAGTACAAATATATGACCAGCACTACATCCTTTATGATGCTTTCAATGAATAAAAAATTATATGCAAGTAAGGCCATATATACATAATAATGAGGCTACTAAGAACACATTTGTTTGAAGTTGAAAAAAATAATTTTTGGAATTTATAAATGTAACAGAAAACAGGTTGCCACCACATAAAAATTAATGGTCCATCTACTTGACACCAGACAAAATATTAGAAATGGAATTTTAGAATAATTGAGCTTTTTCCTGCATATACATTAATAGCCTATTAGTTAACACTAGAATTGACAAACACCAACCAGAACTTAAAAAAAAAAAAAATTACATTCCATAAATTTTATAAACATAAGAAATAATTAAGAATTAAGAAATAACTATTACAGCCCACACAATTATTATTAAAAACTATTCTAGCTTGAATGCAGCAAAATTAAGATACTGGAGCAAAACTATTCTGCTGTTTTACAATTTTCATCAACAACGCTAATAGTCAAAACTGTAAAAAAAAAAAAAAAAAAAAAAAGATGAAAATGCATTTCAAAGCAGATTTAAACAAAAAAGTATATATGTTGTTACAAATCATGTAACCAAAGTTTAAAAAAAGAAAGTTTGCTTTTAAGAATTAATACCTCTAAACAAACAATACATTAAATAATCAAAGTACCTTTTGCATCGTCTTTGACAAATTCTTTGGTTTGAGAACTCCTTTCATTATCTTTGAAAAGAATAGCAGGAACAAAGGCTTTCAGATCAATCAAATTTTCATAGAAATTTCTGGCATCCTCATCTTCCCAGATACCTCCTTCTAAATCATACTCCCCAGGTTTCCCTGGAGTGAAAATGTCAATTCCAGGGCCATGTTCTATGAAACAAGCAATTGGAAATTCGAAAAAAGAGCATACATTAATAAAATAAATAAAACGAAAAAAAAAAACACATATACACACTATATTATATGCAAGGATGGAAAAGTTCAAATGTAGATGCTTGTATAAATTAAATTGTGTACATGTATCTGCAATTCACAAAAAAATAAAACACACACCCCTCTGGAGCATAGCTGGAACACTTTATGAAGTTATCAACTTATGTACAATAGTTTCATATTTCAACAACACATGGTTAACAATAGGTGATTGACAAAGCAATGGAATGCTTCCAATACTGTATAAAAGGTGCATGTGTTAATGTCCAGTATGTAGATCCACACAGTTGAACCTCTCTCTGCCCAATTTTGCACAGATGTCCCATTTCTACAGGGGAAGACCACAGGCTATCTTTCACTCCAAAACTTATCACTTTGGGGAACTTAATTTAGAGACCATGTCTACAATTAATAAGGGATGTGCCCCAAAGAGCCATTTTTGGAGCATGGCATACCCAAACTTGCTTTTCATGGTGTGTTTAGTCAGGCTAACTATGCTTTGGGGCTAAAACATTTCCCCTGGGGAATTTATTTAGTGACTGCACCAAATAATTCTGTCTAGTTAATGTGTACATTACCCTTAATGTGGAGAGGAAAACAGTGTCATTAGTAAGACTACAAACCCACAGATTTACAATTAATGAAAAAAAATGTATAGGACAAACAACTATGTATACAAATGAGCTGAACTATATAGGTACGAGGACATATGCCTAGATTCTACAAATTACATGCAGGTAAGGCTGTAATACAACTTTAACAGAAAATAATTAAAAGCATTACCATTCATGAAATAAACAGGAAAATAAGTTAAAATACCTTACTAAATGATGGTCATATAGATAAAACAATTAAAATTAGAAATACAAAACACTAACTCAAGTATTAAACAGTAAGTAGCATTTCAAATAAGTATTTTTTTTTTTTTTTTTTTATATTTTTAAAATGACCAATACCTTCTTGCACTGTTTTGTCCTGAGGAAGTTCAGGCATGTTTTCATCCAAAAGGTCTGCGAGAGACTGGGTATTAGTAAGAAGTTTCTGATATGATGTAGCAAATTCCTCATATTGTTTATGACGATCTTCACTAAGCTCTCCTTTAGAATGGAGAATCCGTCTAAAGATAACAAAGAAAAACATAATTTAAGGTGAATACATTTGTGAGATATACCATAACAGGCTTAGGGCTAGGGCAATTGTCTGTTTTCTTAAAAATTAAGTAATTAAGCGAATACACTTGGATGCCATATTGCTATAGGAAACAGCCTATAAGATGGCACCAATTTCATAAATTAACAGTTGCTCTCACTAGCAAATTCCACTAAAACCTCTTTTTCATTAGTACTGTTTACTCTAGCCATTTAAAAAAAAATTTTAGCAAAAAAGCATACATTACATTTTAAGCAGTGACTTGATAAATGGACATCTGGATTATGCAATGCAAGTAAAGTAAGATTTTGTTTTCTTTTTTCCATGGACGTTTTTCTAATCATTTGCCATTGTGCAGCACTGATCACTATTGACTTCTATCATGTCAAAAAAAAATTCCACTTTCTGTATCAAAACATGAGACTTAAAATTTTCTCAGGCACCATTATAAAGTACATGAGGCAAGAAACATATAAAACAAATTTCAAGAAATATTGCACACCTGTTTGTCATAGGACAAACACATCTACGCATACCACAGAGAACATTGTTGCAAACTCGAAACAGAAAGAGCTCATGCCAGAAATTAAAACAGGGTCCAATTAGAAATATAGCCATCTATGCTTCTACTCATCAATTTCCTAGAACAGCGAAATCCAATTTTAGGGTTGCAAGATGCATTAGTTAATTTCAGAAGTATTGGACGCAAGGCAGGCAAAAAGCTTGTAGGACAGACTTGTGGCTTCCAGTCCATGTCATATTGAGCTGTAACACATACTGTACATAGTGGGCAAATTTTAACTTGACAATTAACCAAGTTCATTGTCATGTCTACAGTGAAATTCTTATTTGCATGTGTTATCATCTCTGTTGGAGAAAAACTAAAGTGCCTAGAGGGAGAAGAGAAAAAAAACATGCAAGGTAACAAAGACACACCAAAGAGGCCGCACCACTGATTTCATTACATTAGAAAATATTCTTAATAACACATAAAGGATAACTTTTGAATTTTTCAAGTCATAGTTATTTCTTCACAATATGTTACAAATTGAAGCATACCAGATGCATACCAATTGGAAGTGAAAATTGCACATACAAATTTCACTGTACTTTTGCATACAACAATACATCTGAAAGGAAAAGGGAAGAGTGGGGTCTTTTTCCTTAGAAGACTACGCTCCTTTAATATGGGAAGTGGTATCTTAAATAACTCTGTGATGGCCAGTGCAATTTTCTACATTGTGGTGTGCTGGGCCAGTAACATCACTTTAAGAGAGGCCCACCGAATCAACACTCTAATAAAAAGGGACAGCTCATTTACAGGATACACTTTGGACTCCCTGGAGGTAGTGGTGAAGGAGAGAATTAAAACAAAACTGAGTGCTATTATGAACAATGCTGCTCATCCTCTCTCCAACACACTAACACGGAGTAGTTTCAGCCAACAAATTATTCAGTGGAAATGTTACTGTGTCAAGACATGCTAAGGGGGCTCCTTTATACCAACAGCAATACAGCCAAGTCATATATTTTCGTTCCTGTTAATTTTCTTGCTTTATAGTCTTTTTGGTTTGTGTTCAGGATAAAATGTGTATATTTATTTATTTACCCACCTATTCTTGTATTTTTTATATTTAAAGAGCTTCTATAAAAAGCCAAATTTCTTCATGGGGACACATAAGTTCAATCTGTCTATCTAATAACAACCTTACATTTTTAAAAGTGCCAAGTCACATTTTCCACAACTTGCCTTGCATGTACACAACCTTAAAAAAAACAAAAAAAACCTCAGAAATATTTAACTGACTGTGTGAAAGAGTAGATTAAGGAACCTCAAACCAAATGTTTTAACGTATAATGTGTTGCTTTGCTGACAATAAAAGAACTGAGCCCAATTTTTTGAGTGAGTACATTCACTATCACTGATGCCAATCCATCTGTAAGTATATGGGGAGAACATGCAGATTCCATGTAGAACCTGGCAACTGTAAGGCAAGAATGACAGCCCATTCTGCCTATGTTAAAAAAAAAAAAAATCTGGGCTGAGCTTACTAATCTTAATCATGATTAAACTTAAGTGAATTGGCATTGTTAAACCGGCACTATAGTGAATGTGTGTGCATGTGTGTTCACTCTCCAATGGTATGGCATCATGTCCAGGGACTGTCTTCGCCTTGTCTCCATCTGTGACTGTTGAGATAGGCTAAAGCTGCACCATGACCCTGCCCCAGATAAGCGGGATGGATTCCCATTACATCTGCATAGTTCTTGTCATCAGAGTAAATGCTAGTGTAGTGCTTGAAGTGTATTAATTACTGGTACTCTCTTTCTCGATGTGTTCCAAATTTAAAGCATTTTCTTCATTGAGCAGGTATGGAAGTCCTTGTTGAAGTTTTAAGCAGGCTATTAGAAGTACATTATATCAAAGACTGGCGTGAGAGTGCTGGGAGGGTATATTTGTTGTCAAAGAGCAAGGTATTGAAACCATGCTTTAACAGTTCAGCAGCAGCATACAGTATCTTTGTGAAGTAAAGAAAATAAAGCATCCATATAGTATAGTTCCAAAGGAACATAAACAATTATGTGACTTTTTTCAGTTATCATTGCCTATTTGTCCACAGAATTAAGAGAATAACTCACACCTGGGCATCAACATTCAATGCAAATAATGAACTTTCTGAATCCACTCCCCGCTGGTCCTCAAGGGTGCTGCACTGCCATGGAGCGAGTAGTAAACTGAACAGCCTCCTTTTGTAGAGCCTTAATCTCACAACAATGATTTGCCTTTTTCCTTCTTAAAACAACATCAATATGCTGTTTTGTAATATGTGTTTATTCTCAAGACACAGATCATCACTAGAGAGCATTTCGGGTTTGAAAAATAAATGTATTTGGTAAGTTTAAGGTTTTTTCCCCCCTTCAAATTACCTATGGACCTGTGTATCCGAAAGCCCCATTTTTAACTGCAGGAACAGACAAGATGTTGTTTAAATTTATAAAACTAGGGGGCTCCTCCCCCTGTTCGCTTTGCTTGCTAACTCCCGAGGCTGGCGCCT
>JANRMT010062792.1:57413912-57461342 GCA_026402145.1 Polypterus bichir lapradei
GAGTTGTAAGTGGATGTAATAAGGCAGTAGTCTGGATGGAATCTGCTTTAGGGATTTGGATTGAAGACTGCCAGAAGAAGAACAACGGCAGGGCTACACAATCGCCTGAAGTGGCTCCTTTACAAGGGCTGTAACGCTCTCCTTTGTTGTGCAGCAAAATTAAACTCATTGTTATCGGACAAGTCATTGTGTCATTGTTGGTGAGTAACCAGAATTAATTTTCTTCTTACAGTGCTTAGAACATGTATGTACGTTTAGTGTCACTGTACACACATTTACTGTATACTATTTTTCTTGCATTGTACGTATTTATTGCTGGTGGCCTGTCTATCGTAATGGCTGTAACATATGTGATATCGGAGACACTCAATATCTTTAAAATAATATTTAGGTTTTACTGTATATAAACAGTGTGTTTATATACATAATTTCAATGAATCTTACCTAATATCTAAGAGAATACAAAGGGATTATGCTGTATAACTCTGCGGGGAATATTTATAAACAGTGTGGGAGAGTTTAAGGGCTTAAAATATATAAAAATAACCATACAAACATATGGTTTCTACTTCGCGGATTTTCACCTATCGCGGGGGGGTCTGGAACGCAACCCCCGCGATCGAGGAGGGATTACTGTATATATATTTTTTATCAGTATACTGCTGCTGGATTATGTGAATTTCCCCTTGGGATTAATGAAGTATCTATCTATAAATATAAATGTATGTGTTGTGCAGAACGAAAATGGTTTGGCCCTTAGTTATTACAGAGAGAAAATTATTTACTTGAGTATTTCACTAGAACTGTCTATTTTAAATAGCAATGAATAATAAAATGTAGTAAAAAAAAGTAGAACACGTAAGACATAATAAAAAGTAAATAAAAAAATTAAATTACACGAATGCCTCATCAAAAAAAAAAAAAAAAGACCAACAAATAAGAACTATGTGTCAAACTAATTTTTTTACCCCCCTCTGTACCTAAAAAAAAACAACACTAATGCAAATTCCTTATTAACTTCCTGCCCCCCAGCATTCCAGTGGCTACTTTATTTAAGAGTGGCAGATGTGGCTCCTCTGTCTGCCCTTCTCCACAGCACTCTGAGCAACCCAGTTTGCATGGCTTTTTAGGACACACTGTCTTTGTGGCAATTTCTTTTCCAGAGTGTTACAATATTATGAATTAATTTATCCTCTAACTTACATTCTATAACCAATACTTTTTGCATTTGTTTGTATATTTTTTGGGATATTTTTCTCTTTTCTGTTTATTGGACGATTCTCTTTGACTTGATTTTTATTATATACGGCTAGTTTTTGTTCATTCTCTTTTTTTCCCAACGTTCATTGTCAGCTTTTGCTGCTCTTTTTCTATCACAATCTAAAATTCAACGTTCCTGAATAGATAATTTGCTTTTCTGCCTTACCATTATAACCATCTGTGTTGAAGGGCGAATGAGAACTGTTGTCATGGGGTAGTACAGAGAGAGGATATGTACAGTAGGAGTAATGATTGGGCAAGCAGTGTGGAGGGGAGCGGTCAGGTCTGAATAACATGGAAACGATGGACATTTTTTTTAATATAATAAAGAGATAACACTTCACTTCAGAACACAATTTCAATTGGCAAACTTACACATATCATGAATATGAAGAAATAAGTTTGATTTGAAAAATATTGAACTTACTCTTTAAAAAAAACGATTCTAGAACTACAGGGTATGAACTATGAGGAAAGATTAAAAGTGTCTTTTCAGTTTAAGTCAACAGAAGTATTCAAAATTATTATTAAAAAAAAAAAAAAAGCAGTAGATTCCAGTTGTTACTTAAAAGGAGTTCTTTAACAAGAAAACACTGATGGTTAACATTTTTTTGTCACACAAAGAACCATAGACATTTGGAAGTCAGTCTGAAAATGCGGAAATTATAATTAATCCTGATTTGATAAGGAAGATCTCTCAATATAGTTGGATTTCAAATCACCCCATTTAAAGCTATAGAATGTACAGCACAAACTGTCAAAAACATAAGTGCTACAAGTTACCTGTTTTGTCTTTCAATGTTTTGAAGTTCTCTATGATCCTTCTTTAGATGTTTGGTCAGAGAAGTGAAATACTCTCTCAGAAGGTTCTGGAATGGCTGTTGTTTTTCAGAACTAATGATTTCACTGGGAGGAAAACACAAATTAAATTTTTCTGAAGCCATCTTTACCTTCCTAGGCACAAGTCCAGCAATGTCATCTCCACAATGTTTGCAAAAACTGATCACTACAGACACATGCATATGAGTTTCTCGGTCTGTGTTGATGATGGTTTTCAGCTGCTCATAGATTAGGGATAGACCCTCTTTATCAGTAAAAATGCCCACTATTGTGAGCTCAGCAATGAACCGTAGGTCAGTCCTAAGCTTGCTCACATTTGGTGTTTTTTCCTCTTTTCTTGCTTCGAAATGCTTTCTCCAGGCCTGGAGAAGCAAAGGAGCAAAGTCAGCATACCTCTGGTGAAAGAGAGAGCACAAATGTACAGCACATCCAACATCTGAAGTTTTTAATTTTGCTTCAACAATAGAGCCCACAGCTTCTGCAATGTACTTGCTGAGATTAAGGCTATTGAAATCATTGGAAAGAGTATCCCTCTGTTGCTCTGTAATTGTTTTAAGCTTTTTAACAAATGCAGTGTTTTTTTTGAGGCTAGAATCGAGTCTACTAAAATAAGTCTCCTCTGGACGACCTTCCTGAGCATTTTGGTTCTTGCTACGCAGTTCTTTTCTCGCCTGATGGCGTTCCCAGGCTTCTTGATGCAGCTGATGTCCCTCTTCTTTTTCTCTGAAAAATAAAATGTTCTCTTAATTTTAAGACAAATGCAAACACTCATCAATACAAAATTGATTTCTATGTATTTGAAGTAAATTCTTGTAATTTCCATTTCATTATGGATCTAAAAGTAAACAAAAAGTAATATTTAGCAAAGTTTAAGATTATGGCAGGAAACATTGAGAGATACAGGACATCTAAGCAGAAAGAAACAAGTGCACACAACAAATTATAGTCCATTAAGGCTACACAGTTTCAAACACTAAAATGTTACTTACTTCAGTCTTGCTGCTTCCTCTTCTCGTTTCCTTTTCTCTGCTTCTTCTTGTTTCATCTTTTCCTCCTCCTCCATCTTTCTTTTCTCCTCCTCTTCTTTCTTCTTCTGCTCCTCTTCTGCCTTTATTTTTTCTTCCTCTTTCTTCTTACGCTCCTTTTCTTCTTTCTTACGTTTTTCTTCCTCCGATTTCTTCTTTTTGTCTTCACATAGCTTCAAATTATCCTTTTTGCTGCCTAGTTTACATTCTTCTTTATTCTTTTCTTTGGCACAGGTTGGTCTTTTTTCTCCGAGGTCTTCTTTCTCATCCATGTTTATTGATGTCTTGTATTCTGCAGGCATACTATACATAAAATATAAAGAAAGATAAATTTCAATGTTATGAATATGTTAAAAATGATCAGACATAGACTAAGAGGTGTTTTTTTTTATTTCTTGATATTTGTCAATAATAATGTTGTACCAAGAGAGCTATTCAAAAGCACCATCCGAGAAGTGATCGTTAGAGAGTTATGGGGTTTGAAGTGTATACGAATGAAGGCCGCCAGCAAAGTGTTCTGCACAGGATAAAAAAAAAAAAAAAAAGATGGCATAAAGGCTTGAAGGGCTCTTTGAGTTAATATGTCAACATGCTTTGATCTCAAATCACCCTCACTATTATACCATGTTACACCACTAAAACACTATGTAAAATTTATAACACATTGTGAGGATGAACAAGACTTCAAGAACACAGTATCTCCTGTATGGTGTCACTTCAACCACTGGATAGAAAATGGAAGCGGTTCCAAAGTTGAAGGAGGAATAAGCAAAAGCAAGACATGCTTAGCAATAAAGTTCGAGTTCAGGAAGAAATACAGGAGAAATGGATTCCTTATGTCCAACACAAGCAGGTACCAACTGTATTAGTTTAAATACTAGTGCAGCTCAGGTAACACATTCCACACAACCAAAAGAAAGAGAAGTGGATAACTGTACATATACTGTTGTTCACGAGATTATTTCTTTTCACCTGTACTCCTCTGTACAATCCTTAGTTTCATAAGACTTTCATAAAAAGTCTATCCTATTTGAAAATCACTCATATAAAAGGCTCTTTCTTTAATTGTTTACCAACAAAAAATGTCACTACAATACATTTACAAGGAGAAAACACCCCCAGCAATCATGCAAGAAGCCTCTAAGCACAGAACTGGCTGTTATTTTGTTCCAATAAATTAAAGTACAGCAGTACTACAATTTTACTGTCTAGCTAAGGCGAGGGTAAAAAAAAAAAAAAAAAAAGCTTGAACATACAACAGAAAAACAAAACATAATGCTTCAATGAACTACATAAACAATTGAAAATTGTAAATATACAATATAATAATAAGAAGAATAAAACTTCAAACACTTATTATTCTTGGCGATTATTCATTGAAATTCAAACGAATATTGTTTACACTTAAATTGTGTTTTGACAAAAACCAAGGCCAATCACTATTAAATGCAAGAACTGATCAACAGCATGAATATTTCAGTCATATGCAAATGTATGTAGCATATTCAAGTCTGCCATATAGAATGGACATTTTACTCGGCATACATTATCTACCAAAGGTGGAAATGTAGTCATTTAAGTTATTAATGCAAATAATAAGAATTAATATAAGTCATTAATATATTTTTTGCAAAAAGAACTTGTTTCTGCTTACTGCTTTTTCATTTAAATATTTCCATGAAGTACTACATGCTTTCTTTTGCTCTACAACGGCTGCCACAAGCTCTTGGGTCTGAGATTTTGTAGAGCAAAACAGAACTAACTTATGGATGGGTAACGCTTTAGACTTTTGTTTGAGAGATTGCATATGATGTAGAAATGTAAAATGCACAGAACAGTTACCCTTTAATTAACATTGTTTTGTGTTTCTTTCCATATGTTTGAAGTTTTCTCCTCAAATTTTGTTTTGCCATTTTTGTATTCATTTTAATTGTATTAAAATATTTCCAGCAAATGGGTAATTCATACTCATATGACCAAATCAACATGCCACATTTTATTCAAATCTGTTAAGATGAGGTCCAAAAGTGTGATGATCTGACATAGAATTACCCATATAAAACTCTTTTCAGTTGTAAAATCACAATTTATGAGAAAACTATACATCAGAATTAAAAATTATATGTGTACTGCCTATACAATAAACCAATTATTACTTGGTTTATACAAATCAAGCGTATTTTCCACCTCATGGATTTATCAGTGCATTTTTGTCCTTAGGATTTTACTTGTGCTTTTGCCTTAGGCTGTATGAAAAATATGTCTGAATAGTCTGAAAACATGCAATCTGTGTGTAGTGCCCCAGTCTAAGAATATTCTGAAAGGAAAAATTAATTAAATAAATAAATAAATAAAATAAATAAATGCACTAATTTATAATGAGATGGAGTGACACCCTGTCCAAGGATTGTTCCCGCCTTGTGAATGATACTTGCTGGGATTGGCTCCAGCTTCCCCGTGACCCTGCCAAGGATGAAGTGGGTTTACAAAAAAAAAAGCATGAATGGATACATGGATAAGAAACAGTTTTATAATTAATCATCTGGTGCAACCTGTGAATTTAAAAAGACCTAGATATACTTTGAGGGCCCAACCATGTACAGTTAACATGGATTGCATCACTTCATGTTCATATACCCATCACTAGGAAACTGCCCAAATGAGCTCCTAAAAAAGCTGCAATTTGAAAAAAAAGGATACCATATAAAAAAAGTAATTCAATATTATGTCACTGAAAAGCAACGGGAATGTCATTATAGAAAAATCACCTACATTATATTATAGTAAGAAATGCACTTATAACAAATTAACAAGCAATTCATAAGAGAAATCCTCCATGGGAAAGTATTAAAATTAAAATTATACATATAAAAGTATATTAGGCTTCAACAACAGTTGATTAGAAGACATCTCTAAGATTAAGGTAAATGCAAAAAATATTTTAAGGTTTATAAACTCATTTTTTTTTTTTTTTTTTTTTAAATGGTCAAGGAAGATTCACAGTTTCTTCCATTTACGGATACCCAGTCTTGAGTAATTTTGTCCGAGTACACAATTTTGAAATGGCTCCAGAGGGCCACACTTGTTCAGAGGGCTATCCGCACAATTCCAACTTTTTGTCTCTACACAGACTTGTCAGCACTGACTTCACATGTGCTGAAATTTACACAAATGCATAGATCTATACATCTACAATGTAAAGCTGACTAACTCACTCACCGACTTGTCCATTAAAAAAAAAAAAAAAAAAAAACCACAACAATACTACTTGACTAAATCTGGCATGATGGTGCATCTAGGGCAGTAGGTAACCACTAACACAGGACATTTCAATGTATCAATATTTAGGGACAAAAATCAGAAAAACTAAATACCTCAAAATCTCAAGAACACTTTGACCGACTTGATTGAAAGATTGAAATATGATGCCACTGTAGAAAAAATTAGCAGACCCGTGTTTATCGCTGATATTTGTCCTTAATAATGCTGTAGCAATTGAGACATTCTATTGCACAGCGTCTCCTTTTGCAACAGCATTGACCGTGATAACATGAAGAAATGTGGCGTTCCAGCTTATGCAAATGAAAGCCATGTGCAGAAGCAAAGTAAGAAGAAAAGTACAATGTAGTTAGCAAGCACGCATTGATGCTCAAGTGCTTGCCACATTTAGTGGCTCTGAGCATAGTCAATTTCGTGCAACTGAACCAGAAGGTATTTAATACCTCCCCCATCCCCAGTCTTATCTGCAACTCTGAAGCAGATGTGAGGACTACACTTCCCATCTGCCAGTGCACAGCTCCAGACGATTTCATTAGTCCTTACAGACTTTGAAGAAGAGCATCAACAGCTGCAACATGTAATCAAAGGTAGCAGTTTTATTGTCTTGTCTGATTACAGTGTTTATCTTAGAGTACATATTTTTGCCTTACCTTCAATTGTGTTTAGACATGTTACATTTACAAAGACATGCTCTCCACACCCACCACCCCATTTATTTTTATCTAAACCCTTTTTTGCAAAATATGTTGCCAAAACAGTGTATGTAGTGCTTCCAAAACCTTGAGTAGCTGTCTTTTTTCCTTTTTTGTACTACCCCCTACACTACCATGAAAAAAACTTTAAAACTTCAAAACTCAAATACCGGTTTTTAGTAAGTTTTGCTATTCCAAACTCTCACATAAAACTTAATATATTTAAAAGGAAACTAAAATGTCTGCTTAATTACGTGGTCTTTTTTGCCTTCTCTTATCCTCCATTCAGATAAGCACAGTTGTAGTATACTTACATTTATTTAATTATATTTTTATTTTGGTCATAGCTTTAAATTCTTAACTCCTTGTGTCATTTTTCTAATAATTCATCCTTTTTTCTTTGGCATTTGCTCCCTTAATTGGATCATAAAAATGACAATTAATAGCAAGCAGAACTGATATTAGGACTAGTGACACCTGAATGTTAAAAGGCTGCAACTACTTCAGCGCCATAACCAATAACATGCTCACTGGTAAATAATGGTTGAAATAATCAGAAAACTCTGCAGTCTTAGAATCCAAAATTAAAAAGTAACACTAAACTATCACCATTAAATAAATAAATAAATGTTTGCTACATTTCACAACTTCTTATACCCCATAGGGTTTTACATTAGTCTATTACGTCTATTACTATTGTACCAACTTTAGATGTCATATCCCATATAATTGCAAAACTAGAATACACCCTTGCTACAAGGTGTCCCCCTTTTTGGAAATATTTAGGTGTCTCTTATATTATAGTACAACAGACTGGTGTTTTTGTGCTGCACCTCGCACATCTTCTCCTGCCTTCTGTTGTAATTGCTCAACAGACGCTTAGTGTAATTTTATTTGTTTGTTTGTTTATTTTGTTGTTGCTTTTTTCCTACATTTCACATTTGGAATAAACAAAGTATATGCATAAATGCATTTTCATTCCAGCTTCTTCCAGTGCTGGGGGCAATGTCTTTCTTGGCAGCCCTGGGCGCAGTTTATCGAAAATGCAACCCATCACAAACAACCTTTCATAAACACAAAAAAATAGGAGCATCTGGGGATAACTACAGTATATTTAAACTTCCCCCCACTGACCAACAATGTAGGGATCATCAAAATACATTTGTACCTTTACCCCCAAAAGGGGCCATTTCCATATGCAAATCATTTTTATACATATATACAATTGTCTGCCAAGAAAAATATTCAACAAAATGTAGATGAAATCCTGAAAAACTGCATAATACTGTACATAGCAATCCAGGAAAACCTATTTTCCCTCAGATGCACATTTCTCAAAGTGAAAGGCAATTCATTTGGAGTTACATCAACTTATTGCAACTTTGGGAAAAGAGTCAATCTAGATTCAGTTGTCTAGAGGAGAAGGAAAGTTCACCTTTGTGATATTGGCGAAGCATTTCATTCTTTTTGTGTTTATTTTAAATTTTATGTTATAATGTAGATGCACTACATTCCACTAGCACAGTAATTTACAGTAAACATTCTTAACTCTCAGTTACTTCCTACATTGTATTGTGCTGAACAGTAAAATACCATAAAACAGTGGTGTTCAACTCCAATACTGGAGGGCTACCAAGGCTCCGGGTTTCCTTCATGCCACTTTTTGCTGTTAAGCAAGCTCTTTTTTTCTTCATTTTAATTGTCTTGCATTTTAAGACTCACTTTTCCGAATTGATTTTTTCCTTAAACAACCAAACGAAAATGAGATGTGAAGTGGACCAATAAATGACCAGCTAAGTCCGGGCCTCAAGCTCAAACCAATTTAACTGTAATCATTTTCTTAATTAGAATCCAATTCTTATTGTTAATTAAACCCATCATTTAATTCCTCAGCTTGATGGTGCTTTACTTCTGCAACAGCAGACAATAGCAAAATGGTTGATAATTTTTTTAAGAGCCTGCAATATTTTGTGGACCCGAGGTGGTTAAAATTACTAAAAGAACTTCACCTTTTCTTTATTTTCAGATATTGGATGAGGGATACAGGTTAGCTGGTCACTTGCTGGCTCATTTTGTATCTCATTATTTATTGGCTGCTAATTAAGGAAAAAAACAATTAAGCAGTCTGAGACTTAAGTGGTCAATTATATTTTAGGTAAATTTAGCGGCAAAAACTAATTAAGAAAATGGTTAGAATGAAAAACTGTAGCCATGGTAGTCCTCCAGGATCTGAGTTGGACCTATCTGACACAGTATTTTTTCTGTGAAAAGTGTACATTGGCAGCAGGTTTTTTAATTTTTTTTTTTTTTTTATAGTGTACAAACTGGAAAATGACATTTACCTAATTAAGGTAGGAGTCCAAACAAAAGCAGAAATTGGTTCATATTGGTTCAGCAATATGTGGCAATAAAACATTTTGCAACAAAAAAAAAAAAAAATTAGGCAAAGTAGGCAGATCCAGTGGTAGTTACCAAAAGTAGCAAGCTGGATCAGAAAGATAAAGCTGAATAACTTTCAATATTAAAAGAAAAAAAAAATAACAAAATGATGACAACTATAAAGAAGCTGTGGAGACAAGAGATCCCAAAACAGAAAACAAAGGTGCATCCTTCTGAGACAGGATACCAACAGCTTCAAAGCTCTTGGACTACAAGAAGATAGCAAGCATGTCTACTCAATAACAACTCAAAAAATTCAAATGCGTGCATCAGTTGGCTTTGCACCCTAGGAACCAAGTTACTCAAACTATTCTATAACCTTTCAGTAATCATTTACTGCTCCGATGCTGATCTTTCGGATCATAAAATTGGTCATTATGATAGGAACTGATGAGAAGAATTCATAGTTGATAGCAGAATTATGGTATTTGAGGGTTCCTCTAGAGTGTCTCTTTCACTTGAATGATTTGGCTCCAAAAAAAAAAAAAAAAAAAAAAAAAATCAGCACAACATTATCTCATAACAGGCTTAAGTTTAGAGTTTGGTATTTTTCCATACAGCTGTTTTAGCTCTAGACCGTCCTCAAGAAACTGTGACATGGACACACCCATCATCAAGATAATGATGTTTTTGGTATCAGGGGACCCTAAAACATCCAGATCTGTTGAAACCAGAGATCGAACTTTTTGACAAATCTAAAGCTTTTGCTCCTGCCCCACAGATAATTGGTTATTGTGAAGGAGGGTGCAAAGCAAAAATGGGCTGCTCAAGAGACCCAATCTTTGAAAGTCACTTCAACATAGCTCATGGAAATTTTAAAAGCAAATATTAAGCTGAAAGTTTGCAAAAAAACTAAACTGTAGAAACTTACAAATGAACTTAATTAGTAAAAAACTAAATGATGGCAAGTGTTTGATATAAGCATATTTCAGTGGAGCACAAAGGATAGCAAGACACAATAAAGCATATACACTTTCTTTGACTGTAAAATTATGTTTTGCCCTAGCCTCTAGGGGAAAAAAGATGTATGCCCACTGTAACAACATGGTCGCATTTTTAAAGCAAATTAAAGGCTTGCTGCCTCACTGCCTACAGTACATGAGAATAAAGAGAAAATGCCCAAGGCTGCATGTCTCTACTAATACACTAAGAACAACAAATAGCCACAATACTAAAATGCAAAAAAATACAACCTCTTGTCAAAAGTGGACAGTTTAGTTATTTCAGGAACGCTTTGAAAGATGGAAAGATTTTAGTTTGCTACCCATGATCAAATGTTTTCAGTTGAAAAGCTGCAAATTTCTCCCTTAATTTGTCACGGTAAAAATCTTCTTGGACATGTAGCACAATTAACAACAAAACACTGTGCTGTACACTAAATAAAATGTGGGTATAGGGTAGAGCATTATCCTGCCCTACACAACTCCAAAACAACCACAAAATAAGTAAAAATCATTTTGACATGCATGCTGTCACAGCGTGTTTGGATCTTGTTTTGGCTTTACACAAAATAGCATGGTCATGACAAATGCGTGCCCAGGCCCAGAACGTTAAGTGCAGTGTGAGAGCAGGCAAGCGGGGAAGTAGGGAGGCGGACAATTGCACATGGGCACAGTACGGAACAAATGTGCCTAGTGTGACTACACCCCAAGTACAGAGTTTTCAACTTCTACTCTAAAAGGACAATGGATGAAAGGATACAGTCGCCACTAACACAGTGATTTGTTGCCAGTCAGCCAAAGTACGAACCTTAGTTCAGGCAAAAAAGTTTGGCAGGATTTAAAAATAGAAGTTATCCAGAAACACTCAAACTTAAAAATAGTTGAGCATTTTTTTTATTTAGCAAATAATGGTACCCAGCTAACCAGAAGTACATATCTGTTATATATTGTATGTGAAAGTACCACTCATCCACATTATGAAGTACCTATAGATTATGGACTGCACATTTATGTTACTGTTATCACAGTCAGTTGGATTAGCATGCTTACAAATTTTATATCAGCTTTTCTTCCAAAAATTTTTATTTTGATTGCTAACAAGGGTTTTTGTAGCATGTTTAATGAAACTTATTAATACATTTAAACTTGCATTATTACTATGAGCACTCCAGCTCAAACTTAGTGGGATTTTTGTGTAATAAAGACAATAATTAAATCTCTCTCAGGAGACACTGGATAGTAAGACACATGTAAAATAAATAAATACATAATAACAAAAATTTCATACTTAGTATTTAATCCAAAGAATGGAACAGAAATGTAGTAGTTAGTGTTTGTCAATAGCTGTTTACCTCCTTAGCATTAGACCAGAGGGTCTCTCGGGCAATGGTGAAGACATGTCCTGTGTAAGACCTGAGGGCTACTCTGGCTGTAAAAGTGCCAACACTGTTAGTGCGGAGCATTACTCAGGGAATGATATGGGTGTGTCTTGCAATCTTACGAGCATTACCCGGGCAACTATGCAGATGCACCCACTCCTAGCCTTATAATGGTGTCTTGTAAGAAATGCCTCTCAGCAGTAATGATGGGGTGAATCTGTCTCCAGGCTGTGAAATTGAAACAGTTAATGAAACCAAAAGTGATTCTCTCTTCACTCGTACATATGCAGTGTGTTGTTCATATCATTATTATTCATCAACAATTATTATTATCTGTATCATTATTATACTATCTACACTTCTGACTTTGTACTTTTAGTGTAGAAAGATGATAATAAAAATGTCACTTTACAAGACAAAAAATGCAATGCTTCTTACTTTTTTTTTTTTTGAGAAAAAATGCAATGCTAAGAAGGCTAAGGGTACAGCCTCTCTTTAAGGATTATTTTATGACCTAGTAGAAAAACAAATTACCCGTTATAGAGAAAATCCAAATATTATTGCAATGGTCGTTACTTATTAATTACAACAGCAGGCCCATTTCACTTAGACTAGCATTTTTCATCTTTTACCATTTGAGCAGGTTGACGAGACCCTGGAGAGGTAGAGATATGCTCTAGAGAGGAGATGAATGAAGGTCAGTATGAACAAGACAGCAATACATGTGCATAAATGAGAGGGAGGTCAGTGGAATGGTGAGGATAAAATGAGTACAGTTGGCGAAGGTGGGCGAGTTTAAATACTTGGGATCAACAGTACAGAGTAATGGGGATTGTGGAAGAGAGGTGAAAAAAAGAGTGCAGACAGGGTGGAATGGGTGGAGAAGAGTGTCAAGAGTGATTTGTGACAGACAGATATCAGCAAGAGTGAAAGGGAAAGTCTACAGGACGGTAGTGAGACCAGCTATGTTATATGGGTTGGAGACAGTGGCACTGACCAGGAGACAGAGCTGGAAGTGTAAGAGTTAAAGATGTTAAGATTTGCATTAGGTGTGACGACGATGGACAGGATTAGAAATGAGTACATTAGAGGGTCAGCTCAAGTTGGACGGTTGGGAGACAAAGCCAGAGAGGCGAGATTGCGTTGGTTTGGACATGTACAGAGAAGAGATGCGGAGTATATTGGGAGAAGGATGCTAAGGATAGAGCTGCCAGGGAAGAGGAAAAGAGGAAGGCCTAAGCGAAGGTTTATGGATGTGGTGAGAGAGGACATGCAGGTGATGGGTATAACAGAACAAGATGCAGAGGACAGAAAGATATGGAAGAAGATGATCCGCTGTGGCAACCCCTAACGGAAGCAGCTAAAAGAAGAAGAAGAAGACAGTCATTTGAGGAGGTACACAGGTAGTGATACTCAGATTGACTGACCACAAATCTGTATACATTTTGGTAAGAAACAAGTACTTCATAATTAATATAGTAATCCAAATTGAAAATTACACCTCAAGAATTAGGAATGTCTAACTGGTACGCTGTTATAAAAAAAATAAAATAAAAATAATATAATATAGGAAATGTATATTTTAACAACAAAACACTTCAGTTGAATTAATGATTAAAATCAATCCAAAACTATAATTCAAATATATTTAGATTTAAGCAGTGATTAACTGCCATATCAATTAATTGAATCACTGTGTAAGAATATGTTTTTTGTTAGACAAATGGTGACAACTACTTTATTTTAAATTAAACTTGGTTTTGGATAAGTACTTTACAAAAGAAATTGTACAACATAAAAACTTGTAATTATGAGAAGCAGTTAATTTTCTTTTATGCCATATGTATTATGGATAAAAATTTCTATACATTTTATTAGTTAAAAAGCATGTACTTTAATTCATTTTATTTTAGTTTTTTTATGGTCACTGAACAATTACATAATTTTATTTTGTCGGACAGGTAACAAGTGTTCTATAGATTAATTATAGAAATATTACAGATGATAAGGCTTTTGTATGTCTGGTTATGTGGGAGCATAGTGTAAATAGTTTTTAAAGGGATAAAGAAAAAAGAAAAAAAAAATTCAAGTTATTAAAATCAGTCAATCGGTTACAGTAACTGTAAGGCATTCAAAAGTGTATTACTGTTGGCATAAGGAAGCCTCAGTACTATTTCTTACACACTTCTGCTGAGTAATCTGTTTCCTGAAAGTACTCCGTGCTAGTGTATCAGAAAGGGGATGAACAGCATTGTTCATAATGGTCCTCAGTTTTATTTTCATTCTAACCTTCTAAACCAAAATGACACTTAAACTCACTTTTACTCAGTCAAAAGGTCCCTTTAGAATTGTTTTGTATTATTACAGCAGCTGAGAATAAGCATCAGACATTTATTTTTCCAATATTCTTCAATACCTATATTACAAATATTAAATGAGTATCCAAACATATAGTCAAAAAATAAAGTGATTCAATCACTATGAGGCATTTCAGAAAATTTCAATTACCTTATCACCCATAAGGTAAGTCATTTAATAAAGAGCTAGTTATTAGAAAGCTGTAGTTTTAAAAGGCATATTTAACGCATTATCAACTTAGTACTTTGTGTCATACACTGTGTTTGACTGCTTTTAATTTATTAAATTATTTAACAGTTTTGCTATAAATTATAATTGACACAATTTTCTCAAATATACAGTAATGATGGTAAACTATTAAAAAGTCTTCTATTTTTATTTATAAAACACTAGCAACTTATGTCATTATTTTGATAGCTTTAGTTATGACTGAAAGGTACACAATGCAAAAAGTGGAATTGAATGTTCATTTCTTGTATGTGTGGGGTTTCTTACAGCATTTCAAAGACATACATACATGTACATACATGCTGAGTAGGTTTGCATGTTCTGAAATAGACTGGAGCAACCAAATCAGATTTAGACAATGGATGGACATTATACAAGATATGTTACCTTGTCAAAGCAGAAGTGACAGATTGTGTGATGTAGCACTAACTTTAGCTAAAAACGTGAGGCTGCAGGTACAGAACCTATAGATCTAATCAATTCAGCCATATTTATAAATAGCTCCTAACACACCAAGTATAATCACAATGTGTTTTTATAAAGAAAATTATTTAACCTGCCTGTGAACAAAATACATTGATTGTTCTGAACTAGTAAACCGTTTCCTAATCAACTTACCTAGTTAAGAAAAGACATGATTAAAACATTCTTTAAAAAGGTTAGAGATGTCACCAAAAAATTCAAATTCCATTCCACTATCATATTTGACTGGTGTGCTTTCCACATTATTTTCATTACAATATTATTATTTTAACGTGACATTCTTTTAGGTTCATTCAACCATAAGTATCAGGTGTGCATATACAATGTCCAAAGAAAACAAAAGAAAAAAGTTACATGCAACAAATTCATAAAATAATACACCACTTCAAAATTTTACTTCTTTAAATTTAGATTGTTTTTTCTAAGTTTAACTTTACGAAAACATTTTAAGCCTTTGGCTTACTGGCATAATTAATGCTGAAATTATAGCCGCATCGAACTACAGCCTCCACCACCACCACCACCATATTCCTGTTCCCCTACGAAAATCCACCAATTCTGTAACTTTTGTTGTGCCGAAAACTAATGTGTGCTCTATGGGTGACACAGCCGTCAGCTCTATAGCGCCCAGACTTTGGAACGATCTCCCTTAATTAATGAGATCAGTTGACTCCATTCGTTCTCTTAAAAACAAACTTTAAACTAATCCGTTCAAGAAGGCATTTAACTTACTCGGTTCTCTCACTTTACACACTCTTGTTTAGGTTCTCAGGATGGTTTGCGTTAATATCATAAATTATTAGTTCAGGGTTTTCCAGTAGTATTTTGTATTTTTTTCTGGTTTATTGTCTCTTATTCTAATTCAAATCTTTGCTTCTCCTGTACTTATGTTTTTAATTGTTTTACATTAAGATTACTTGTTTCCAATGTTGCATATGCCCTGTTGGTCATTCTGAATTTCTGTGAAAAGCTTTGAGTTTCGGAAGGCGCCATATAAATACAATCTATTATAATTATAACTTAGGGAAAGAGCGGGGGACTTAAAAAGACCACTAAGACAAGATGTCACATTTGCAAACATGATTCATTCTGTGCGTTGGTGTTTCACATGGATAAACAGAAGCGAAAAAATTGTACATTAAAACATAACAATTCTAACTTAAAATAAAGTAGCGAATGACAGAAGAAAGCGCTAAGGTTGAAACACACGTAAGCTATAAAACCAGAAACAAGTTTGACAAAGCAAAACGTTGATCACTTCAATAACGTGGAGAATGTTAAACAGCAACAGTTAATAGTAAAAAAAAAGTCAAACCGTTTATCATCAGCGTGTCCGTACTAAGCAGCATGGATGAATGATTAGCAGGAAAACAAAATACTGCCGACTTCTGGATGTGTGCAATTTTCCCACGCAGCAATAATCAAATCACTCCCACAATTCTGGTATCCGTAGACAGGTAATATCCAAATTACAGGTGCAGGCCTGTGAAAAGTAAAAACCCATTTAAAATGCAACATTTGATTGCCTTGCATCGCGATTCAGGTAAACCTTCTTAAAAGTGTTCGACGGCATTCCTATTATTCTAAACTCGCTGTAAACAGTAGTAAACACTGAAATTTCAGAAAATATGATATATGTTTACCTGCAACTTCTGTAAACATCAGATTTATTTCCAGGTAGAATATACATTAAAAAAAAACAAATCCGCCCCTTTTTCTGAGGACCTCTAAGAATGGATTGTCCAATCTAGTGCCTGTATAAAATGTAAAAGAAAATACTAAAAATGTATTAAATATATACATATTTACAATTGTATTCGTTCTAAAATTCTTAAAATAAATATATGAATAGTTCTCTAACTATAATCTTTTGTCTCAATGTTTTTATTACTTATATCATCACAGGCGATATCGGTCGTGATCGCTCACCACTCACACAGAGTGTCAAGTACGAAACAGAGCGGCTTTTACAGCGTAGTCTGGCGCCGTCTTCAGTGTGGGATCTGTCACTAAATTTACGGCTTATCATTATTATGTGGTAGAGCCATTTGTTACATCTTGCGCTTTGAATTCTCTTTATTGACGTATTTAAAGAGTTCTTCTCTTTTAGATACTTTTGCTTTGCCCAATAGATATTACTAAAGTGTACAGGTTTTTTGTAGTTGAGCAAAAATACTTAGTGTTTCATATTAGCTTCAATGCGTTAAATAGGTCAAAGATCTCTAACGTCATTTCTTACGTGAAACTTCGCCATGCACACAAGTGCGGTGACCTTTCCCCTTACCCCATTAAAGTTTTTTTTTAATAGCGCAGTAGGTAAGGGCGCTTTAACTTGTTTGTACCTGATGATTTAAAACTACACAACAACGTGAAGCGATCGCATTCAGGCGCCTAAATGCAGCTATTTATACGACTTATTCCATCCGCATGTACGCTTTCATTATTGATTAACTTTTGTAAACGTTTTAAGCTTCACAGACTGCAAGTCATGGACAACAACTGTGCCCAAGTGCCGGATATAACCCGCCTTTCGTGTAAAAATAAGTAGTTGCTCGATCGTCCAATTGGAGCGGGAGGTGTTTTCTGCGGCTCAAGTTTACACGCTGCTTTTGATGGCCGCCTAATGGAAGAAAGATTTAATCGATGCACTGAAAGAATTTGCAATCAAAAATGATGTCTTTCATTGTGGCAGCGAAACGCTGCAATTTATCAGCTGGAACTATTAGAAGTGTTCTTCGTCCCTTCCTATGCAATTTCTATTACACCCACAAAGGAGTCTATGGGTACAAACCCTGGGCAACGAGGAACAGCGAGCCTGGCGTAACTGGAAGTCTTTTGGAGAATGTCCCCAGAAAGCAAGGTAGGCGCAGACGCGCAGTGTCTTGCTATTCTGAAATGCGCTGTAGCTCTGATTAACCGATCACAACGAGACGAATAGTGGATATCCTGTGGATTTCAATCAATAGAATAATTTGCAACGAAAATCGCTCAGCAAACAACTGTACGTACGTGGGAAAGAGGTCGGCCAACGCAGAGCCTACATGCCAGCTGCATGTTGGTAGCGTTTTATGGCACATTTATTTCTGAGGAGCACGAATTTTGATGTTTTATGTTTTTTTTTTGTTTTTGTTTTGGGTGTCTGGATAAAGTACACAATACAATGGGTTTAAACTATGTGTCGAAGCTTATTAACATGTGAGGGGCCCCTGCTTTAACACCAAGAATTCCTCATGTGAACAAACTGGGACAAAAATAGATCTGTGATAGTACTGTCTATAACACATTCTTTTTACTTGATAATAAAAAATGATCATTTGTTCCTGTGGCACATTGGGTAAAGAGACAGTGTTTACAGCATACCTTTAGCATATGTCATAATCCTGTCTGTGTCCACCTTGCAGCCATATGTACTCTTGTATTCTTTATACAAAAAATATGAAAGGCGATTTTATGTAAAAATATAGAATGCTAATAGAGTTATAATGACACGTATTTGACATAACGTCTAATTGGTTGACAGATCCTCAACTGGAGCTGCTCTTAGCAGCTTATCGAGCACATGGACACAAAGCTGCAAAGATAAACCCCTTATTCGGTGGCCAAGCTGTGATGGACATGGTGCCAGAGATCCACCTCCTAAAGCAAACATTGCATGGACCTTTTAATACAAGCGGTACTCCTTTTAATTTACTTTATACTGTATACCCTGATTTAGATAAAGTGAGTTTCAAAATGCTTTGTCATTTTTAATTACATGTTTGTCTAATTGCAGTTTTAGCAAACAACTTCTATAGGCAAAACAGTTTCATTTAAATACAGCCTACATTTTCTGATCCACATTTGTTTAAAACTGGTTCAAAGTAGATACCTGTCTAAAAGGTACTAGTAACATGAACTGAAGATTTTCAGTAAAATGAGTGAAAAGGGAAAAACTCTAAAACAGAACAAACAGTCATTTATTAATGAGATTACTGAGGTGGGAACATCATTATTATTGTGCCTTTTGCACAGGAGTATATATTTACAAATTTATTTTATTTTTTTTTTTTAGATTAAGTGTCTTGGGTTAGCTTTCAGAGACTGTTAGAATAATGAATGGCACCTTGCCATCTCCTTTGAGTCTTGCTAGAGAAAGTTATTCATGTTACCGCAGTGCCAGCATGGTTGTGTATTAGTAATAAACAAACCTGCAAGCAAATAAACACAAGCTGTTCCTGTTCAATCCTGGAATGTCCGTGTGGTTGCTAGTTTTTATTGTGACTGATTTTTAACTAAATTGCTGACTTCTGCTTCTGGTGAAATTCTCTTTTGCATAAGATATCTGAATCATTAACACATGCAACCTATTGAATGAGAAATCTATCATGCATTTCACACAAAATTATGAGGGTGCTTATATTTCTCATACCTATTACCGCATTTGGTCTAATCAAGCTCTTATCAAATTTGGTACATTTGGATTGACTGCAGTTCATCCATCTTTTTCCCAGACTTCATTGTTGAACTCATCGGTTATAAAGAATGCCAAGGTTACTTTTAATTCAACGTTAGAAAGTAAACCAGTGCACACTCACAATGGACCAATTTAGAATCAACAATGAACTTAAAAGGTATGTATTTGGGATGTGGAAGATAAGCCCACACAGACATTGGGAGAACATACAAACACACAGTGGCCATATCTGGAATTAAACCAGTGTACTGAAGCTGTGAGACACCAGTGCTAGTCCCTGCACCACTGAGCTTGTTTTGTCCTTCTGAATGTATCTACTTCAGCTGTTACTTCCCATCTTTTGATTTTTTATTGAGTTGCAAATAACAGTCAAGAAAATGCCAAATCAAGTGAATTTGCTTATGTGTTTTAGAAAAACAACTATATCAAACGATGTGGCATCCTTTCGTTCCTAACACATTCCCCAGTCCATATCAGTATAGATACCCAGCATGATTTTTTTTCCCTATTGAGATCTGATGTATTTTCAAAGTGTTCCTTTAATTTTTTGATTAGTTTACATATATATATCCCCTGGGGACAAATACAGTTCTATCTGTGTAGTGTCGTGGATTTTAAATATGTTTTATTTTTGCCCACACAAGCAAAGATTAACTTAATTTTGCAAGGACAGTTCACATCAAAGTGTCTTCTCTTCACAAATTGTACCTCACTTTTAAAACATTTGTGCAAACAAAACAAAAGACCAGAATGAAGCTCCGGTTGTATTGATTACTTTGTGACCTGCGAACGGATGGGTGCCAGAGAGTAGAAATTGCTAAATTGGTTAACAGCTTAGGAAAGGAATGTAAAAAAACAAATTTAAACCGATCAAAGTTATAAGTGAGGATATCCATCATATTGCCAGCCAGCCAAACAAATGTATGTAACATAACATGTTCTGAAAACCCATGTGGAATTTGGCTTGTCCAAGAGATGAAGAGAGAGCGACGTCAGGAGAAGGGGAGAGACGTGACTATTCTCATCTGATCATCAGCTAAAGCAGCTCATGAACAATATTGATTACTAGATCAAAAGCTGCTCAAGAATATTAATCTTTGACACCTTTCATAAGCATTTTCCAAAAACTATATACTTCCAGACTTTGCTATCTACATTTTCTTTTATACTATCCTCTACTGGTATTATTGTTCTTTACTAACTACCAAGTTGCTTTTAAATTTCCATATATTGTCTTTATATTTAGAGTGATTGAAGTAATAACGTAAATATCTAGAGCACCAGGATCAGTAAGGAAGTGCCATATGATCCAAACTATGAGGTTTATCAGCTGAGGAGAAGAGCTCATCCAATAGTGAATATTATGTTAAAATAAGACATCAGTGGTTAATAAATTGCCTATAGCCAAGGATGTTGAGCCTTTGTAAGTTTAAATATATTCTTAGAGACCAAAGTTATATTTAGGTTTGATGTATATCTAAGACATCGTACGTTGTTCGTGCTAAAGATAAACAAGTCTCTTTAAGCGTTAGCGAGTAGCGCGTCATTCATACAGCACTTATATGGTTAAAGTCACAGGGAAGTGGAGGGCTGTGTATACATTATTCATACGACACTTTTGTGGTTATGGCCTATGTGTATGTGTATGTCTGTGTGTGTTAATCTTAAGTTGTGAGGGTAGACCAATCTGGTAACAAATTTGATAAGTTGAGGGTAATACCATGATAACACTATCCATCTATCTGTCTATCTATTGCGGACTAAGAAAGCATTCAGATCCCTTTACTTTCAGCACACTATATAGGGTGGTCCAGATCTAATTATGCTATTTTCATTACGCTATAACTTAAGTTTATTACATAGAAAATCACCCGAAAAATCCCGGACCATCGAGAAATGTGCGAACTAATGACATGAAGAATCGTCTTCGCACCGAACTGGAATAGTCCCGCATAAGTCAAAGTCATCCAGACGATCGGGATCTGTATATTTAGATCTGGACCACCCTGTATTGTGTTGTAGATTTAATTTTAAACAGATGAATCTACCATTCCCCACCTAAATCTCCAATTAATAGCCCATAATGATGAAGTGAAAACATGTTTTCAGAATGGTTTGCAAATTTATGAAAAATCAAAAACTGAAATCTCTCATTCATATAAGTACATATTCAGACCCTTAATTCTATACTTTGTAGAAGCCCCTTTGACAGCAATGAATTTCCTGGGACCTAATATTTAAAATATTGCTTAACTGATTTTTCTTATAGGGTAAAAAAAAGCATACACACAACAAAAACAGGTTTATAAAAACATACGTACATCGCTTTCCTTAATAAATCTCAGATCAGCTTAAATCTATACTTGGATGCACATGCTTTTAGCCACTCCCTGTCACCGACTGTCAGTAACCATTTAGTATTTGATTTAAAAATGTTTTTTTCGTAAATATTTGTGATCTAATAAATTTCCCATGTTCCTCTGTGACCTCTTTACTACAAATGATGGAAGAACATGAGGAATTACTGACTGCAGTGGAGAATTCCAAAAACATTATTTTTGCTGGTGTCTTTATGGGAGACATAAATAAAAGGAAAAAAAAACGAGTGGAAGCAGCTGAGTGGAGAGAGCAATAGCATTGTTCCATCATGCAGTGCTCAGACCACTGCCAGCACAATGTGAACTAATGCACATTGTATGCATAGAACTGAACTTGTAAAAATGCAGCATTGTGATTTACTTGGCAACATGATTTAATACTAGACTGTTTACATTTAATATACAACAGTCAAACATCTTTGAATTGCCATTCTATTGATGTACTGAGGCGGTCCAAGCCATCACAATGTGGCAAACCTTTACTGGGATGGACAGCAGTGTGCCAGCCACGAGTCCAAACAGTGCCATCTGCCTTTTAATGAATCAATGGTCAGCTCTATCACTGATCTTCTGTTGAAGTGCTTTTCATTATATCTCATCTTTGTGGTGTACAGTACCTACTTTCACCTGAAAGAAAGATTTTGCACATTGTTTGTAATGTAATAAACTTAACTGCAATCCTTTCAATTAGGCTTGCGTACCAGGAAGCCAAGCATCACAAAATTGTGGATTGAGCTGCGCAGCAACATTAGTCAGACTCAATTTAACATCACATAATAATTGTGTATTAATTGAGTGAAAGTTTATTTTGTTATGATGCCTTTATTGCAACATGTGTACAGTAAATTAACCAGTTACATTAGGAAAATCAACAATTGTTGCAAATTGCCTTTTGACCTCAGGTTGCTCATTCTGTCGGTAAAGATTCTGCATGTATCTGAGTAGCACCTTAAGTATACCTTCCCATACAGATGACATGATGTGTCTCACTGATGACTGCAAGCTTCCTGACTGGTTAGCTGGTTCATACAGAAAAGCCAAATAACCTATTGTTGTTAAAACTTTTAACCGAACAGGAATCGCATGATTTCTATGTGATGGTCTCTAACGTAGTCTCCCATTTAACACACAACTCCAACAAGGCAGCTATAGGAAGTCTTTGCTTATAAGCCAGTCATCATTATAAGCCAACACATCATCACAATCCCTTAAAATTTGCTTGTCATTAGCGATATCTTACAAAAGATCTGTTGCTACTATTGGCCATTTTGTACAACTTACAGCACAACTTTTTTGTAAACAAAATAGATAGGCTTCACACTAAGGCAATTACTATTAGTCCTGGGTTCAAATATATATACATGGGATGGGTAAAAGTAGGTTTAAGGTTGTGAGTACATGAGGCCGGCAATTTGAGCACTTACGACATCATACCTAAGTGCGCTGTGCCATTGTGACATTCTTTTAAGTTAATAAAGCTATTAAGTTAATAACGTTTTTGTGATAATCATAACCTGCATGTCTTTTTCCATACAAACAACTGTAAACCTTTTTCCCACTCTATATACATAAACACATGTGGGTGTATATCCATCCATTAGCCAACCCACTATATCCTAACTACAGGGTCACAGGGGTCTGCTGGAGCCAATCCCAGCCAACACAGGGCGCAAGGTAGGAAACAAACCCTGGGCAGGGTGCCAGCCCACTGCAGGGCACACACATGTGGGTGTATATACCATATATATATATATATATATATATATATATACATATACAGTGTTCTCCCCAGAAATTTTTTCCAGCCTGGTGGCATGAAAAAGTAGCCGGGTGGGACGGGGAAATTTGGTGGTGGGGAAAATTAAATGTGCACTCTTTGAATTAGTTAATTATTATTAATTATTTTCCAATGCCCAATATGACTTCCTTTTTTAAGGTTTGACACTTGTGCCAGAATATTTTTATTAAATTTAAGAAGTATCCAATTCAGGATCCTGCAACCCTAACAAAAATTTTAAATAACAATTGTTATGACAAAGCAAGAGACACAAGTATTGTTGCTGTCAGGAAGAAAAGTGAAAAAAATTTTAAAAAGTATGGGAAACCTAATGAAGAAAAATTAAAAAATATTCTTCAAAGCCAACTTGCATATGCAGAAGGTGTCTTCAGTTAAATATTTATTCTCCTTTTCTTCCTAGAGGCCCAGTTGTCTGCAGCTTTCCCATAATCAAAGTCTCCAAGATCTGGGCCCTCCAAGAAAATCAGCATGAGATTATTTAGCTTGCTTTGATTCATGCGATTTCTCAAACATATCTTGATCCTTTTAAGGGCAGAAAAACCCCTTTCACATTCAGCTGTGCTCACTGGCATCACTAGCCAAATTGAACTAGTCTGGCTAAATTTGGAAATGACTCTTTGAGCTCTGATGTCGTTGCCATTTTTAGTAAAATCTGTTTTGGACTGAAGTCTTTCATATTTTAAAATTGGAGGGTTACCATTTTTGGAGTAATGATCGAAAAGAATTTCAGCAGACTTGCTGGAATCGTGAGTTTCTGCATTGAAAACTTTTGAAAAGCTGGAAATAATTGGCATGTCAGGGAATCTTGCATCTAGGTGCTTGACAACTGTCTCTAGGTATTTATCATATATTGTAGTTTTGAATGACATTACATCACTCTGTGTATAAACAATGTGGAGATCTGACCATTCTTCTGCCAGACAATGATGAAGGCTTTGAAAATATCTCCCAGGAGTGTCTTTCAACTCTATAATGGACAATTTTGTGGCGAGCAAAATTGGCTCAATTTCGGTAAGATTGACATCTTGATTTTGCCAAGCCTTAGATAAGTTGGAAAACAAAGGTAATACGTCTGAAAGCATCATCAAAGAGGAAGCAAAATTGTATGTTTTAATACATCTGCTTAATCCTTCAGCTGTGATGTCATTTCATTCGGTGGCCTCTCTTTCCAGCGCAGCTATGACACTCATCATACACTGTCGTAGTAACTGTACTGCAAAGTCATGAGAGAGCCATCTAGTGTCACTGGCCATTTTTAGCTTAATCTGGAGAATGTTCAGAATATTTTGAATTTCCGTTAAATCAGCCATCCTAACTGAAGAGTTTTGGAAGAAACAGAACAGCTGCCTTAAGATGTCATTCAGTTTTGTTAAATAAGGTACAGCAGCTGCTGCTTGGGCACTTGCAAGGGCCAATCGGTGGTTTACACAGTGGCAGTTGACCAAGAGTCAAGCTGTGCCACACCTTTCTGTTTCCCAGTCATAACAAACGCTCCATCTGACCCTAGTCCAACCAGATTAGCAGTTTTCAAGCCTAGAGTGTCCATAGTCTCACTCAGTCTGTTGGTTATAGTCTCCACTTTGCCATCAATCATATTGCAGGTTGATACAAAACTAATTCTGACCTCTTTAGTGACCTGGCAAACATATTTAATGTAAATAATGAATTGTTTTACAACTGAGATGTCTGTGGTTTCATCACACAGAATACTGAAAAAAATTTCAGCAGGTATATTTTTCAGTATGTTAGATTTTATTTCTGATGCTAAGACGTCCAGCAGCTCTTGCATTATTCTTTCAAAAGTGTAATGTGCATTTTTACCAACATTGAGATGTTGTAAAAAGGAACAGTCCATTTCTTTACAGTGTTCCAACAGCTTTTCAAACAACGTTGTATGTGGCAACTCATTTTTTGCCAACCAATACGTGAATCTTAAAGCTCCCACAAAGGCATCTCTCTGTAAGTTATTTAACAGAGATACATATATTTAAATTTGACCGATTCCAGTTTGCTCTAGTACACGCTTTCCTAAAAGGTCAGCAGAAGACTCGATGTGCGTTTTACTTTTTTCATAGTCCAGCAAGCTTTCTTTTCGAATTCTTGTGCATGGCACGTTTACCCAAGGTAACTCCCTCCTTGGGGGATGTTTATTTGAATATTTCATGCACAATGAGCACCACATACCATTTTCTTTGACCATTAGCCAATCAAAATCTTTAAGCCATTGTTTGTTTATGCCGGATAAGCGGTGCTTAGATTTATCGATTGGCAGAGTGTGTGCTGAAGACATTTCCCCAGAAGGACCAGCTTCTGCAATGTCTTTGTCTAAAATTGCCACATGACGAGTTGACACTACATTCATTAATTTGTGGTGTCTGTTTTCTAAAATAACTGAGCAGTGTTGTTTTCTGAACTCTTTTTTTGCTCATGTTGGTAAAATGTTTGGAAAAAATTAAAAGTACCTATGAATAAGACTTTTGAGTGGGAAAGTGGGAGCCTGTTGGATATTCAGTGCACACTTGCATTTGCAGGGCAAGATATGAACAAAAAGGAATGGCAAATGGGTCACTTTAACAAAACTATGGAAGTGTATTAGGGCCATGGTGAAGAAAAAAAAAATACAGGCACAGTGAAGAAAAAAAACTATATGTCGAGAATAAAGTCGACATGTTGACTTTATTCTCGACAGTTCCACTTTAATCTCATAGTTTATTTTGTTATTAAAGTAGAATGTCGCAAACTAAACTTCATCTTAAAATCAATGTTTAATTTACTAGATTTTCTCAAACCCTGTCATAAGGTAATGTAGTACATTAAATGCTGTGTTAAGTGTATCCCGACCGAGTTGTTAATTACTACGAGCATCTTAAACGGACTTCCTCTTGCACTGAGGAGGCACTGGAAGGGATCGCTGCACAGAATGCATTCACTTGATGATATTCCTGCTCTCTGAACATTTACAATGCTAAGATAAATACTTGATATAATTTTCATGATGAAATGCATTAAAGCATGTATTAAACATGCATGGTAGTCTTCCTCTTGCACTGAGGAGGCACTGGGAGGGATCGCCGCACAGAATGCATTTACTTGATGATATTCCTGCTCTCTGAACATTTACAATGGTAAGATAATAAGTAATTGATATCATTTTCATGTTGAAATGCATTAAAGCATGTATTAAACATGCACGGTAGTGTGGCGGTAGTGCTGCTCCCTTTCAGTAAGGGGTCCCCAGGTGTACTTTCAGTGTAGAGAACTTTATGGCAGGTGTGATGAGGCTCCAAATAACTGAATTTATGAATGGGTATCACACAGGTTTAACTTAAATATTGTATAAATGTTGGGTTTGTGATCTGGTGGTCGGAGACACAAACACAGGATTAAATGGATGTTCTTCTGAGCGGGCTTTCTTTATTGCATGCATGCTGTCTCTATCTGATGTACCAAAACCCTGATTCCTATCTTTCTTTTTTCTTTCTCCACATAACCAATCAATCATTAGATCTGTGTCTGTCATCTCACAATGTCATGCGATGTGGCAGCTGGGCACTCAACTAAATTAGCTGGGCAGAGCGCCCGGCTGGCTAAAAGACGCTAAGGAGAACACTGTATTTATATGTATATATATATATATATATAATATTTATATATATATATTTATATGATATTGTAACAATAGGGGGTGCTACTGCTCCTTTGAACCCTCAGGTACCCTGCCAAACACCAGGTAAAAATGCAATAATTCTTCTTTATTATAATAATTATGTGCACTAAGCACCCTTCACTCCACACTACTTATAAATAAACAAATCGCAATAATCACTAATAATCAATCCTCCACTCCCAGACGCGTTGCCCTCCTACCACCCAGCTTAGCTCAATGCTCTGGTGTTTCACTGTCCTTTTTATAGTCTTTGACCCGGAAGCGTTTCCCCCTCTCTGTCCATGTGACCTGGAACACTTCCGGATCAGATAAATCCTTCTTTTTCTTCACCCAGGAAGCACATCATTCCTTTCGTCCACGTGACTCTGATGTACTTCCTGGGCGTAAGGAAAATAGTCTCTGTGCCTCCCTGCTGCGTCCTCTAGCGGGCCCCAAGTTATCCAACAGGGCTGAAAATAAAAACTACATTGTCCAATATCCCCTGCTGGCATTTGGGGCATCTCCATGTTGCAGGGATGACTCCACCTGGCAGCTTGGGGGTATTGGCCGGGATAAGCTGCCGGCCATATCCCACAATATATATATACATATATCTATATATCTATATACATATATATGTATATATACATATATACATATATATGTGATGTGCGTGCATTTACAATACACACATATATAGTACTGATCAAAAGTTTTAGAACATCTCAGTTTTTTTTCAAATTTAATCAGTTTAAATGCATTAAATTACCTAAAATGGTGAAAATGTAAGCAGTAAATTGCCAGAGGTTTAAATTTAAAATTTAATGCATGTGTGTGTATATGTCCAGCTTCTGGTTCCTCAAGAAGTCCACCATCCTGCCAACTAAGCCAGTTGTGGTAATAATCAATCCTTGACACAATAAAGAGGTTTGGGGCAGCCTCCCATATAATTGAGAATTGGCTGCTGAGTTGCAAAAATGGTTGATGCAAAGGTCTCTATAGATAAGAGTCCACAACGGACCTGAACAGGTTAGAAAACATGACAGATATACATTTGAAAAGCAGGAAGAGGAGGGATCTTGAGACTGGACCCGGAAATGAGGTCATCAGGCTGTGACTTCTTGGGATGAGGTCATTAGGAGGTGGGCTGTTCTGGGCGGAACCGGAAGTGACATTTTCTTGGGTGGAACTGGAGGTGACATCGTCTTGATGTCACCCTCTGGTCTGACCGGAAATTACCTTCTTTGGAGCACTTTAGCTGCCTCCCATGTGCACGTGTGTGACTATATATATATGAGGGGAAGTCAAAAAGTAAAGGGATATTTTTAAATTTCTCTTTTCAGAGTTTGGTAACACTGCTCATATCCAGCGCTGAATGAGTGTAGTCGCCAACACTTCTATACAATGTGTAACTCTTATTCCCGCATTATTCGTTGGAGTGCAGCAGACCGTTAAACATGACAGCTCCATTGTCGATCTGCACCAAGGAGGAAATGAGGGCAGTGATTCGCTTTTTGTTTGCGGAAGGTGTTAAACCTGCGGACATTATTCGTCGAATGCAAGCACAATATAAAGACAACTGTTTATCGCGAAGCAAGATCTACGAATGGATAGAGCGCTTCAAACAGAGAAGAACTTCTTTATGTGACAAAGAAAGATCGGGCAGGCCATCAACGTCAACCACTGAGGACAATGTGATAGTCGTTTGATGCGGTGCAAAATTGGTTGCAGATGCAACCGAAAAATTTTTTTTCCAACGGAATCAGAAAACTTGTGAAACATTGGGAAAAGTGCATTGAAGTCCAGGGAGGTTATGTAGAAAAATAAGGTATGTTTCACATTTCTATCATTAGAATAAATGCCCCTTTTCTCAAATGTCCCTTTACTTTTTAACTTCCCCTCGTATATATATATATATATATATATATATATATATATATATACAGTGGTGTGAAAAACTATTTGCCCCCTTCCTGATTTCTTATTCTTTTGCATGTTTGTCACACAAAATGTTTCTGATCATCAAACACATGTAACCATTAGTCAAATATAACACAAGTATACACAAAATGCAGTTTTTAAATGATGATTTTTATTATTTAGGGAGAAAAAAAATCCAAACCTACATGGCCCTGTGTGAAAAAGTAATTGCCCCCTTGTTAAAAAATAACCTAACTGTGGTGTATCACACCTGAGTTCAATTTCCGTAGCCACCCCCAGGCCTGATTACTGCCACACCTGTTTTAATCAAGAAATCACTTAAATAGGAGCTGCCTGACACAGAGAAGTAGACCAAAAGCACCTCAAAAGCTAGACATCATGCCAAGATCCAAAGAAATTCAGAAACAAATGAGAACAGAAGTAATTGAGATCTATCAGTCTGGTAAAGGTTATAATGCCATTTCTAAAGCTTTGGGACTCCAGCAAACCACAGTGAGAGCCATTATCCACAAATGGCAAAAACATGGAACAGTGGTGAACCTTCCCAGGAGTGGCCAGCCGACCAAAATTACCCCAAGAGCGCAGAGACGACTCATCCGAGAGGTCACAAAAGACCCCAGGACAACGTCTAAAGAACTGCAGGCCTCACTTGCCTCAATTAAGGTCAGTGTTCACGACTCCACCATAAGAAAGAGACTGGGCAAAAACGGCCTGCATGGCAGATTTCCAAGACGCAAACCACTGTTAAGCAAAAAGAACATTAGGGCTCATCTCAATTTTGCTAAGAAACATCTCAATGATTGCCAAGACTTTTGGGAAAAAACCTTGTGGACTGATGAGACAAAAGTTGAACTTTTTGGAAGGCAAATGTCCCGTTACATCTGGCGTAAAAGGAACACAGCATTTCAGAAAAAGAACATCATACCAACAGTAAAATATGGTGGTGGTAGTGTGATGGTCTGGGGTTGTTTTGCTGCTTCAGGATCTGGAAGGCTTGCTGTGATAGATGGAACCATGAATTCTACTGTCTACCAAAAAATCCTGAAGGAGAATGTCTGGCCATCTGTTCGTCAACTCAACCTGAAGCGATCTTGGGTGCTGCAACAGGACAATGACCCAAAACACACCAGCAAATCCACCTCTGAATGGCTGAAGAAAAACAAAATGAAGACTTTGGAGTGGCCTAGTCAAAGTCCTGACCTGAATCCAATTGAAAGATGCTATGGCATGACCTTAAAAAGGCGGTTCATGCTAGAAAACCCTCAAATAAAGCTGAATTACAACAATTCTGCAAAGATGAGTGGGCCAAAATTCCTCCAGAGCGCTGTAAAAGACTCATTGCAAGTTATCGCAAACGCTTGATTGCAGTTATTGCTGCTAAGGGTGGCCCAACCAGTTATTAGGTTCAGGGGGCAATTACATTTTCACACAGGGCCAGGTTTGGTGTAGGTTTGGATTTTTTTTTCTCCCTAAATAATAAAAACCATCATTTAAAAACTGCATTTTGTGTTTACTTGTGTTATATTTGACTAATGGTTAAATGTGTTTGATGATCAGAAACATTTTGTGTGACAAACATGCAAAAGAATAAGAAATCAGGAAGGGGGCAAATAGTTTTTCACACCACTGTATATATACTGTATATCTTATATATAAACGTTTATGTGTGGAAGTGTGTGTGTCTGTCCGGCCCAGAAGTGAGAGATGTAATTGGGGTAAAGGCTCCACTTCCGAGGAAACAGAAAACTCGCTTAGCCACTAATAACACAAGTGAGGCCAGCACGTCAGCAAAACAAAACTTCAGAAGAAAGACAAAGTTGCTTAACATCGGCAAAACGGTATCCCTTTTACTTTTTCTTCCCACCACTAATGCATAAATGATGAGAGCATGTCGGCAAAACAAATCCTCCGAAGAAAGACAGTTGCTTAGCTGCTAATGCACAAACAATGCGAGCACATCGGCAAAACAAATCCTCGTAGGAGAGAGGTGCCCGGAGTAGTTCCTTTCAATTACCTGACATCTCAACATTTCAGTTTTTTTCTGATGATTTTAATAGTTTCTAGGACCCCAGGCTTTTTACAGCACAGGCTTACGTAGCTTATATATATATAGACAGATAGGGGGCACTGTCGTCCCCTTGAACCCTCAGACCAGATGCCAGACACTAGATAAAAGTCCAATAATTTAATTTATTAGGACAATAAAGTGCACAAAGCACTCTACGCTTCACAATACTCAATAAATCAATACACAAATCAATCCTCCTACTCCCAGATGCATTGCCACCCTTCCTGCCGACTCATCTCAACCCTGGGATCTCCCACAGTCGTTTTTATAGCCCTTCACCCGGGAAGTGTTTCTGATCCCTCAGTCCATGTGATTCTTAACACTTCCGGGTTATAGGGCAAATAGCAGTCCCTGGGCCTCCCTGCAGTGACCCCTGGCGGCTCCCATGGTATCCAGCAGGGCTGTGCAATAAAACTCCAATGTCCGTGAGGCCCTGCTGGAATATGGGGCATCTCCATGTTGCAGGGAGGGCTCCATCTGGTGGCCTGGGGGTATTGGCCAGGATGAATGGCCGGCCATATCCCACAGTACTCCCCCCCCGCCCCCCAGCGAAGAACCATGGTTCAAAGTGTCCAGCCCTGTGAGGGACGTCTTCCTCCAGGAGGAATTTGTTGTGGCCGGTCCGTGACTCCCTCTTGTCATATAATTATAGGAGAACCATGGGGAGACATTGTGCAACCGCTTCTCTTCCTCCCCGGCTCTCCTGGGACAATTCCGCCACACATGGCCTGGCCGATGGCATTCATAACAGAATCGCCGTCCTCCTGGTATTTTCCCTCTGATAGACTGGAAACAGCTCGGAATATTTAGTTCCGCCCCTTTATCCGCTGAGGAGGGTTCCACCGCCGTACCGGAGCTCGCAGCTCTCTTCTCTACTTTGTCAGGAGACCCCCGTTTCTCTTTTGGGATCTCCTGTTTAATCTGGGGCTTGTCTACACTCTGAGTCTCTCTATGGAAAAGAGAGAGCCCTTTTACTGTCTGCATCCCTTTTGATTTATAAATGACCGGTGTCAGTGTCTTTAGGATCGCATCGCTCCGGCAGACAGCACTATTCAGCTGCTCCACCTCCACCAAGCACCCGGTCCACGTTCCCGACTCTCTTGTAGGTTTGGCAGTGACTTGGCACCCGCTACTAATTAATCGCGGGCCCAGTTCACACTGCGTCCCACTATGATGTACGGTACGGGTGTTGCTTACCTGTACCACCGCATTAACCATGACAGGAGACTCCCGACCAAATCGCCATAGGTACTCTTCCACTTTTCTTAGCGGTGAAGTACGTCATTTCCTCTGTCGCTGTGACTAAGACGTACTTCCGGGTTATAGGGCAAATAGCAGTCCCTGGGCCTCCCTGCGGCGACCCCTGGTGGCCCCCATGGTATCCAGCAGGGCTGTGCATTAAAACTCCAATGTCCATGAGGCCCTGCTGGAATTCCATGTTGCAGGGAGGGCTCCATCTGGCGGCCTGGGGGTATTGGCTGGGATGAATGGCCGGCCATATCCCACTTATATATATATATACAGTAATCCCTCCTTGATCGCGGGGGTTGCGTTCCAGACCCCCCCGTGATAGGTGAAAATCCGCGAAGTAGAAACCATATGTTTGTATGGTTATTTTTATATATTTTAAGCCCTTATAAACTCTCCCGCACTGTTTATAAATATTCCCCGCAGAGTTATACAGCATAATCCCTTTGTATTCTCTTAGATATTAGGTAAGATTCATTGAAATTATGTATATAAACACACTGTTTATATACAGTAAAACCTAAATATTATTTTAAAGATATTGAGTGTCTCCGATATCACATATGTTACAGCCATTACGATAGACAGGTCACCAGCAATAAATACGTACAATGCAAGAAAAATAGTATACAGTAAATGTGTGTAGAGTGACACTAAACGTACGTACATGTACTAAGCACTGTAAGAAGAAAATTAATTATGGTTACTCACCAACAATGACACGATGACTTGTCCGATAATAATGAGTTTAATTTTACTGCACAACAAAGGAGAACGTTACAGCCCTTGTAAAGGAGCCACTTCAGGCGATTGTGTAGCACTGCCATTGTTCTTCTTCTGGCAGTCTTCAATCCAAATCCCTAAAGCAGATTCCATCCAGACTACTGCCTTATTACATCCACTTACAACTCATTTTGCACCCTGGTTAAAAGGACACTGCAGCCGTAGATCTTATATTCCTTTCCTACTTTTTAAATAAAAAGAATCGTAGCCTTCAACAAATCCAAAACGTTTACCTTTTCGGCAATCATTAACATTTTCTTCTTGCGCTTGGGCATGGCCCCTGAAGCAGTAGCAGATTGTTTTGGAGCCATAATGAAGGGCTTGACTATGCACAAAGATAAACACTAAACAGCACAACTCTTTACACAGCGAAACACGTTGATGCTGAATGAGTGAGACGAGACTTCCTGGTTAACACTGCATTCAGCACGCAGGAGCTCAACTGCGTGCTCTGATTGGTTAGCTTCTCAGTCAGGAGAACTTAACTGCGTGCTCTGATTGGTTAGCTTCTCAGCCATCCGCCAATAGCGTCCCTTGTATGAAATCAACTGGGCAAACCAACTGAGGAAGCATATACAGGAAGTAAAAAGACACCTTGTCCGCAGAACCCGCGAAGCAGCGAAAAATCCGCTTTATATTTTTAGTTATGCTTTCATATAAAATCCGCGATAGAGTGAAGCCGCGAAAGTCGAAGCGCGATATAGCGAGGGATTACTGTATATATATATATATATATATACCAGTAAACGGCACACTGCATGATAACGTGCGGTGAATACACTTGACGTTTACCATTCGTTTGCTCAGAGGTTGTTGCACTTGCTGCATCCTCAGCAGCTTTTCTTTTTTCCACCCTAGCAGCCCGCTTCTTCTCTTCTTTCATCGGCATCTTTTCACATTAAAACTGATTAAGTTAGTTTTTGTGTTGCAATTACTTAGTACGTTTTCCTTAATTTTTCATTTAAGCTGGCGCTCAAGTCTTCAATCTGCCCCAAGAATGATTTAAGATATGAAGAGGTAGGGGAAGTGACAGCAAAGGTGGTTGGGATGAGAATGGTGGCCGTACACATGCGCTGCACGACTGCCCTGCTACCCGCTGCCGAGAGTTGATTCTACAATAAAATAAAATAAAAATAAAAGGAGGAATAATTCCAAAACTCTTCGCTTTTAATATAAAACTGTAGTGCTTGTTTACCAAATTTCAGGCTACAGTTTATTTTATTTTTGACCTTGACCTTCCTGGGTTGACCTTTGAGGTCAGTAATCACCCCGAAAGCGAATAGTAGAGGTCACATAGTATATGTGTACCAAATTTCAGGTCAATAGGTCAAACGGTTTTCGAGCTACAGGTGATTTAATATCCTGGACAGACAAACGGACAGCCATGGTAGCATATTATATAGGAATATATATATATGTATGTATGTATATGTGTACATATATATGTGTATATATATGTATATTAGTGCTGGGCAGCGATTACATTTTTAATCACAATTAATTGCAGACAATCACATTGTTATGTGCAAAATTCAATAATGAACTTAAAAGTAGTGTATTATGTGTATTTGGTTTCCAAACACTTTAAACAAATAAGGTGCTTTTTAACAGCAGTATTCCCTTTACATAGTAGCAGTTAAAATATTTCTTGTAAATCTCAACTTAAATATTAATGTAAACAAATCAAATAGTCAGGGCATTAATGTTTTATCTAGTTTGTTATAGAAAACCCTCAGAGTACAGAGCCACGATCACAATATTATAATAGGCACCTTCTGAGCAACAGCAAGTTAACATTTCTAAATCTGTTTACTTTTTTATCTGAACAGATACCAGCAGAAACATTTTCTTTTATCAGGGAGCAGCATAAACAGTCTATGTTCAGTAGCAACTCTTTGAGGGCTAATATTTTTTCCAAAAAACTCAGTTTTCTAAAAATGTGCACGAAGCAATGGTTTCACATATAAATCAACATAAAATGGCTGTTGCTGCCTGTTGTGCCTGCTGTCGGCTGCACAGGGAGCGGTTCGACGGCCAGCAAGAATGCACGGTGGGCTGGCTGCCTGGCTGTCTTTGTGAGGCAGGTGCACGGGGGGTGGCAGTTGCAGTGAAACGCAATATGGTTTGTATCTCCTGTCATTGTAAGTGTCTGTCCTCACAGGTGAATGTTGCCATAGGTGCATCAGCTACACAAACGTGTTCAGCACCAAGATCAGCTGGGGACCGATCAGCTGATGCCTGTACCTCACATTTATTTTCGATCTAAATCTCCAGATCACTTGCATCAAAATTGGAGTCCAAGAAATTAGAGTCCTGTGTTCATTAATTAATCGTTAACACAATAATAACACGTTAACTTCCCAGCCTTTATATATATATAAAACAAGAGAGACAAGAAAAAGATTGTCTCCTTTTTCTTAGGAGGGAAAAAATCAAATCAGCAAATCAACAAGACTCAATGTACCTGAGTAGTCACTTCATACTGTGTCCAAGATGGGACTGATAAGTGAGGGAAGGTGGGCGCCTTTATAGCTTGTGAGGAGGAAGGGGTGTGTCCAACGGGTTGGACCTGGAACTGAGGTCAGTGATAGCGTTGGTTCAGGAAGCAGAGGTGGAGTTAGGCAGGCTTCTGTTCAGAGGATCTGGAGGGGAGAGAGAAAAGGTGTTAATAAACACGCAATAACTGAATCTTTCTTGTGAATCATCAGCTAGACTAGTGAAGGATGGTGGCGGAGCTGGGTATCAGGCAAGGCAGGCAGAAGAGGTGGGTTCAGGAGGCCAGAAACTGGAAGTGATATTATTGGTCTTCATCTGTCAGTCTTCTACTGTGCAGCAAGAGGAAGAGGAGAGGCATTAAGAGAAAGTGCTAACCCCCAACTTGGAGTAGAATTACAGTTTGATGAGCCCTGAAATTTTCTTCCAAGTGAATGTGTGTGACAATAATATATATATGTGTGTGTGTATATACAGTATATTGTTTGTATAGTGATGAAAGGCGTGGCAGTGGGTAGTGCTGCTGCCTTGCAGTTAGGAGACCTGGGTTCACTTCCTGGGTCCTCCCTGCGTGGAGTTTGCATGTTCTCTCCATGTCTAAGTGGGTTTCCTCCAGGTACTCCTGTTTCCTCCCACAGTCCAAAGACATGCAGGTTAGGTGCATTGGCGATTCTAATTTGTCCCTAGTTTGTGCTTGGTGTGTGGGTGTGTGTATGTGAGCGCGCCCTGCGGTGGGCTAGCACCTGCCTTGTGCTCTGTGTTGGCTAGGATTGGCTCCAACAGACCCCTGTGACCCCGTAGTTAGGATATAGCAGGTTGGATAATGGATGAATGGATGGATGAAAGGCAAGGATGGCTGGCATCCTGGCTGGGATGGAGAACTGATTACTAGCTTCCAGACCAGGATGGTTGGTGTCCTTTTTCCCAGTTGTTAAGATATAATGGAGGACAGGGATCAATGTCACCTAACGCTATGTGTTGCCCCAGTCGACTGGGTAGTAGCATCAATGGCATAGCTCCCATTTGGACACCCCCAGGGCTGAATGAGAGTTATAGTTTTGAAGGTAGCCCTGGTGGGGTATTTGGGGGTCCCTAGAGAGTGCTTTTGCCACCCTCCTCACTATAGTGCTTATACACGAAAGTACTCCCAAATACAGGTTAAAAGGAGCCCAGTACCTCACTCGGGCAAGTTGGATTCAGGAGAGGATTACAGGAGCAGAAAAGAAGCAGAAAAATAAAGAGGAATAATGTTGAGAATTTTTTATTGTGAAGAAGTTTGTATCAAAGGTACTTTGTTTAAATAAAAGGGTTGATTTGTCCCTGCAACTCGTATTCTTGTAGTTGTGTCATGGGCTTGGAGCTTTGCTACGCTTCTCTAGTGTCTACAATATATAATAACATATTCTGCTGTTCAGATTGACAATAACTCTTTAGCAGCAAAGAATTGAAAAACATATTTCCTTAAGTCTGTGACATAAATACAAGGTAATTCACAGGCAAGCAGTGAAATTTTACATTTCCCATAGAAAAATAAAGAAAAACAAAGTAAGCTGCTGTAGGCAAAAAACCCACAAATGTATCATACAACCTAATACACATTTTTCTTTTCAGGCATGGTTATTGCTCTGTTTTTAAGAAAGCTTCTGTCTAGTCCCTTTTTACAGTACACTATAATGCAGAAACTGGGAAGATAAACTTCAATGATAAATTCACCACTGAGTAACATTTTTATTCATCTCTGTAATTTTGTTTCTGGCCTGTTATCCAGTTTGCAGTCTATCCTCTCTTTTTTCTATCAATTGAGTGTTTAAAAATTTTAGTATTAAGAGGTCCAAAATGTTGAACATATAAGTTCTTACTACATAATAAACAAAGGGTCCTGTTTTAATTTACTTTACAAAAATCTGTTTCTCTTGCTGAAGAGTTGGATCAAAATGGCATTCCATTTATAGCTGTTTTATGCCTTGTACCTCTTGTTTGACTCCTCAGAAAACTTTAATGGGTTTTTACAAAGTAAATGAATGAATGAATACTCTATTGTTTCATTTTAAAGGACAGGGGCTGAGAAAAAATAATATACATGTCATCATCTCCCGTAATTATGAAATTTTTACTTGAAATATCAGAGCAAACATCTTTAGAAGGAAATATACATATGTATATAAGAGTATCAGTACATTACAGAGATAGGTGTAAACAATGCTGAAAGTTTATTTTTCCATTATAACTAAAGATGTTAGCATTTTGAACATGTGTTGTTTTGTAAAGGTCTACCACATTTTGGAAAAAATGAAGCTTCTTTGAAGGATGTATTGGGGTACTTGGATCATGTGTACTGTGGTCATATCTCCATTGAGACAAGCCAGCTGCAGACAGTTGAGGAAAGGGAGTGGTTCTTTCAGCGGTTTGAAGAACTGAAGAAGGAAAAATTCTCCCCAGAGGAGAGAAGACATCTGGCCAAATTAATGCTGGAGTCACAGGTAAGCTGTTATAAGTGCCCCCTTATATAGAAATAGGCTCTGTAAATAGAGGCTGTCTAGTGCTTATTTGAAGGAGCCTGAAACTGCATTAAACTGGACTTCAAAATATACTTAGACTATATAATGTATAAAGAATCGTTTGTTTCAGAGTAAGTGTTTGAAAAATGTTTGTTACAGAAGTAATCCTTAAATATGATATTCTCAAGCAAAATATAGTTTTGTGTTGGGCCTTAGCTTACTTTTATTACTAATTAATTAAACTATCAATATAACAATATAATAGCCAAAGGGTTTTCCTTAAAACTACTGTAAGATGGAGTACTATTCAGTTGTAAAAACTAAGATCACACGCCTGGAAAGGAAAAAAAAAAAAACAGGGACATTTATATGAAGACAATGAAAAACTAGTTAGAGCCTTGCAGGTGGACCACTGAAGAAGAATGAGGGAACAGAATGCATCTTTAAAAAGGAAGTAATTACCTTCAATTAATACATATATTTTACATCTTAATTATGCACTGTATGTATATATGTATGTACATATATGGATTAAGGATGATGCTGTAATGCAGTAATTACCTCTACTGCTATAAAGATCTCACACTCAGTCACTGTCTGTTTGGAATTTTAACCTTTTCATAATGTCTGCATGAATTTTCCTCCATATAGTCCTTTTTTCTGACACATTCCCAAAAGACATTTGGGTTAATTAGCAATCCTAAATTGGTCCAAAGGGTATGTGCCTGAGTGTGTCCTGAACTAGATTGAGTAAATTTGAGAACAGTATTTTATATATTTACAGCACACACCCAGTGTACACTTTTTTAGGTTAACATGCTTGTTACTACAAATGACCTCATCTTCCATGCAGCCAGTAATATTCTATCAAAATAGCTAGAATTCAGATGTGGTCAGGAGATTAGATTTCTCTGACCAATCATTAGGATAGGCAAGACACATAATTTTGGATCAAGTTGTGATTGTTGGCAACAGGTGTGATTCCAGTATCTCTTAAACAGATATCTTGCCTGACTTTTCATGCACTACATTCTTTAGAGTTACAGAGAATGGTTTGAATAAAACAATCTAGTAAAAAGCAGTTCTATGGGCAAGCACATCTTGTTATAGAGAGAATTTAAAGAAGAATGGTTGGACTTGTTGAAACTAACACAAACACAAAAAAATCTTTATAAATAAAGTGCTAGACCTTGAAGTGTATATGCTAGAGCAACATAAAATCATATCAGGTTCCACTCCAGTCATAAATAAACAGAAAATAAAGTGACAGTGAAGATGTGATGACCAAGACTGGACGGATGAATGTTGGAAAAATGTGACACACAAATAGTTGGTTCAGAATTTGTTATAAACAGCTGATTCATGGATCCATCCTTCTTTGTGCTACCAGTATGATATATACCATGATATTAGTAGTGGTAGTGCAGGAATGTTTTCTAGGCTCCTTAATACCAAGTGAGTGTTTTCAGAATGACAGGAGAATACTTATGGATTGTGCATCCCTTTATAAAAGAATACTTCCAACAATATAATGTGCTACAAAATATGCATCATATCAAGCTGTTTTCATGAGCATGACACTAATTTAGTTTAGTCCAGTGATTTTAAATTAGTCCAATACACAGTCCCCAGATCTCAGTCCAATAGAGACTTTTGAATGAAGTAGAGCAGTACGTTCACAGCATGTAGGCATGGTTGAAAAACTTTCAAGAACTACTTAATGCTATCAACACAGCTTGGACAAAAATCCCAAAATGTTTTATAGTGCCTTGTTGAATCTGTGCATTAAAGAATTCAAGCTGTTCTGGAGTAATCATGAGTGTCATACCTAATACGAATAAGAAATATCTATATAAGTTAGTTTGTTTTTTTGATTAACAAACATTACTTGATATTTTTGTAAATGCTGAGTGTTTGAATAAATAACAGTTTCTTTAATGTAACCAATCATCAAGTTCTTGTCTGGTCTTCGAGAGTCTATATCAAAATATTAAGACTCTATAAGGTGTGAATTAAGGAAAACTTGTAGCAATGGGTGATACATGTCTTAATGTCCAGCAGAAGCCCAAACTTCCTAAACCCAGGGAATAAGGGCAAGAATCCTCAGGTGGAGTGAACCCCAGCACCATGGTTATGCCCATCTGCTGTTCCTGTTCCCATCTCTATGTCCCACGGCAAGTTCAGTTTCTTATGAACACCAGTAGATGGAGAGGACAAGTGCTGTGTAATCTCCACTGTAGTCAATGCAAAGAATCATGAGAAAATTTCTGATAATTCACTTAGACAATCAAGCCTGGAAACAACCTATAATAAAGACCATGTAAAAAAAAAAAGAATTTATCTTGTGTGTCTCTATCTTCATTACCCTCTTCAAACACAAAATGTATGGGCTGTTCTCTAAAGTAACCTTGATGAGTCTGTTAGTGTGACGTTCTTATATTCACTTCATTGAGTTCCTCTATTTTCTTGCTTTTCATTGAATGGTTAATTGGAAAAGTACAACTATTGACAGTACAAATATGACAAATCAGAAGATTACTTTACAACAATTAGACAAAAGATCATATCTTATAAAATGTATTGTGGAAACTGGCCCGGACACACACAGACGGACATCTTAAGTTCACCCAACACACGCTTTATTGACACAATATTTACAGTTTAGTCAGTGCACTTCCCAGTGCCTCCAGCACTGTTCCCCCAATGTCCATGGCACACAGTCAAATAGCCTTTCTCCTGGCCGCTTCCAGTCCTCTCTCCAGCTCCGTCTCTCTTCCACCCAACTTCCGCTACTGACTGAAGGGAGGCGGCCCCTTAAATAGGAACCCGGATGGGCTCCAGCTGCTTCCTGGCACTCCTACGCAGACACAGCCCCGGCCGGATGCCACAGTATCTATTCTCCAAATGATTTTGCAATACTGGAACAGTAATGTACTGTCTAGTTTTTTATTAAAGATTACTTGAGATGATGCAAATTAATGTGTAACATACTATATAACTCTATAAAAATGTGTAGTGGTTCTTCAAATAAATATTGAATAAAGTATTCCAGGGCGGCACGTTGGTGCAGTGGTAGTGCTGCTGCCTCACAGTTAGGAGACCCAGGTTCGCTTCCCGGGTCCTCCCTGCGTGGAGTTTGCATGTTCTCCCCGTGTCTGCGTGGATTTCCTCCGGGTGCTCTGGTTTCCTCCCACAGTCCAAAGACATGCAGGTTAGGTGGATTGGCGATTCTAAATTGGCCCTAGTGTGTGCTTGATGTGTTTGTGTGTGTCCTGCGGTGGGTTGGCACCCTGCCCGGGATTGGTTCCTACCTTGTGCCCTGTGTTGGCTGGGATTGGCTCCAGCAGACCCCCGTGACCCTGTGTTCGGATTCAGCGGGTTGGAAAATGGATGGATGGATAAAGTATTCCAGATACATTGATTTTCTGTTCTCAGTTGTATAAACAGAAAATGTTCTCTTCCACCTCTGCTCAGTGTCATTTGTCTGTTAACATGTATATTACTGAAAGATTTACACAATACAAAATATACAGCAGCATTTTCTATCCCCACTGAAATGAAGAACCCATGATACTGGAAACTGAATGTGTGAAATCCACCATTTTAATAATAATATAGGTAAAATAAATTTGCTAATTATCTTAATTCAGGTTTCTATGTATTGTAAAAGTGATGCTTCTAATACACTGTGTGCCTATTTAATGTATCTTGTTTGATATGCCCAGATAGTTTAAATACACTCAAGGAATGAATGTGCCGGGTGTGATAAACAAAATAACTACAGTTGGTACCTTGTTTAGCAACAACATGGGTGATTTGCATATATTTAAAAATTGAGATGGCTTTCTTTGCTATATGACTGCCCTTTTTAAAACAATGTAAATAACTGATTAATATTGTTGGCTATGCAATGTCATTTATTGCCATTTAATTAACTGACTGAATATGGAGCATGATGCCTTTGTTTCAGTAAAAGGATTATTGTCCATATGGTGATCTAAATCAGGATCACTCAGTGCTGAACCTCTTCCAAAGCATTGGGCACAAAGTGAGAATCAACCCTTTTAAAGGCTGCTAACACAGCAAATGTACAGTCGCCAGTTAACCTGATGGACATACTTTTGTTGATATGGGAAAAACAGAATAAACAGAGAAAACACTCATGTAGACACAGACAGAACATGCACATGACTGATGAACAGTAAACAAGCCCAGGATTCAAACCTAGGATTCTAGGTCCATATTCTAGCAATGCTACCCACTGTAGTCTAACTTTTTCTAGTGGACAGTGTTACATTAATCAGAAATGAGAATATGGTGGATTTTTTTAAGAATTAGTGGCTAAGGCATGGTAGGTTTATTTTAACAGTTTGTTGTCAAAATGATCATAGCATACATTAATCTTTGTCTAAAGTGTTGTTACTGTGACAAAACACTGGTTTGCTCTTTTTCATTGCTTTTACTTTGTATCAATATTTGTTTTTAATCTTATATTGAATTGCACCCTCTTAAATATGTTTTTGCCCTTTCCAAACATATAATGTAGTTAAACTGTGTTTCAAAGTGATAATATGCCTCTAGGTAACAGGCTGGCCTTGGGTCTGTTTTAGCAGTTAAGATAAATATTAAAATAAGCTTTGCTTTTCCTGGAGTGCTTCTTCAATGACTTCTCTTTTATATCTTCACCGTGTCATCATTTTTCAGCCTTGTTATATTCCTAACTTTTTGGATTCCATCTTCCTCCCCCTTTTGATTTGTATTGTTGTTCCTATTGTGCTCAGCCTTTGTTTTGCATATTCCTTATTTATTTCATTGTCCTTGCTAATGTATTCTTCGCTGCCTATTCCAACCATGTCTTTCCTTGACTTTGAGTTGCTAACTCACATTGCACAGTTTTGCAGGTCGCTTTCTTTTTTGGCACTATCCTCAGAGTAAACTTGAGTCAAATAATCCTTTACTGCATAAAATTTAGACAGTAAGATCAGATAAACACTCTTCTTTCAGCATTTGGACATTCAAATTGCACATATATATATTTTTAACTTGCATATAACAAAGAATCCATATTACAAGAAATGTTTTCATTAAAGTATTCAAAACAATTTACAAGACACCAAAGATAACAAGTTGTAATTAATGTAGGAAACAGAAGTACTACCTATTAATTTTAAAAAATGTTTTGTTGTCTGTCATAGTCAGGTAAGTACAGTATATGCTTAAATCTAGAAAAGTAGGCATTTACAGAGTTTGCTAACTGGCATTTTTCTGGTTTTATTTTCACTGACAAACTGATTATTAATGTACTCACATACTGTATTTTTAATTTACATGATTTCTAGGGGTTTGACCAATTTTTGGCCACTAAGTTTGCTACTGTGAAACGGTATGGTGGTGAAGGTGCAGAGAGCATGATGGGCTTTTTCTATGAACTTTTCCGCCAGTCTGCCTACTGTGGTCTGACAGATGTGATCATGGGTATGCCCCACAGAGGAAGACTTAATCTTTTGACAGGTCTTCTTCAGTTTCCTCCAGAGGTAATCAGCATTTTAGATTTTGATTAATTTTTTTTTTTCTCCAAATTCCCACAGCACATATCAGTATTTTAGTACATAACCCTACATCCTATGATGAATTTGCATATGATTTGGAGTGAGTAATTGTTGTATATGGTTATATATGCAATCTGAATTTGTGTATTTATATTGTTTATGTTCCTTGGACAATAACAATATGCATCCATTTAAATAACTGTCTAAGTTCATAACTGTTCCATGTGTTCATTTTAATTCTTGTACAAAAGAAAAATACATTAATCAGCTTATGTTATCCTGTACAACTCGTTCTATTGTCAAAACTCATCTTGATTATTTTAAAAACAGGCCATACCCTTTCCCATGCAGTAACTTCTAATATATGTGGGTTGCACTATTTTTTTATTTGCTTTCTTGTTGACAGTTGGCTTAGTCTCTACCCTTTTGTGAACATGATACCAAGCAGATAAGATATCGAGTTAAAATGGCAAAAGCAGATCTTCTTTATGTTTGATTTCTTTCAAAACACTGATTAATGAGATATTTAGCAGATTGCAGGTGTCTATAAAAATCAGTGTTTAGCAGTAAAATTAGAAATTTACAGAAACAAAATATTGCTGTATTTCAGTACTCTGTTATTTTACAGCAGTTATTGCATTATTTTATAAGGATATTGCCAGCTCCGGCGCCGCATCCGAGTGGCAGCCTTTTCCAGCAGCTCCGTATATGACTTTATCTTTTTACCTTTTTATCTCTATTTTTATCTATTTCACTGATCACTTCTACCACTTTCTTTTATGTGGAATTGCTCCCTGGACACTTTTTACTATTTTTACTACTTGACATGGATTTTTACACTCCGAGAATCGCTTATTCAAGTAGTCAGCTTAAATCACTGAGAAGAAATGCACATGCCGGTGTGGTTGCTTATTTACCTGACGAGGTAAGAAGACGATATCGGGGCAGCCGAGCCGGCGCAAAGATAAAAGATAAGATTAAATCGAGACAACTTGAGAGAAAATGGCGTTATAAACCGTCGGTGCCTTCTGTGATCCTGGGAAATGTGAACTCACTACCAAATAAGATTGACGAACTGGCTGTGCTGGTGAAAACTGTCAGAACCTACAGAGAATGCAGCTTGCTGTGTTTTAGTGAAACGTGGCTAACAACTACCATCCCAGATGCTAACGTGGAGCTACCCGGGTTTAGCACAGTTAGAGCGGACAGAGACGCAAGTACCTGCGGGAAGAAGAAAGGAGGAGGACTCGCTCTCTATGTCAATACAAAGTGGTGCAACTCAGGACATGTAAACGTTAAAATCTCCACTTGCTGCAAGGACATCGAACTGTTGGCCGTAAGTCTGCATCCGTATTACTTGCCCAGAGAGTTTGGACACGTGATTGTTGTCATTGTTTACATCCCCCCTCAAGCGAACACGGAGATAGCGAGTGACATCATCCATTCCGCAGTTGCTAAGTTACAAACGCAGCACCCTGAGGCACTTGTGCTAATCGCTGGAGACTTTAACCATGTAACGCTGGACAAAACATTACCTGCCTTCTCCCAGTATGTGGATTGTAACACCAGGGGAAACAGGACTATCGACCTACTGTATGCAAACGTTAAAGACGCATACAGCGCCACCCCGCTGCCTGCGCTTGGGAAAGCAGATCATAACCTGGTTCTGCTACAGCCTCAATACAAACCAAGAGTGAGGGCGCTACCTACAACCACACGCTCATTCAGGAAGTGGTCCCCTGAGGCAGAGCAGGCTCTGAGAGACTGCTTTGGAACTACAGACTGGGATATATTCCTGGGGTCACATAGTGAGAACATTGAAGAGGCTGTTGAATGCACAACTGATTACATCAACTTCTGTATGGACATTGTAGTTCCAGTAAGAACAGTACGCTGCTATGCTAACAACAAGCCATGGGTTACAAGTGACATCAAGGGCCTTTTGAACCAGAAGAAAAGGGCTTTTAAAGGTGGTGATCAGCATGAGCTCAAGCGCGTGCAGAAGGAACTCCGAGTCCAACTCAGGGCGGCGAAAGAGCAGTACAGGAGAAAGCTGGAGCAGAAGTTGCAGAACAACAGCATGAAGGAAGTGTGGGATGGGATGAAGATTATCACTGGCTGCAGCTCGAAGCGGGGTGCCGCCATCGAGACAGACGTGGAGAGAGCAAACCAAATGAACAACTTCTTTAATAGGTTTGATCACCCTAACCCACTATCACCTCGAAGTACTGCATCCTCCAACCATCCTTCTGCTGGTACCAGCATAGGTGAGACATCCCCACCCACAATTACAGCAGCCCATGTGAGCAGAGAGTTGAAAAGACTTCGTGCCAGCAAAGCAGCGGGTCCAGATGGTGTATCGCCACGACTGCTGAAGGCCTGTGCGTTGGAACTGGGGAGTCCTCTACAGCGCATCTTCAACCTGAGCCTGGAACAGGGGAGAGTCCCAAGGCTTTGGAAAACATCTTGTATCACCCCTGTCCCAAAGGTATCACGACCTAGTGAGCTGAATGACTTACGGCCTGTTGCTCTGACGTCACATCTGATGAAGACCATGGAGCGGCTGCTGCTTCACCACCTGAGGCCACAGGTCCGCCACGCCCTCGACCCTCTGCAGTTCGCATACCAGGAGAAGGTGGGAGCGGAGGATGCCATCATCTATATGCTACACCGATCCCTCTCCCACCTGGACAGAGGCAGTGGTGCTGTAAGAATTATGTTTTTGGACTTCTCTAGCGCCTTCAACACCATCCAACCTCTGCTCCTTAGAGACAAGCTGACTGAGATGGGAGTAGACTCACACCTGGTGGCATGGATTGTGGACTATCTTACAGACAGACCTCAATATGTGCGTCTTGGGAACTGCAGGTCTGACATTGTGTTCAGCAATACAGGGGCACCGCAGGGGACTGTACTTTCTCCGGTCCTGTTCAATCTATATACATCAGACTTCCAATATGACTCAGAGTCCTGTCACGTGCAAAAGTTCGCTGATGACACTGCTATTGTGGGCTGCATCAGGAGTGGGCAGGAGGAGGAGTACAGGAAGCTAATCAAAGACTTTGTTAAATGGTGCGACTCAAACCACTTACATCTTAACACCAGCAAAACCAAGGAACTGGTGGTGGATTTTAGGAGGCCCAGGCCCCTCATGGACCCTGTGATCATCAGAGGTGACTGTGTGCAGAGGGTGCAGACCTATAAATACCTGGGAGTGCAGCTGGATGACAAATTGGACTGGACTGCCAATACTGATGCTCTATGTAAGAAAGGTCAGAGCAGACTATACTTTCTGAGAAGGTTGGCATCGTTCAACATCTGCAGTAAGATGCTGCAGATGTTCTACCAGACGGTTGTGGCGAGTGCCCTCTTCTACGCGGTGGTGTGCTGGGGTGGCAGCATAAAGATGAAAGACGCCTCACGCCTGGACAAACTTGTTAAGAAGGCAGGCTCTATTGTAGGAGTAAAGTTGGACAGTTTAACATCTGTGGCAGAGCGAAGGGCATTAAGCAAACTCCTGTCAATCATGAATAATCCACTGCATCCACTGAACAGTGTCATCTCCAGGCAGAGGAGTAGCTTCAGTGACAGACTTTTGTCACTGTCCTGCTCCACTGACAGACTGAGGAGATCGTTCCTCCCCCACACTAT
>JANRMT010062792.1:57461742-57543531 GCA_026402145.1 Polypterus bichir lapradei
CAATACAAAGTGGTGCAACTCAGGACATGTAAACGTTAAAATCTCCAATTGCTGCAGGGACATCGAACTGTTGGCCGTAAGTCTGCGTCCGTATTACTTGCCCAGAGAGTTTGGACACGTGATTGTTGTCATTGTTTACATCCCCCCTCAAGCGAACGCGGAGATAGCGAGTGACATCATCCATTCCGCAGTTGCTAAGTTACAAACGCAGCACCCTGAGGCACTTGTGCTAATCGCTGGAGACTTTAACCATGTAACGCTGGACAAAACATTACCTGCCTTCTCCCAGTATGTGGATTGTAACACCAGGGGAAACAGGACTATCGACCTACTGTATGCAAACGTTAAAGACGCATACAGCGCCACCCCGCTGCCTGCACTTGGGAAAGCAGATCATAACCTGGTTCTGCTACAGCCTCAATACAAACCAAGAGTGAGGGCGCTACCTACAACCACACGCTCATTCAGGAAGTGGTCCCCTGAGGCAGAGCAGGCTCTGAGAGACTGCTTTGGAACTACAGACTGGGATATATTCCTGGGGTCACATAGTGAGAACATTGAAGAGGCTGTTGAATGCACAACTGATTACATCAACTTCTGTATGGACATTGTAGTTCCAGTAAGAACAGTACGCTGCTATGCTAACAACAAGCCATGGGTTACAAGTGACATCAAGGGCCTTTTGAACCAGAAGAAAAGGGCTTTTAAAGGTGGTGATCAGCATGAGCTCAAGCGCGTGCAGAAGGAACTCCGAGTCCAACTCAGGGCAGCGAAAGAGCAGTACAGGAGAAAGCTGGAGCAGAAGTTGCAGAACAACAGCATGAAGGAAGTGTGGGATGGGATGAAGATTATCACTGGCTGCAGCTCGAAGCGGGGTGCCGCCATCGAGACAGACGTGGAGAGAGCAAACCAAATGAACAACTTCTTTAATAGGTTTGATCACCCTAACCCACTATCACCTCGAAGTACTGCATCCTCCAACCATCCTTCTGCTGGTACCAGCATAGGTGAGACATCCCCACCCACAATTACAGCAGCCCATGTGAGCAGAGAGTTGAAAAGACTTCGTGCCAGCAAAGCAGCGGGTCCAGATGGTGTATCGCCACGACTGCTGAAGGCCTGTGCGTTGGAACTGGGGAGTCCTCTACAGCGCATCTTCAACCTGAGCCTGGAACAGGGGAGAGTCCCAAGGCTTTGGAAAACATCTTGTATCACCCCTGTCCCAAAGGTATCACGACCTAGTGAGCTGAATGACTTCCGGCCTGTTGCTCTGATGTCACATCTGATGAAGACCATGGAGCGGCTGCTGCTTCACCACCTGAGGCCACAGGTCTGCCACGCCCTCGACCCTCTGCAGTTCGCATACCAGGAGAAGGTGGGAGCGGAGGATGCCATCATCTATATGCTACACCGATCCCTCTCCCACCTGGACAGAGGCAGTGGTGCTGTAAGAATTATGTTTTTGGACTTCTCTAGCGCCTTCAACACCATCCAACCTCTGCTCCTTAGAGACAAGCTGACTGAGATGGGAGTAGACTCACACCTGGTGGCATGGATTGTGGACTATCTTACAGACAGACCTCAATATGTGCGTCTTGGGAACTGCAGGTCTGACATTGTGTTCAGCAATACAGGGGCACCACAGGGGACTGTACTTTCTCCGGTCCTGTTCAATCTATATACATCAGACTTCCAATATGACTCAGAGTCCTGTCACGTGCAAAAGTTCGCTGATGACACTGCTATTGTGGGCTGCATCAGGAGTGGGCAGGAGGAGGAGTACAGGAAGCTAATCAAAGACTTTGTTAAATGGTGCGACTCAAACCACTTACATCTTAACACCAGCAAAACCAAGGAACTGGTGGTGGATTTTAGGAGGCCCAGGCCCCTCATGGACCCTGTGATCATCAGAGGTGACTGTGTGCAGAGGGTGCAGACCTATAAATACCTGGGAGTGCAGCTGGATGACAAATTGGACTGGACTGCCAATACTGATGCTCTATGTAAGAAAGGTCAGAGCAGACTATACTTTCTGAGAAGGTTGGCATCGTTCAACATCTGCAGTAAGATGCTGCAGATGTTCTACCAGACGGTTGTGGCGAGTGCCCTCTTCTATGCGGTGGTGTGCTGGGGTGGCAGCATAAAGATGAAAGACGCCTCACGCCTGGACAAACTGGTGAGGAAGGCAGGCTCTATTGTAGGAGTAAAGTTGGACAGTTTAACATCTGTGGCAGAGCAACGGGCACTAAGCAAACTCCTGTCAATCATGAATAATCCACTGCATCCACTGAACAGTGTCATCTCCAGGCAGAGGAGTAGCTTCAGTGACAGACTTTTGTCACTGTCCTGCTCCACTGACAGACTGAGGAGATCGTTCCTCCCCCACACTATGCGACTCTTCAATTCCACCCGGGGGAGTAAATGCTAACTTTTTTCATTTTTATTACTATTTAATTTAATATTGTTTCTTTGTATCAGTATACTGCTGCTGGATTATGTGAATTTCCCCTTGGGATTAATAAAGTATCTATCTATCTATCTATCTATCTATCTATCTATCTATCTATCTATCTATCTATCTATCTATCTAACAACACTCACATGTATGCTTCGGTTGTCTGGTGATAGCTAGACAAGATTAAGCATACACACAATGTGCAGTCAAAGTAAAACAACTGATCAAAAGTTATAGGTATACATTTAATTTTAATAAGTATAAAGTTTGGTAAGTTTAATACAGAAATTGTAACATAGCGCCAGGGTTTACACGGGTTTAACATGTTCTCCCTGTACATCTGTGGATTAACCATTGATTGTGCTTAACTGCTGTGACCACCAAGGGGCGCCTCCGAGGCCCCAAACTATAAATACAACTACACTAAAACAGTCCTAGGTGCAAAAAAAAAAAATTTATTTACAAAAAATCCTTTAACAAATTTCCTCCTTTTAATATGGCCTAATAAAGAACAGCAAACAAATGTTTTCTTCTCCTTTCTCCTTGACTCCTCCCAGGAGAGTGTTGACCAGTTCCCCTCCCAACTCCAACTTGACTGGCTTAGATCAAGTGGCCCTTTTTAACTATGACCTGGGAGTACTTCTGGGGTTAGGGCATAGCCAACTGGGAGCATTTCTGGGTTAAGTGGAAGTCCCTGAAAGTAGGGATTGTGAATCCCGGCAGCTTCCCCTGGCAGTTCCCACAGATCCCAACAGGGTTGCCCCATAGAACTACACGTTCCAGCATGCCCTGCAGGTATCTGTGTGAAAATCCTAATCCAGGGAGGCTGACATCTAGTGTATTGGGGGAGAAAATACTCAGTACTGTTCATCTCCCGAGGTCCTTCCATTGCACTGGCCTCCTGGCTGGGTAAGGGTGCCTGTTCAATCCTGGGTATGATGCCAGCCCATTTGTGCTATCCATTACACTGCATGTAAATGCTTGTTTTTAACATTGAATACTGGATATATATCGCTAATAATTCTAAATTACCAAAAAAAGTTTAGTTCTTCATATGCTGTGAATTAAGTAACTTCCATTCCCTTGTTCCATCCCCATCCAAGTCCCAGATTTTTCAAGGTTTTGAGTAGCAGGAATAAGCATATGTATCAATTATGTAAATTTAAGCAAAATATATAAAATACATGGAATATGATACAGGCATCGGTAAGTGTTATAATGTACTCATATGGCAAAAAGAATAAGCTTTATGTGAATAACAGTAGTGTAATCTAATGTAATCTGGTATAATTTATTAAAGTAGCCCACGCTTATTATTGTTGCAAGTACTGTTTTTATCCTACAATTACTGTAATCTGTATTTGATTTTTAGAAACAGTAAAGCTAATACTTGATCTTTTATTTTCTAAAGCTGATGTTCCGTAAGATGAGAGGACTTAGTGAGTTTCCAGAGACCTCTCCTGCAATTGGAGATGTGCTGTCCCACCTGACATCTTCAGTTGATCTGGATTTTGGTGTTGGGCAACCTCTTCATGTGACCATGCTGCCCAACCCTTCTCATTTAGAAGCAATTAACCCAGTGGCTGTGGGGAAAACCCGAGGAAGACAGCAGTCTAAGCAAGAAGGAGACTATTCACTTGACAGTTCTGCTCGGCCTGGGGATAAAGTCCTATGTCTCCAGGTAGGAGAGCAAAAAACATCAGAAAAGAGAACTATAAAGATGTCCGAACTAGTACTCGGAGTGCTTCTTTTTTATGCATATTACCAAGTAAATTAGTCAAGAGCTAGCTTTTCACACAGCTATTGATCTTGTTAGCTTGTCTTCAAACTGATATTATAATTTATTAAGTTGTTTTCTGAAGCCTGTGTTTTCAATTTTCAGCCACAGCCTATCCCACCAGCTTTTGAGTACAAGGCAGGAGCACCTGTGGAGGGGGTGCCAAATCTAGCAGGACCACTAACTGTCAGTTAAACAGAAACTGTCTAGTACCCAATTAACACTAGAATTACCAGAGGCTACGAAAAAACTCGTAGATCCGGCCCACCTTAAATCAGTTTGCACCTCTCCGCCAGCGTCTTTTGTCCTGTATATGTGCCGATAAAGACAAGCAGCAAGCAGCCTGGTATCCCATCCCCCCACCGCTGCAGAACGTGCACAAAGTTCTCCCAGGTCATGCCTTGATTACTGACTTGTAATCAAGAGTCCCCAGTTCGATCCTGACTGCCTCCTATATTTGCCATTTTCAGTAGTGAGCTGCTCTTATTGTTAATATTATACAGTACACACATACATTTGGTTTGCGTCTGTAACAGACAGTGTACATTTATAAGATTTGTAAAAATTACCTTTTTTCACTTTTATTTTCTTAGTCACAATCACGATACATACTACCGCCTTAGGGATCTGACGCTGTTAGTTTTTATTTGAAACTGGGAATAACTGTAGATGTGATTGGTGTTTTGAGGTAATGGAACCGGACATTCTCTGATCTGGAGGGATAAAAGCTGACACACAAAAGCTGGCGAATCTGCCTTCTTCGTATCTCATCGTCACTTGATTTTTTTTTTTTCAGTTTTATTGAGTGTTCCTGCTCACGCTGAATTAGTATGCGCCTTATGGTCTATGATGTCAAAAAAAAAAACAAAAACAAATGTCCAGTTCCATTACCTCAAAACACCACACACATCTACAGTTACTCCCAGTTTCAAATAAAAACTAACACCGTTAGATCCCTAGGGCAGTAGTATGTATCATGACCATGACTGAGAGAATAAAAGTGAAAAAAAAAAAGGTAACTTTTACAAGTCCTATAAATGTACACCATCTGTTACAGACACAAACCAAATGCATGTGTGTACTGTATAATATTAACAATAAGAGCAGCTCACTACTGAAAACAGCAAATATAGGAGGCAGTCGGGATCGAACTGGGGACTCTTGATTACAAGTCAGCAAATGTTACCGCTACGCCACGGAAGCTATTGTCTTTTCCTTGAACCTTTTGTGAAAGTGTTTATTTGATCTTTGGACTTCAGGCTTCATACATTATATAGTTTATGCCTACATTTTGTGATTTACTACTAAAATATGAAAAACATTTCTGTTTTAACAATGTGTTTAAACAGATTATTGCAGAAACGGAACACACATTACATGCATGTGTTCCAAATAACAATCTGTTATTTCCACTCTAAAACTCCAGCATTTCACTCCCATGTAATCAAGGCATGAGCTGGGAGAACTTTGTGCACGTTCTGCGGCGGTGGGGGGATGGAATAGTAGGCTGCTTGTTGTTTGTCTTTATCAGCACATTTATGGGACAAAAGTCGCTGGCGAAGAGGTACGAACAGATTTAAGGTAGGCTGGATCTACAAGTTTTTTTGTAGGTGCTGGTAATTCTAGTGTTAATTGTTTGACTGCAACAGTGCTTAAAACTGAATAAATATTGAAATGCAGATGCTTACCTATGCAGATCTTCTAGCCTTATCTACATTTTGAGCTTTTAATTGATTATATGGCCTTCATCAGTGTGGTTACCCACAGCTACTGGTTTAGGCCTGGACCTAATAAGAGCCACAATGCACACATTTCTGTATATCTTATATTAACATAAATAAACACTTTGAGAACATACAGTAGTATGAATTTAAAAAATCCTTTAATGTTTTGATAATATTTGAGCTGTCAATTCTAAAGATTTTGTTTTATTAATAATATAGCATATGTTCAGTATTTCTGTCATTGTAGACATTGTATAATTTTCCTGTAGATGAAGGCAAGTTGAAATGAGTGCTGCACCATATATTACATACTTGCTGATCTCTTTAAATGTGGCAGAACAATTTGAACATATAAAATACTATCTATATTCATTTACATCTGTTCATAGGTCCATGGTGATGCTTCATTCTCAGGACAAGGAATTGTTCCTGAAACGTTCACACTTTCAAATGTCCCTCATTTTAGAGTTGGTGGTAGCATACATCTCATTGTGAATAACCAATTGGGCTATACAACGCCAGCAGAGAGAGGACGATCTTCACTTTACTGCAGTGATGTTGGTAAGAACATTAATTTTAAAATAGTAACTTATTATGACAGTTGTCCTACATAAATTGTAGTTCAATCAGGTTATGTAGAACATGAAGTGCAATTTGATGGTACAATGTGATGATTATATGTAGTATGCCTCTAGCTTTAATATGCTTTTTGTGATGAGGCATGGTAAAGCAACAGTGCTAGACTTTCTTATCTCCACCACCATATTCCACTTAATCATGTGGAATTCCCAGGTACAGTATTTTTGGGCAAACCATTGTAGTACATGTATAATACAGCCCAGATTCTGTTACCTTGCTGTTTAGAGACTCTTTTTATTAGATGACCCAGTAGCTATGAGGCGATACTTTACTGTGCAAATTAGTAGGTTCTTTACACTATCATTAGTAGCCCACAGTTCGTAATCAAAGCAGAAGTTAAGAATTTAGAAAGCTTTGTAAACTGGTAGCTTTACCTAGAAAGTCAGCAGTAACCTCATGCAAATGCACAAAACTGATTATGTACCTGTAAATTGATCAAGCACAACATACTTATGACCCCTCCCTTGTAATTAGAGGACACTATAAGAAGTTCCACAAGTTTTGAAGTAGTTTGTTGCATCAGGAAAGTACCCAGCCAAGGTTCAGAGTTTGGAGTCGGAATCTACAAGTTTTAAAGTAGTCTGTTGCATCACATAAGTATCTTGCAAGAGTCAGAGTTTGCAGTCTGAGCCTATGGTTTGTCTACACACAAGTTCAAATTGAAATAATCTGTATTTTAGTGTATTTGTAAGAAATTGCTATTAATTTTTTGTTTTGTCCAACTACTTGACGAAATCAATGGAAATACCTGATTCTGCATATATGATAATTATGATAGAGGTGGACTATATATATCTGGCTTTTGTCAGAGGTATTGTAATATATATCACATGCCAAAAACAAGTTTTCATGTCCATTGATAATGAAATCCTTTCTGCTTACACTAGTCACTCAGCTACCATTGCTTTTTTGACTATTGCTGAATGGATGGTCAATGATGTCAGTAGTTAAACACATTGTCGAGTTTTATAAACATCTTCGATTGGTACCAAACATTTGCAGAAATTCCCTTAATGCAAAAAATTCCAGCCATAACTTTTGTATTTTGTAAATCTTGTGCACCTCACAAGAAATCTGTTGGGCACTTGCAGCAGGAGGTGTAAAAGATTCCTGTGTGTGACTATCCAAATTGGCTGCAACTGCCATAATCCCTGGAACCTGGGACCATTGATAGTCATGTATTTAGTTGAGCCAAACAATGAGGAGACAACACAGCAAGAGTGAAATGCAAAAAATGTGAGTGGTTTTATTTTCAACAGTAAAACCAAGTGCAAATATTGCAGTGCAGTGAAATAAATAAAAAAATCCATAAAATCAGTGTTCTTTGTGGGTTAAAACCATCAAAAAGTAGTCCACTAAAACTGACCTACAGACATTGACTTCTTTTCCTTTTCTTTGCCAATCTGATCCTGCCAGCCCAATGCGTCTTTTTCCTTTGTCTTCCTAGCTCACCCCATTGAGTTTTGGAGTCAGCAAAGACACTAGCAGATGTGGTGTCTTCCTCTGGTTCTTGTTGCAACAGCCTCTGTTGGTGTCTGCCACAAACCTCTGAGCCACACCCATATCCTTCTGCCTCCATTTGCATCTGCAGGAGCTCCATCTTCCTCTCATGCCCCTCCTTGGTGTATCTGGGATCCCTAGGAGGCTTGCATGATCATTCCCTGTTCCTCAGTGGTGCTCAGTGCGGAACGATCCTCTCCTTGGAGCACAGACCAATCAATCCTCCATGGTATCACTGACCCCTCTGCTTTCCCGCCACCACATTGACGAACACTCACCAATTCTGCCTTTCTTTTCTTATTTCCATAATCAGTTTCTGGTCCTTTTCCCATTCCTGCTTAGGCTTCTTTTAAGCTGATATGGTTGCAGGTACATTAATTGCAGACCCCAGAGCTCTAATGAGTCAAATGACTAAACTGCATATGGATGCGTGCACTGCTGATATCCCCATTAATCTCTGGAGCTGCTCTACCATGCTGCTACACAAACATGCACCCCCTCCAAGCCTGAGTACACTGTCTTTATTTTTTTGAAATACACACTGCCATGGACCTCACTTCCTACACTGAGCTATGCTAGTTTTGCAGGAGGGCACTGTAGCTCAGGGAAGGCAACCTGATTAGTTTGACACACACAAAGTTTGAAAGGGAAGAGTTTAGTTACGTTTATAGCACTGTGCTACTGTTTCTCACTGTTTACATTGTTTTTTTTAGGTAGCTTACTGTCCTTAAATGATTGTTTATTGCTGCCACCCAAGTTGGAATTCTTGTGAATTTGGCACGTTTTCCTCATTTAAAGGGTCCCCTGAAGACTCTCATTTGTGTGATGGAATGTCAGCAAAATATTCTGGGTGACTGATTACCAGACTAGTGCCTTACGTTGACATTACATTGTTTTCTGATACATCATCCATTTTCCTAACCTGTTTATCCTGGGCAGGATTTCAGGGAAGTCGGTACTTATCTTAGTGGTGTTGTCTTAATCTATACAGTGAAAGCTGGGTGTTAGATAAGAAGAGTGGTGGTATGGGAATGCTTGTTTGGTCTTGAGGGCAGTGCTTGAAGTAGGCAGGTACTTCACCATAACCTTTGATCAAATGTTAATATATTGTGGCACTCATAGATTCAAAAAGAACCCCCGCTTTAATATCATATACTAATTAATATACATTTGTTTCCACCTCAAAGGGGGAGTGCCTGTCATGTAAAAGTAATAATAAATTGGGAGGAGGAACAAGGTGCTAACTAACCAAATTACTACCTATAATTTGCTTCTACTTCAAGTACTGCTTACAGGCAAATAGGAATGTAATTGTACGATGTACAAAAGTGGCAGTGGCATTGTCCTACTGCATGCACATTGTACATTGCACACTCGCAATACTAATCAACACTCAGCATGATGCGCTTTTTGTGGCATGTTGTTTGCATGTGTGATAAGAAGAGGCAAAAGTATATGCTACAGCCAAGACACAATGAAAAACAACAAAGTGTGATTTTTTTTTTCTATAACGCATGCTGGGTCTCTTTTTTTGTTCAGAAGATGGTAGAAACAGAGCAGATGAGAATGTCTTGTTTGAGTTTGTAAAAGTAATTCATAACTTTTGCTTTCCTGTTGGAAGGCATTTCTTCAAATCCATTTTATGATACAGATCTAATTTTAAAGTTTTATGTCACTGCATTGTGATTCATAGCAATTTTAAATTAACTTGGAATGTATCACCTTTGAGTCATCATTAATAACATTACCAAATACTGCTACGTGTGCCGAGTTACAGCAATCCTTGAGACAACAAAACTAACTCCTGTGTCCTAACCTAACACCCAATGAACCATCTCCTCACCACCCCATGTAGATGCTTTCTGCGATGCATGGGTAGAGCAGCTAATTATTTATAATCCACAAGCATCTCTCCAACTCCAATTTCTCTCAGAAGAGGCGATAATATCATACATTGTCGATGTTTTGAAATGAAAATGTGACAATATTGACTTTTAAGACCTCATACAACTCTGCTTTTGACTAATGGTTTTAATCAGAACAAAATGTGAAAACCAACATACTTTTCTGTCACATTTGTACTATGATCACAACCTATCACTTAGATAAAAGTATGTAACTTTATTGTTACATTTGTGTTCAATAATATTGGTTTATCTTTTTAAAATAGTATTTACTACTAACACCTTTTCAGGTGTCAATTACAATTTTTTCGAAAGCATAGTTAATGTTTTACTTTTTGTATTTCATATTTCTGTTAATAATTCCTACATCAATAATTCTGATTTGTTTTGCTTTCTTTTCCTGTTGACCAGGTAAGATGGTTGGATGTGCTGTGATCCATGTAAATGGAGATGATGCAGAAGAGGTCCTTCGGGCGACCCGCTTAGCTTTAGAATATCAACGTCAGTTCCGTAAAGATGTGATTGTTGACCTACTCTGCTACCGTCAATGGGGCCACAATGAATTGGATGAACCCTCTTTTACAAACCCCACTATGTATAAAATTATAAGGTATGTTATTTAAAGTTTTGCAGTACAACACTATTCTCTAACACTAGTTAATAAGAATTAAAGTGTTGAAATAAACAACACTGTCAGTTTAATTTTGCTAAGGTTGACCAGCTGCATGGTTTTAGAATACAGACTTGAAGGGCAAAGACTAGTTATACAGTTTGAGTTAGACGTAGAATATCAAAAGACGATCCTGAAGTCCAAATTTTTCAGAAGTCTGCCATTTACCACCACAGCAACACAAGTAAGATAAAATAATTTCCTCTGAAAGTAAGTGCATGCAAATACACACAATTTTTATAAAATACAGTATATTAATAATACTCTATATTGGTAACCAAACAATTTATTTCTAAATAAAAATTTATATATATAAAGCATAGCTTTAACTAATATAGTGTAAAATGGAGCATGCTTAATAGAGTTCCCCTATCTGAAGTGGCATATCTTATGGATCTTTTAAATGCAGAAAGTCTTATGAGCTAAAGACCAATCCAAAGCTTTGTAGAGCTGTAAAATATGATATTCTCAATAATGCAATGGTGTTTTGGGGAAGATTATTTTTTAAAACCGCAGTTGAGCAGATAAGTAATTTTGTACAAAAACACTAACATATTAATGTTCATCCTATCAATATGCAAGCTTACCTTTTAACACACTTATGTTGTTTCTACAGATGCTACACAGCTTAGAAAAATACATAGTGTGAACTCTAATTCATCAAAATCAAACAGGCTGAAAATAAAGTAAAGGGAAGGCAGAGCATTTATTAAAACAACAAAATAAGAAACACAGAACCACTCAGATGACACAAGGAAAAATAACTTTCTAATATTGCCTTGTCCCATATTTCTTATTCCAGATGTACCTAAGCATTATTACTATATTATCGCCCATTGGTGCCCATACTTGCATAAAAATACATCATGGATACTCCTTACTTACAAAATGTAACATTTACAACCCATGCTTTTAGCACTATGCTCTCCCTGTGTGAACCATTTGATTTGAGAATTTTTTAACATCAAATAGGGATACTAAATGTGATTGTTAGACAGATTATATTATCTTTTAAATCTGTTTAGAGATGGTCTCAGCAGGGTCTTTCAGGTGAGCCTATATTTAACAGCTACAAAAGTTAAGATTGTTAGCACCTTAATAGCACCTTACTGCCTGGTACAGTACTGGGAGAACACAACACCTTGCCTTGGTGCCACAAACCAATGCCTTGGTTTGATGTGTTCCTTACATATTCCTGTCTGTTGTCTGTCTATATTTTCCTTACAGTCTCTGTTAGTTAAAGTACAAATGAGCTAATTTGTATTCAGTCAACCTATTTTTAGCAGGGGCACACACTCCTTTAAAAGAGGTTATTTTATCTAGTAGTCCTTGCTGATTCTACACACATGCATCCACTGCTGTCACTCAAATTCAGTGACAAAGCACTTGAACTTTAAAAAGCACTTTAACACATACTTTGAATCATCAGGTGTAATCATGACTTTGAGGAAAAGCTGTTCAGCACAAATGTTATAGAGAATATATTTACACATGTGGCAAATGATCTGATCCGTTTTTTTCTTTTAGATCCCGAAAAAGTATTCCTGATTTTTATGCTGAAAATCTGGTGTCAGAGGGTCTTATGACTGAGAAGGAGGTTGCAGAAATAAAGAGCTCTCATTTCTCCAAAATGAATGAGCATTTGTCAAATATGACTCTTTATAGCCCCCCTCCCATGAATCTTCAGGCCCATTGGAGTGAGCTAGTGGAACCTCAAGCCAAAATTACAACTTGGGATACAGGAATTTCTATAGACCTTCTTCGGTTTGTTGGGGCCAAATCTGTTGCAATCCCTGAGGAAATCCAGCTTCACAGTCACTTGAAGAAGACCCATGTCCAAGTAAGTGATACAACAGGCAGATACTTTTTATTTTTGCATCCATCTAGCAAAGTTCAAATAAATGTAATTAAATTTATAGTGGTATTTTCTGAAGATACTGTAAAAAGTATTACTTTTATTTAACGAAGATTTACATTGTAAACCTGGAGACGTAGATGGTTGATTTACCGTCTAGCCTTTGTCTCATTTTGGAGGGGGGGGGGGGTTATTAGTAGTTTAACATTGAAAGATAGGCAGAATTAAAAAACTATGTAAACACAGATATTAGAGATACTTTAATATTTTAATGTTTTAGGGCAGGATTCAGAAACTAGAAGAAGGGACTCGAATAGATTGGTCTACTGCTGAAGCAATGGCGTTTGGCTCCCTTCTTTGTCAAGGTTGGATCAGATTTTCTTTTATCTTTCCCCAGAGTACACAAATAACTATACTGAGGTGATATGAAATGTGTATAATTAGAATCCATCCATCCATTTATTTCTAAGCTCCTTAATCTAGTTATGGGTTACTAGGCAATTTTAAAGTGAATACTTTAGTATATTAGAGCTCTTGCTTGCTTTTCTTTCTATATTTCTTCTTACATACTGAAATGCACTGACTGCAGTACATTCTTATTTGTGAAATTTTACATTTTATTATTTATTTTAGATAATTTGCTTGCAATAAAAAAATGTCTAAACCTTACTTTATTGTGAATTTATGAAGCAGATGTCAGAAGAGACAAAACAAACTCCCCTGTGAGAGGTGTGCTCCATTATCTGTATTTTGCACTTGCTGTTAGTTATTCAATAACATGACTTCAAATGACATATCCAAACTGATATCTGCCATTTAATAAATGACCAGCTGCTTAAAGAATTGATTGCTCCATGAAGGTCTATATGATATTTGAAGGGTAACGTGTACATTATTACCGCTTCACAACCAATATTTACCCCAAGCTGATGCACATTTAGAATGTAGTAGGTCATCTGCCCTCTGCAGTCTGCTTGACGTTGCCAACCCTAAGAAGAGCCTACCCAATATCATCTAGCATCTTGGGGGGATTTTTGAAGCTTTCTACAATAGTTTCAAGTTGCTTTATGTTAGGGCTGTTCGAAAATCTTATTTCTGGGGCTTCTTTGGTACTGCCAATTCCCATCTGCCTACACTGACATATAGAGATGTTATACAATTACCATTGTTGGGTTCTGTTACTGTAGTCCCTACTGAGCCCTTGTCCTGTTTAATATAATTCTGATGACACATGTTTTCAGCTTCTTACTGTTTGTGACATTTCTTTTTCATAAGAAAGCAGCAAAAACATTTGATCGGAGCAGAACATGTGCATATTACCTGTCTTGACCTTCAAACGAATTTTGATAAGGTACCAAATGGTATGCGTATAATCAGTTTACAAGAGACAGAGATTCAGTGTGTGTTGTATTAATAAGTATAAAAATGGTTTAAATGCAGGCTAATGATGACTCTGTTTATCTAAATTAGATATCAAAAGTGGGTATTTGTAGGGATCAGAGTAACAACCCCCACTATTTTATATTTATATACAGGAGTTACATTCCACTAAACTCAGTGAATCAGAAGAATCTTTACAAATGGACCTGGACAAAATTCAAAGACAAACCTTTGTCCATCCTCATTTTGGTTACTGTATCCCTAGTGAAACATTATTTGCATACATTACTAGGTAACATTTGACAGATATCCAGTCATGCATTCATTATAATCACCCAGTTAAAATAATTTTGCCTCCAAAGAATATTACATTGTATTGTTGATAGGAATGCATGACATTGGTCTTGTCCCTGTGAAATAAACAACATTTATTAAGCAGACTTACTGTAACTTGCTGTAGCTTGTGTGCATAGTCTCAAATTAGTTTTATAGATTTGCAAATCATTGATCATACTTGAGTTATTCATATCCAGAAAAACCTGCAGGCAACTGATATGTTCAGAAATTTTAACATTAGTGTTAATTTAGCCTTGGAGTAACATACCATTCTCAATCCTGCTCAATCAAATTCAAGGTTTCACAGTGCAAAGCAGGAACCACCACTGCATTGTGAAAATACACTCTAGCTTACTGTTTTCCAACCCTGCCTATATAACAACTTCTTTAAAAGTGCTCTTATCAATTGCACGGTGCTTTTCAATAATTCACATGGTAGGATTTATTTCAAGCATGGGAAGCGATCTAAATCAAAAGGCATATAGATCCTTGAAAGACCCACTTTAGGACATTGTCAGAATAGGTTTTTTGTTTATATTATATGATGTCTGGAGTGGGCTGGCGCCCTGCCCGGGGTTTGTTTTCTGCCATGCGCCCTGTGTTGGCTGGTATTGGCTCCAGCAGACCCCCGTGACCCTGTAGTTAGGATATAGCGGGTTGGATAATGGATGGATGGATCGATTATATGATGTTTCAGAATATCTTGAACCTACAACTACCTTGAGAAGGAGTAGCTAATTTGGTAATAGATAAATCCAAAGCTGATTCCAAATAATAAGTTTCATAAGCTCAGCTTGCTTCTCCTTACTTTAGTTTTAATTTGTTCAGCAGTATATATTTTTGTTTTATTCTTTCAATTAGGATGAAAAGTTTTCAGCTTAAACATGATTGTATTTTATAAATTATGGCCACAGATCATCTGACATTTTTAGTTTATTGTATTATCTGACACATTTTTAAATGCATTCAAAATGTAAAAAAGTCTTTTTTATAAATTGCATATACTAATAATCGAAAATTTTCTTCAAAAGTGATTTTTTTTAATCTTCATAAAGATTTGTTAAACAGAAACTCATGTATTATGGTGCATGATGTTTAAGCAATGTTTAAAAATGTCATAGAATTTCAGCTGTTTTTTTTCTTTAGAACCGTATTTTTGTTCATTGCAGATTGTGGGTTTATTTGTTAATGAAGCTTCAAAGAGCACTATTTGTGCAATAGTATAAATTAAGATATTTCTGACATAATTATTTGGATAGTTGTAGAACTGTGTCACATTAAATAAATGCTGCTATATATATTAATAGGATGAATTTGCAAACTATCCAAACATGGATTTAGGTTAAAAGTAGTTAATTCGACTCTCAATGTGTCTTCTACTAAAATTAAATAGAGAACATAGGGTAGCATTTTAAATTCTGACAGATGACTCGGAGAACCTGCAAGTGTAGCATCATGATGATTTTATTCTGACTATAAAAGACATTTCTAATGGTCAGTAAACCTGACTGCCCTTTTTAAAAATCTTCCACTGTCTGTTATTGTATTAACAATATAGGCTGGAGCATACATTGTGAACTTGTTTCCTTTCACGTTTTAAGGATTTAATATACGCATCAGTGGACAAGATGTCGGGCGGGGAACATTTAGCCAGCGTCATGCAATGGTGGTTTGTCAGGAAACCGATGACACACACATCCCTCTGAATAACTTGGTAACTGACCAAAAGTCCTTCTTGGAGGTAATAATAAAGTAAATATATATTTATCACTCACCTAAAGACTCCTCTATATCCTTCATCATTTTTTCTTCCTTATTTGTAAAGCAGTGTTCAAAATGATTATACGTTTGCAAAATATACTAGCCTCTCCAGGAATTGCCACCTTTTCATGGTGAAGAGGTTTGTGTGACTCTAGGATCTATATTGTCCAGAGCTGAAGTTCCTGGTAAGGCCTCCCAAGGCAAATTGGTTCAAGGGGAGGGGCAGATAAAAAGCGATTCAAGTGCCACTAATGATGTCTATGCACAAATTAAAAAATAGTGCCCCACTCAGTATGGGTTTAATGAAGCTCCATCTGGATCCAGATATGGGTGTAGTGTTCTCAAGCATGCACTTGGCAGCCACAGCCTGAAATCACGACATAGGACTATCCATGTGGGCCCACCTCCTTCAGGAGGAATAGGTGCTGGGTGCGATGTAATCTGGGTGGTGGTCAAAGGCAAGAGTCTTGGAGTTACATTCATTAGATTACATTGCCTTGGCAGACTGGAACTCAGACATGTAAACTGACTCTTGAGATATGGAATGTCACCTCTTTTGGGAGGATGGAGCTTCATTAAAGCTAAAGGGGATGGTATGTGAGGCAGGTACTACCAACTAGATATAGTTGGGCTCAAGTCCATCCATTTGCTTGGCTCTGGAACCATACCTTTCTGCAGAGGCTGGACTCTCCTTTACTCTGGAGTTGCCCAGGGCAAAAGGCATTGGGTAGAAGGGAGCTTCTTTTGGAGTCCTTCTCTGGTTCAGGTTGAAGTTTGTCCCAGAGAATAAAAGGGCTGCCTCTGTGTAGCTGAAGGTTGTGGAGGGGAGGACTCTGACTGCCATATGTGCTTATGCACCACATGACGACTTGAAGTGGCTGGAGGGGATCCTGGAAAGTGTCTGCATATTTGGAAAAACATCAACACCATTCCCTGTGAGTATGGAACTCCAGCCAGGGCTGTGCATTATATCCTTTCCTTTTTATGATTTTCATGGAAAGAATATTAAGATGCAGCCAGATAGGGGAGGGTGTCCATTTTGGTGGCCTTAAAATTACATCACTGGTTAATGCAGATGATGTGGTCCTGTTGGCATCATCAGACTATGAACTGCAGTTTGCACTGGCAAGAAAAGGACCAGCATCTCCAAATCTGAGGCCATGGTTTTCAGTAGGGAAAAGGTGGACTGTTCTCCAAGTGGAAGGCGAGTTACCGAGTCAGGTGGAAGAGTTTAAGTACCTTGGGGTCTTGTTCACGAGTGAGGGAAAAGGGATGGTCAGATTCATAGAGAGATTGGGGCCCAGAGTGCAGTTATGCAGTCACTTTAACTGATAAACAGTGGTGAAGAAGGAGCTGAGTCAGAATTATGAACCTCTTGATTCACTAGTTGATCTACTTATTCACCCTTACCTATGATCATGAGCTTTGAGTAATAAACCAAAGGAGTGAGATCACAAGTACAAGGGGCTGAAATTAGCTTTCTCTGCAGGGTGGCTGGACTCTCCCTTAGTGGTAGGGTGAGAAGCACTGACATCTGGGAGTGGAGCAGAGCTGTTGACAGTCCATATTGAGGAGAGCCAGTTGAGGTGGTTTGGGCATCTGATATGGATACTTCCCGCACACCTCTCTGTGGAGGTTCTATGGGCACGACTAGCTAGGATGAGAACCCAGGGAAAGTCCAGAGCTCTCTAGAAGGATTATATATCCCAGGTGGCCTGGGAAAGCTTTAGTATACCACAGTATGAGCTGGCAAGTGTGACTGGGGAAATGGACTTATGGGCCTCACTGCTAAGACTGTTGCCTCCACAACCTTGTCTCAGATAAGAGGCAGAAAATGCAAGAATGAAAATATACAAGGGTAAATCAAAAATTAAAGCGAATTTGAAAATGAGGCAATAACGGATAAAAGCTGACGCAGTACATTGTCATGATGGCTTATGGGTAGTTTGAACATATGCAGTGCAGCACACTGCCGTTAATCTAGTTGAAGCCATTGTCAAATGAATACATGCGCTTTGCTATGGATTTGTACCTTTGTTGAGCAGCATGCCACAGTGAGATTTCTTTTGGCAAAGTTAGTAACCTTCTGAAATCCGCCAAAAAATGTTTATAGAGTACAGCAGTGAAAACAGCATGACTCAAAGAAAAGATAATGAGTGGTTAGAAAGATTTAAAGTGGTAAGAACAAATGTTAATTGATGAAGCTCGATCTTGTTGCCCATTAGCATTACAATGTACACAAGCCCACATTGACATGGCGAATGCATTTATCAGAGAAAATCAGCAAATTACGTTGTCTGCTGTTGCTGCACATTTGGATATCAGCTATACATCTGCACATGCCATAGTACGTGATGACTTGGGGTATTGTAAAGTTTCTGCAGGACAGGTACCCAAACAGCTTACTGGTCTGCACAAGCCAACATTCTCTGGTGAATTTCAGCAGGTTTCACTCCCTCTGTGCAAAGAAATGTAACTACTGCAATCCTGCAGCAGATTGTCCATGTTCATTTGACTTTGGCTTGTTGCCTGTACTACCCAGAAGTTATCGCAAATAAGTTCTATTGTGATCGTTGCGTTATAACTATCCATTGTGGTGAATGTGTAATTTCCAAATTGTCTTTACTTTTTCATTTACTTTGGTATAATCTGATATTCATAGTTAAATTATAATATGCATTAATAATTGTTTTTATCTTGTAGTTATCCCTTTATGCTGAATAATACTATTAGTTGAAATAAAAATGTGTTTTAAGGATTCTGCTTTGTATAAAAACCAAATGGCTGAAAGCATAGTTGTGTGCAGGAAATCTATGCAGATTTTGTATGTACGCGTAGCACCTTGCTATAAGATTTAGTAGAAGACAAGCCATATTAGTTAGTATGTTTAAGAATGTCATGTATTTCCTGAACTTCTTTGATTTTGAAATATGTAATAGTCTTAATTCAAACCACAGGCTAGCCTTCTTTATAATAATATTATAATGGCTGACTTATAGTGTCCACCCTCAAGCTGTTTATTGGATGGACTTTTAATGGTCCTTAACTGTTAGGCGACTAGATAATGTTTTAGAATTAATCACTAGCCGCTTCTGACCACTATTTGTCAACCAAATAATGTGAAACCAAGAAGTAAACAAGGATTCAGAATAAGTTTATATTTTGTTAGGTGATTTCATATTTTAGGGAAGCAGGAGGTTTAGCTATTTTTTTACAGTATGCTAGGAGTTAGTTGATGGTTTTTGAATTATCTAAGGCGTGAGTTTGCTTGGATGTTTTTCCAAACATTTCAGTTACATTAAACTGATTAATAATTTTACTTGTTTATCAGCTGTAGGTTAGACCATTCACTTACTGAATTTCTACTGCAGGTCCTTTTTCAAGGCCAAAGTTCTTGCAGCCTAGAACATTTGCTTTCTCCTCTCATTTTGTACTGCATAAAACTTACTGCTTGTCCCAGATGTTAGACTACTAATTGCTTGTATTGCTTGTTTTTGATTTAAACTCACCAAACTACAGTTCTTTAGCATTCATTCAATACTGTAATAGAGCTGTACAAAAATGGATTCTAAAATATTCATAGCTGCTGTAATAGTTCCCTTACTCAATCCTCATTTACTGTGCTGCTTTTGATTTTCATTCTAGTTGACGTTTAATCATATGTCAACTCAAACGGTGCCACCATTAAGGCAAAATAAGTATTCACCTAGGGCACAGATAATAAGAGATGGACGACTTAGCCACACAGGTTAGCTACCAAACAATTGGTTGGTGTACTAATAAGCATGGCATAGGGTACAAAATAACCTAGTACAGGCACTGTATGTCAGTTGCTTTTAGCCAAGTGGAATTTATTCCTAATTTTCCCATAAGTGCATGTTGATAACAGTTGTTAGTTTGAAAAACAATGTGTTCTTATGTTGACTTCAAAACTTCAGTTTGGAACCTTTCGACTGACTTTACCTGTTTATTTTTAGGTGTGCAACAGTCCTTTGTCCGAAGAAGCAGTACTAGGCTTTGAGTATGGAATGAGCATTGAAAGTCCTACCCTTTTGCCAATATGGGAGGCTCAATTTGGAGATTTTTTTAATGGAGCCCAGATTATTTTTGACACCTTTATCTCAGGAGGTAAGATGGATTTATATGATGCGATTTACTACTAGTTACTGTATTTATTACATAATAAGGATTCAGATCCACAGATGTACCGTGCCAGATTGTAAAACATAATATTCAATTTGACTGAATTTGTTTTTATTAAGTGTAGTAAGTGTATTAACTAGAGCCTAGTGTGCTGTAATTTAATATGCTATAGGCAAGTGATAATTAAAACTGTTTTTTATTAGAAATTAATCATTGATTTATCTCTAATTTCTAGAAAAATATTAATAAGCCTGAAGTAAATATGATAAATTGCAATTAATATGCAATTAACTTCAATTAACAATTGTTTGTTTTTATCACAATTACATTTTTAATTGAAAAGCAGCCCTAACATTATATACAGTATATATGACTTCACTTACTCACTCACCCACTCACTCAATCAGTCATCAACAAAAAATACTATTTCCCGTTTAGTTAAAATGCTGAAATTTGGCAGGATGGAACATCTAGGAACTAGGTATTCATTAAGAAAGGACATTTCAATCATTTTAATACATAGGTGTAACCCTCCCCCAAAACAAGAAAGTAAATACCCCAAAATCTCAAAAACGCTTTGACAGATTTAAAATTTGGTGACATTACAGAAAAAGGAAAATTAGCTGACACTTGCTTTTTTGTTGCTAATATATTTCGATAACTTATTAATATTATGCTAACATACATATTCTTCGCTGCAGTTACATACAGAATTATGCAAACAAATTGCTCAGTAGTTGCGATCGATGGGCCACATAAATAGCACCAATAGGACAGATGGACAACTAAAGACAGGGCAGTATCTGGAAATAAAATGACGAGAGTAAGTTCTCTGAAGCTGAAGGAAGATGCAAAGTTCAGTGTTTAGCAAGTGCTGTTTTTTTTGCTATTGACTAACATCATTCTTAGATGCATACCACCTCTCATCTAAGTTATCCATTCCTCTCCATCGACCTCCATCCCTTGGTCGCAGCACAACAAACTACAATGGGAACTGACAAACCCCACCACTTTATGATCACAATTCTTAAATTGAGCAATAAACCACTGTATTGGTCTTACATCGCAGCGCATGAATGTCTAATTGGGAAGCCATAGAAATTTTGTCACAACGCTCAAATCTATTCCTCTGTGTTGTTTTTACTCTTCAAGTTAATACATTAGTGTAATGCTAAGGATTACTAGCACTTTTCTGTATAAACTTAAAGAAATGCTTTCCATATACATTTGCATCTGCAGAGTTTAAAGGGAGACTACATAAAACTGACAAAAAACACAAAAAGAAATACCGTACTTGAGTGAATGACATAAACAAATAAAAATTATAAATATCTAATAATGATAATACTGTAATGTATACTCAAATTTCACATTATTCATGCTGATTACCTGCTTCAATTCAAAATAATACACTTTCCTGTACAATTGTGTTTTGCAATGACCATCAAGAAAAGCCAAGTCACTGGGAACTTCAGGAACAAGCAAGAATTAATCTAATGCAGGAACACATGGACAATGTTGTATAGAAAGTTCAATAGTAAGCAGCTCCAGTGACCTAGTGATATTATTATTATTACTTATTATTTGACTGATACCCTTAGAAAAGGTGAGTTACAACATTTGAGATGCAATTGGATGCATTACTTTTGTTTTTTCAATTGGAGCCCCAGCAGGTGAAGAGATTTGCTGAAGGTCACACATTGTCAGTAGTAGGATTTGAACCAACAACCTCAGGGCTTAAAGTCCTCAGTCCAAAGCCTTAACCATTACAACACACTGCCTGCCTATAATATTAACATTTGGTAAAAACAAAAAAAACCCTAGAAATATTGTATACAGAAGAGCACTTAATTAATAACCTAGTACTTCTGGTAATGACTGATTAACCAATGGCACTATAACTGAAGCCCATTGTCTTACAGAATGTCCTTGGTGAAGCTTATTAACATGGCTAGTGTGTATATCAGTCTGTCCAGTTAGGAAACATAAGACATTGTCTCCTCATGCTTCCTGGCGGATTCTTCTCTAGTTTTGCATTTTACTAGCATTCTTGTCCCAACTAGTAGTGTAGGGGACTACCTGCATTTGATTCAGGTTGCACAGATAGTCCAGCTCATCCAGGATGGCACCTCCATACTTGACGTTGCAAGGAGGTTGCTGTGTTTCCCAGTACAGTCTCGAGCATGGATGAGATACCAGGAGATGGACCTTTACACAAGAAGAGCTGGACAGGGCCGTAGAAGGGCATCAACCCAGCAGCAGGACCAGTATCAGCTCCTTTGTGTGAGGAGGAACAGGACGAGCACTGCTAGAGCCCTACAAAATGACTTCCAGTTGGCAACTGCTGTGCATGTTTCTGACTGTACAGTCAGAAACAAACTCCATTAGGAGTCCTCTTGGGGGACCTCTGGTCACGGCACATCATCATTCACCTTGATTGGCATTCACCTAAGAATACCACAATTGGCAGCTCCACCACTGGTGCCCCATTCTCTGCACAGATGAAGGAATGTTCACACAGAGCACATGTGACAGACATTAAAGGGTCTGGAGATGCTGTGGTGAATGTTATGCAGCCTGCAACATCTTGCACTATGACTGGTTTGGCAGTGGTTCAGTGATGATCTGGAGAGGCATATCATTGGAGGGTTACACAGACCTCCGTGTGCTAGGCAATGGTACCTTGACTGCTGTTAGGTACCAGGATGAAATCCTCTGAGCCACTGTCAGACCTTCCGCTGGTGCTGTAGGTTCTGGGTTCCTGTTGGTATAGGACAATGCCCAGCCACATGTGGCTAGAGAGTATAAACAATTCCTAGTTGACAAAGACATTAATGCTATTAACTGGCCCACACATTCCCCAGACCTAAATCCAATTGAGAACCTCTAGGATGTTCTGTATCTGTACACCTAGCACCACCAAGCAGTGTCCCAAACTCTCTAGGAGCTCACTGATGCCCTGATCCAGGTCTGGGAGGAGATTCCCAGGACAGTATCTGTTGTCTCATCAGGAGCATGCCCAGATGTTGTTGGGAATTCATACAGGCAAGTGGAGGTCATACACACTTCTGAGTCACATTGTGAGTTGCTGTGATGAAATTTACACAAGTTGGATAAGCCAATGATTTTGGTTTTTCACTTGGATTTTTGATGTGATGCTGAAAGAGTTGGTGATTTTGGTTTCTTTTGACCATTGTTGCATCATTTTGTTCTCAACAGATTACACTGTTTTACACAGTAAACATTTTCCACTTGAATATTTTGTTCATTGTGATATGATGTGTGATTTAAGTGTTTCCTTAATTTTTTGATCATTGTATATAAAATATATTTCCATGCTGATGAGGAATTTAGGTAAGATGCATATCATTTTGGCTGTATAGGTGGTTTTAAGACTCAAATTATATTAAGTCAGTTGCATTCTGAAATGGATAAATTTATAGACAGACAACAAAAAATATTGGAATATACATGTAGATGTGTGGGCATAGGTCCATCATTTGTGACAACACTTTTATGTAAAGGCAGATTAAGTGCCACCATAAACACTCAGAAGAGAAAGAGAGTATAAAAAAAACTTAGAACTTTATAATCATACTATAACTGCAATTCATTAAAAGAGCATTATAAAAGACAGAGAGAAGAAAGCAACATGAAAGAGCCACAGCAGCAGGTCTAATAAGCATGCATGTTAAAATAATCAGAGTTTGGGTATTCTGTAGCTCAAGGTTATCCCTCCGACAATTTTTGTATTACTGCTTATCTCAAGGACATTTTGTGTATAAATATGCAGAATTTGTTTTCACTTTCCAGTTTGTGTGTGCTAATGTGCTCTAATGTGTTTTGTATTTTCAGCTTTCTTTTTCTGCCTTTATTCTTGTTAGACTCAGAATGTAAATAAAAAAGTTTATTATTATTATTATTATTATTATTATTGTTTAATTATATTTAACACAATGTATGAGTTATTTTTCCATGGTGTGCTCTTCAACTTTTGATTTTTCACATGAAACATTTCACAGAGAACTCTGGATCAAAGATCAAATTTAAATATATTTTGTAGCAGCAAAATATGGATGTAAGGGCTAGAATGTCCAATGAACAAATGCAACAAAATGCACAGCGATTAAAACAGACATACTTACTATGGTGCATCTGTTTCAAGGAACAGGCATTTCACTATACTAAAACCATATATTTTTACTGGCCACTTTATTAGGTATACCTGTTCAACTGTTTATTAACACAAATATTTAATCAGCCCATCACATGGCAGCAACTCAATGCAGTTAGGCATGTAGACATTGTCAAGATGACCTGCTGAAGTTCAAACTGAGCATCATAATGGGGAAGAAAGGTAATTTAAGTGACTTTGAACATGGCATCGTTGTTGGTGCCAGACTGGATGGTCAGATTATTTCAGAAACTGCTGATTTACTGGGATTTTTATACACAACCATCTCTAGGGTTTACAGTCAATGGTCCCAAAAATGGAAAATATCCAGTGAGTGGCAGTTGTCTGGGCAGAAATGCTTTGTTGATGCTAAAGGTCAGAGGAGAATGGCCAGACTGGATTAAGCTGATAGAAAGGCATCAGTAACTCAAATAAACACTTGTTAGAACCAAGGTATGCAGAAGAGCATCTCTGAACACAACACTTCAAACCTTGAAGCAGATGGGCTACAGCAGCAGGAGACCACACTGTTTGCCACTCCTGTCCATTAAGAACAGACAACTGAGGCTACAATTAATATGGGCTCACCAAAACTGGACAATAGAAGATTAGAAAAAAAGACAAACACTTACTACTGATCATCACGCTCAGAAGAAAACAAGGTTGGTCTCCTCCGTTACGGGAGATGGACGTTTGAAGCGGAGCTCCATTAGCAGCAACTTATTATCCCGAGGTATCCTATATTTACCCAACCCGAGAAGTTTCTACTATAGTATATAAACATGAGTAACAAGAAAGGGGGTCAGAAAGAAATGGAAAAGAAACCTAAAACTACACCCAGGTCTAGACAGACATCAAGTCCAAGTGCACGGTACGGCCTTTCAGAGACTGACCTGGAACAGGCAGGCATAAGCACAGACTTCCCAGGATTCCCAGGATCCCGCTCCACTGTAACATCTCCAGTCGAGAGCGAAAATGGGAGAGAAGGTGCAAGTGATGCAGGTCATGATAGCTTACTGATTCCAGAAGATCACTTGAAACTAGAGATGGCCTTGCAGTCCACGCATTCATCTACTCCTTGCAAGCCGGAGGTATCGGCTGTAGCGGGGGTTGCCACTTCACCTGCGGAGCACAAAAGCCGAAACGATTTGTCCGAACTGAAGAAAATGATCACAACCTTGGCCACGGCCATAAGTGAGCTCAAGACATTCAGAAAAATATGAAGAAAGAAATAAATGGTTTGCTCAAGACAAACGAGAAGCTGCGGCTGGAGCTGCAAGAGATTCGGCAGGAATATAAAGACTTGGAAAAACGCATATATAATCCTTTTGATGCAGTCTTTAAAGATATGTTGAGAAACATTGAGGAACACATGCAGAAAAATGCGTCTAAACTGAGAGAACATGCCGATCAGCTGGAAGACGTTAAGAAGACATTCACGGCTCGAATTGAAACAGTAGAACATTTGGCATCTAACACCGATGGAAAAGCTACAGCTGCGAATTCCGAATGCAAAAAACTCAGAGACAGACTTGCGGCTCTGGAAGATAGATGGAGAAGGAATAATATTAGAATTGAAGGTCTACCTGAGAATTTTGAAAGTCCAAACCCAGTGAAATTCGTAGCTGAACTATTCTCAAAAATAATTGGAGAAGCCTTTAAATCAGATACCGAGATAGGGGCAGCTTATCACATATGTGGATCAACTACCTCTAAACTTAGGTCTTTAATTGTCCGCTTCAAGAGATTACAATTTAAGCTTAATATAATGGCACTTCTCAGACACAAACAAGAGATTATATTTGAAAATAACCACATTCGTATTTTCCCTGATTTTTCACCCTCAACAGCTGCTAAACTTGCAGCTTTTTACAACATTAAACAGTGGTTACGGAAAGTCGATATCAGATATAGCCTCTTGTATCGTGCCAAACTGAAAGTGGAACTTCAAGACAAATATCACATCTTCTCCTCAAAAGAGGAAGCAGAAAAGGAATTAAGAAAGCTGATCCCAACTCTTTTTTTGAAATACGACAGTGAGTTGCATCCTGTCATGGTATGGCAAAAAGATATTACCTTCTGTCTGATCCACTTGCAACGATACGGGTACCATAATTATACATCCTTTTCTCTTCTCGGACATTTTTTGTTTATGTTTTAATTACAATTATAGACGTATTTGTGGAAGAGATTAAAGTAGGTTTTTTTTTTGTTTTGTTTTTAATTATTCTAAAGGAGACTGTTTAACATCATACCCTCAGTTTATTGTTATTGTTATTATTGCATTAGGGTTTACTATGTTTATCCAGGGCCACTTTTTAACACCATTCCCTGGGTTTACTGTCTTAATATTTCCAGACTGTTGACGATTATATTTTATGCTTATAGTATTTAGACTTTATCGGCAATAGATAGAATGCCGCTGCTGGGGGGCTTGTTTTGTTTTGGATGTGCTCTGTCTCTAGGTATGTCAGAGGACTGGGACTTTGTGAAGTGGGGTCCAGCCTCATGTGGGGAGGCAAAATGGGGGGGTGGGGGGATAAGGGGGGGAGAGAAAGAGAGCAAGCTATATCTAATCTATCCTTTTAATCCTTATAATTATAACTTCCAATGTAACAATAGGCTGCTTAGCAATAACTTGTGGGAAAACTGGAAATTAAGGTTAAAGCTGTCACACTTCCAATTAATACTATAAAATGACATCAAAAATTCAGAATCAATGCCTCCATGATGGGACAGTTAACTTTGTGAGCTGGAATGTTAAAGGCCTGAATCACAAATTAAAGAGAAAGAAAGTATTCTCTCACCTAACAGATTTAAACGCTAAAATAGTATTTTTACAGGAGGCCCACTTACTAAGCAAGGATCAATTCCAGCTGCAAAAAGACTGGACTGGCCAAATGTTCCATTCCATCTTTACAAAGAAAACTAGAGGTGTGGGAATTTTCATACATAGAACAGTCTCATTTGTGGTATCAGATGTAGTATCTCCCTTCATCTCACTCTAGCTGGAAGAATTAACATTGTTAAGATGAATATTCTTCCTAAGCGTCTCTTTTTATTTCAGAACATTAAAATATACATCAAAAAATCATTTTTAAGCAATTAGATTCAACCATAACCTCATTTATTTGGAACTCAAAACATCCACATATCCAAAGAGCGACCCAACAAAAACCTAAGGCAGAAGGTGGCATGGCTCTACCTAACTTACAGTTTTATTACTGGGCTTGCAAACATACAAGTTATAAAAACCTGGACACAAATAGATGAGCATACACAGGCTTGATCAGTAATAGAAATAAAATCCTGCAGTACTTCTTTATATTCCATGCTTTGTGCCCCAATAAATGTAAGTTATCGCCAATATACTAATAACCCAATTGTGCTTCGCTCACTCAGAATATGGAATCAATGTAGAAAGAATTTTAAGATGGAGAATCTTTTATCTGAGGCATCTCTGCATGAGAACCACCTTTTTCAACCCTCGCCAACATATGCAGTTTATAGACAACATCTTTGCATCCTATGAACAATTATTCCAAATTTAACTTTCCAGCAACACATTTCATTCACTATCCTCAAATTAGAAACTTTGTTAAACAGACCCTGCCTGATTTCCCTCATCTCGCACCTTCCTCTATGCTGGAAAAAATATTGCTTAGTTTCGAGGGCTCAGACAGCATTCCTGCAATGTATAAAATTATTTTACAGTCCCTCCCTTTCAAAGATCCAAGAGGACAATGGGAAAAGATCTATCACTCAACATATCAGAAAAGGAGTGGAGGGTAGCAATGCAGAGAATTCACTCGAACTCCATATGTGCAAAGCATACAATTATTCAACTCATAATTATATATCGAGTACATCTATCTCGCTTAAAACTGTCCAAAATGTTTCCAGGGCAAGATCCAACCTGCGAACGCTGCAGTCAAGTCCCAGCCTCACTGGGTCACATGTTTTGGGCCTGCACCAAATTAACACCATTCTGGAAAAAAATTTTAAGTGCCTTTCAGACAGCCTTGGTGTCACAATCCCTCCTAACTCATTAACAGCTGTGTTTGGTGTTCTTCCAGATGGGTTTAAAGCGGAGAAGGGCAATCAAACTATGATTGCCTTCACTACACTATTAGCACGCAGACTTATTTTGCTAAACTGGAAGAATCCTAACTTTCCTCTTTTAAGTCAGTGGGTAACTGATGTTTTATACTATTTGAAATTGGAAAAAATCTAATTCTCAGTTAGAAGTTCTGTGCAGAACTTTTTCAAAACTTGGCAGGATCTAATCAATAATATTTTAGAATAAGCTCTTAAAGCACTGAAGGAGTAGATTCTCTTCCCATTTCTTTTTCTTCTCCATTTATCTTTATCCACCTATTAAACTCATCAATTTATGTATTTTTACAAGCTTTAAAGTTTACTCTGTTGGCCATGCTCTTTCTCAGGGGTGGGGGTTGATTTGTTTTCAATCCTATTTTTTGTAAAAATTTATCTATCTGTATGGAATTATTACAATGAAATCAATAAAATAAAAAAAAGATTAGAAAAACACTGCCTGGTCTGATGAGTCTCAGTTTCTGCTGTGACAATCAAAAAGTAGGGTCGGAATTTAGCATCAGCAACATGAAAGCATGTATCCATCCTGCCTTGTATCAACAGGTCAGGGTGGTGGTGGTGTAATGGTGTGGTGGATATTTTCTTGACACATTTTGGGTCTCTTAGTACCAATTTAAATGCCACAGCCTACCTGAATATTGTTACTGACTGTGTCCATCCCTTTATGACTGTTGTGTACCCATCTTCTGATGGCTAATTCAAGCAGGATAACGCGCCATGTCACAAAGCTCAAATCATCTCAGACTGGTTTCTTGATCATGACAGTCAGTTAACTGTACTCCAATGGCCTCCACAGTTACCATATCTCAATCCAGTGCAACACCTTTGGGATGTGGTGGAATGGGAGATTTGCATCATGGATGTGGAGCTGACAAATCTGCACCAACTGTGGGACGCTATCATATCAATATGAACTAAAGTTCCTGAGTAATGTTTCCAGCACCTTATTAAATTTATACCACAAAGAATTACAGCCGATCTGAATGCAAAACGGGGTTCAACCTGGTATTAGCCAGGTGTACGTAATAAAGTGGCTGGTGAGTTTATATTCATAAGGATAAAAGCACATAAATATGTCAAGCTATTTCATTTGCAGGCTGTGAGCACAATACCCCTTGCTAGCTTGCAGTGCATCATCTGTTTAATTATTTTAATTTGTAGAGATGTATTTAAGTGAAGAAATGTCAGATGTATTATCTATAACATTATTGTTTATCTGACCCTTTTCATTACACCTGGTGCTCTAAGATGTGGGATCCATTGTACACTCATTCATGCTAACATTTATTTATTACAGGAGAAGCTAAGTGGCTCCTTCAGAGTGGAATTGTTATTCTCTTACCCCATGGTTATGATGGCGCTGGACCAGAGCACTCTTCATGTCACATAGAGAGGTTTCTGCAGGTATGTGGATTTTTTGAGTCTTTTTATTCAGATGTATTCATATACACTAGCATGCTGTCCTTTCAAATATTGCTGTTTCAGTGTTTTCTTAATATATAGTTGCCTCCATGTTCTAAACCCCCTTGTCTCATTTAGAAGATGGCTAAAACACACACACAGTACCCAAGGGACAATCTTCCAAACCAGGCCCAAGAACATATTAGGGCCAGGATGGCACTGGTTAACCCATAGAGACACCTTGGCCATACAATCAGAGTTGATGGAGTTTTATGGTCAAGATATAAAAAGGACAAAAACTAAATCAAAATGAGTTTTGTTACATGCAGGTGAAACTTGAAGCATGCACATGTATTACATCTACTGTTGAATTGTGCTCTGTTCTTGTAATGTTTCTATTGCACTTTAATTATATTGCATTAAGTGTTCTGTTCTGTGTATTGTATTATAATTACCCCCCTTTTTTTTTTACAACCACTGCACACCTAACGTACCTGGAAAGGGGTCTCTCTTTGAATTGTCTTTCCCAAGGTTTCTTCCATTTTTTCCCTACTAGGGTTTTTTTTTTTTTTAGTTTTTCCTTGTCTTCTTACAAGGCTGGGGGGCTGTCAAAAGGCAGGGCTTGTTAAAGCCCATTGCAGCACTCCTTTTGTGATTTTGGGCTATACAAAATTAAATTGTATTGTATTGTATTATATTTTTCAGAAATGTGGAGTCACTGAATTTAATTAATTTGATTGGTTAGGCTACTTGCTTACCTGTTATTACTAGCAACATTCATTCATCCTTCCAGCCAATGCTTGTCTCTCAGTCTACATAATGTTAACTAGCTGATTAGATGTACATGTAGATGTGTTTATGGACAAGCATCATCTCTTTAACTGGCTACACTAAATATCAAGGACAGAAAATGAAGACTCTCCTGTTTCACTGCTCAGTTGTGGTAGAAACACAAAGAACAGCAATCAAAATCACCAGTTTGAGCACACCCCTGCTTCTGGGTGTTTAAAAAGGGCTGGCTCATCCCTTGATCTATCATCAATGGATTAGTTACCTACACAACCCCAAATTCAACAGGTTTCCTTACACCACAAGGAATGCGAAGTCCTGGTATTTTTTAGCCAGGTGTTATAAGAAGTTTACTTTCTTTCAGTACAGTATATGGAAGAAGGCCATGGTTCATTATATTTTGTAAAGTCACACATTTTACTGGCCTTGCTCTTTTCTGAACATTTATTTTCTTCATGTTATATTTCTTACTTTTACTGAGTCATATTTTCTTTTTTTTAAAGTACAATAAATGCGTAAATGATGTCAATGCCAAAAACGAAATACTCTCCTGCCCAAAATATGTACTGTGTATCAAAATCAAATTCTGACATCACCAAAGTCCAGTAATAGCCTATACAACTGCTCTTCCCCTCACCCCACCCTAATTTTCTTCACTGAAGTGCAAAGAATTAGCCACAAGGAGGGAGAAAAGGGGAGAGACTCAAAAAGCTTAAACCCAGATATGTGTGGTTATTTTTCAGAAATGTTACTTGCAGACCCTATCTCTGCAATCAGTCAAAGAATAAGTTGCTTTGTCTTTTAAAACTGGAAAATTGGCAAATGTTCAAAAACATGAAGACAGGCATTGTTAACTATGCCTAAAGAAAGCCACAGGTAAATAACATCATATGAACTTTTCCAGAGTTAAAATATTAATTGTTTTAACTGGAAACAAAAAGGATCTTAACTGTAATGCTACCTACCAGAAATCTTTTTTTGTGCTAGTTATAGAAATGGTGCTCAGAGTCTAGAAGGTAAGGCTAGACATACTGACCAGGAGTAAATAGATGTGTAATTCCAGTATATATGGATCAAGGATACAAAAATGGCATAAAGAATTAGCCTGAGAGATCTTGTGAAACATTTCCATGCCTTTTGACATAAATACAGTCTGCAGAGCCAGTACTTTTAAAACATAGTACTGAATTATTAACTTCGGGGGGATCGCACAAAGTGTGAGGATGCCCCACAGGGAAATTCAATCAAATGAGTCCAACACTTTATGAAAATTGACAAAGACTGCGTATGTGCTTCATGAGAACCCTCAGTGCCAGGATGCAGTTGATGTTAGACTTCTTAGGCATAAAACCAGACTACACCAGTTGCTGGTAGGTGAGCAAGTGATCATGGATCATATCAAGCATGACTATAGCAAGAACCTTACCCGGCACCGAGAGCAGTGTTATCCCACTGTATTTGCCGCAATCCAAGTGATTACTCTTCCCTTTCCAGATATGAATGACAAGTCCTGTTTTCCAGTCACGCCCATCTCCTAAATGGAAGCAAAGATTGCTTGCAATGCAAGGAGGTCACCTTTACTAGCAGCCTGGAGATGTTCACCTTGGATACCACAGATCCCTGACCCTTTCCTTCCCTCAGCTGGCTGACCACCTGTGCAATCTCAGTGAGATGAGATTGGCTGGTTCACAACTAATCGGGGAATCAGCCTCAAGAACAGCGGACCCAGAGATGTCCAACATCCTAGCTGGAGGATCAGCTTTAAACAGCTGTTCAAAGTAGGGGTCACAGTTGTAGCTTCATTTCTTAAGCAGAAGACCATAGATGGTGTGTCACTTTCTTCTAACAAATGCCTCCTTATCTTCCCTCTGAGCCCTCTCAGATGTCCTTAGTTCCTGTCACAGACCTTAGTTGACATCAAGCCTTATGCTGCAACTCCTCTCGAAGATATCCAGGCTGCCCTCCGAGGTGAAACACCTCCTTCTGGGAACACCAGCAACACCAACACAATCCTCAGCCATCTTCGAGGTCTTGTCACACAAGGTCCCCCACATCACATTAGGATCAGCAGTCTCACCCAAGTTTGCAAGTTCCTCACACAAACTGCATGCAAACTCATTAGAAACATCCTGATCTTTGAGTCTGTACAGGTCCAGTCTCATTCGCCTAGCAGGTGGTAGCCTACTGGACATAGGCTGGATCTTCAGAGTAGCAACAAGTCTGTGTTCAGAATTCTCAAACTGGGTACTTCTTTAGACAGTGCAGTTCTGTACGAACCTCCCTCCAGCATTTGCCCATGGGGATGTAATCAATCTCCTTCACCGCACCACCAGTGTTGGAGTACCAAGTCCAACTGTGCAGCTGAGGGTGCTGGAATCAGAATCCAGAAATCTGCAGCCCCTGGATCCACATGGATCCACTTTCACCATGGTCACCAGATCCACGGGGACAACAAAATCCTCATCCCCAAAATAAGATGCACACCATTATCTTCAGAAAATCTTGTAATCAGTAACCTAATAATGAACCAATGTACAATCGTTTTTTTGGTGTTGGTCAACTTTATACATTATAAACTATGAATATAATACTTTTTTGAAAACGTTTTTAATATACTGTATGTAGCATACTAATACTACCGAGCAAGCTGAGTGTGTGGGCTAACAAACATTGCTTCTGGGCAAGTGCTGCATTCTGTAGGTCAGCAGCCCCTTGTAATCATCACTGAGCTCAAGTATCTTCAGAAGTATTCAGGTACTATCAGTTAACTGTATTCTTGTGTATATTTTAGCTTTGTGACAGCAAAGAACAAGGAGTGGATGGAGACAATGTGAACATGTCCGTGGTGCACCCTACCACTCCAGCCCAATATTTTCATCTTCTGCGGCGACAAATGATTCGGAATTTTCGGAAACCCTTAATTGTTGCCTCCCCAAAAATGCTACTTCGATTTCCGGTAATAATATTTTACATCTTTCATGTTATCTATAGTATCTGTCACTATGTTTTTAATTTGCATATATACAGTTTATATAAAGTAGCAATCTTCACTGCATTTAAATCTTTTATGGATTTTGGAACTTACTATATGTTTTTCTAGTTTTTACTTTTTATTTTAATGAAGTTTTAAATTGTATTTAAAATTTAGGGTGCTGTGTCATCTTTACAAGATATGGCTCCTGGAACACATTTTAAGCCAGTAATAGGTGACCCATCTGTGGATCCCAAAAAGTAAGATTCTTACTGGTTATTGTTCTACAACGTTCATCTTAATAGCATTTGCCTGTGTTGTGTTTTTTTACATGTTCTACTATAAAGAACTGAGCAAATTAAACATTTTTTTTGTGAAAAGGAATTATATATTTATCATTTAGTTTGTAGTCTAAAATGTGGTGGGCTACACGGCTGGCTACAATAAAACCACAACAATGGAGCCTATCAAGATACAAAAAGACAATTAAAAAATCACCATTTGCAAATGCCAGGTTTCTTTGCATGCCCACATCAACTTGGCAGAGCCTTACCACACCCTCAGGGATAATGAGTCATCGGCATCTCGGAGCACTTGGAACTGAAATTATTTTTCCACATATATGAACTGGAGGAGTTATTGGCTTTTTGATTTACTTCTTAACATTATTTAAAAGGCTTGGTAAAGGTCAAAGTCACAGGGGACAGAGTCTATGTCTGCCACATCTCTGACACAAGGTAGGAATTACCTTGGACAGGATGGCAGTCTGTTGCAATGCATATTCACACACCCTTACTTATACAGAGTCAATCTAAAGCTGACAATTAACCTGACACTCTATTTTGGCAATGTGTAAGGAAATCCAAGAGCAGATATATTTGGGTGGGCAAACTCCACACAGACAGTGCTTGGGCTTGGATTCAAACCAAGGGCTGTGAAGGACCTGTAGATGCAACATGGCACTTTGCTACCTCTGTTTTTGATATAGTGGCATATGTAAATATGCATATTTATAGTTTTAGGATATAAATCAGTCCTTTAGAAATGTGATTTTTATAACATCTTTTAAAGTTTCAATTTTGAATGTTCAGTTCTTGACAGAACTGATTGAAGTATCTAGGGCGTCATTTTTTTCCTTTTCTCTTTATTTTTTTAAAGGTAACTTAAAAGTATTTTTAGGTTATACCTTTTGTTCCTATCTATCATGCAGCTGAATCCACTTGAGTACAGATAGATGAAACAGACATATAGTATTTGAGAAATGTCTAAGGCCATAGTCATGTTCAAAATTTCCTGTCAGAAAATAAAATCATTGTCATCATGTAAGAAAATTGGCAATTGGTGTCATACTGGTAGAAAACATTTTTTCAAATGAGTAAGTCTAATTTAACTCTATTTTTACAATGAAATATGCCATGGATTTTCTACATGTTGACCTAGATAGAAAGTATTAACAGATGACACATTGTTATTGTAATGTAGCATATTTGCTAGGAGATTAGTAATTAGGTCTTATTGATGAAGTGGTTATTCAGCTAGATTTTGTGTTACATGAAGTGATGAACCACTGTGACCTTGTTGGTTCAAGTGATTTAGCTTCCCTATCAAATAAATTGAAAAGAAGAATTATTTAGTAAGTGATGGTGGAGCACAGGATTTAATTTGAATCTTTCTATTCTAATTTACAGTACATCCGGAAAGTATTCACAGCGCATCACTTTTCCCACATTTTGTTATGTTACAGCCTTATTCCAAAATGGATTAAATTCATTTTTTTCCTCAGAATTCTACACAGAACACCCCATAATAACAACTTGAAAAAAGTTTACTTAAGATTTTTGCAAATTTATTAAAAATAAAAAAATTGAGAAAGCACATGTACATAAGTATTCACAGCCTTTGCCATGAAGCTCAAAATTTAGCTCAGGTGCATCCTGTTTTCCCTGATCATCCTTGAGATGTTTCTGCAGCTTAATTGGAGTCTACCTGTGGTAAATTCAGTTGATTGGACATGATTTGGAAAGACACACACCTGTCTATATAAGGTCCCACAGTTGACAGTTCATGTCAGAGCACAAACCAAGCATGAAGTTAAAGGAATTGTCTGTAGACCTCCGAGACAGGATTGTCTCAAGGCACAAATCTGGGGAAGGCTACAGAAAAATTTCTGCAGCTTTGAAGGTCCCAATGAGTACAGTGGCCTCCATCATCCATAAGTGGAAGAAGTTCGAAACCACCAGGACTCTTCCTAGAGCTGGCCGGCCATCTAAACTGAGCGATCGGAGGAGAAGGGCCCTAGTCAGGGAGGTGACCAAGAATCCGATGGTCACTCTTTCAGAGCTTCAGAGGTCCTCTGTGGAGAGAGGAGAACCTTCCAGAAGGACAACCATCTCTGCAGCAATCCACCAATCAGGCCCGTATGGTAGAGTGGCCAGACAGAAGCCACTCCTTAGTAAAAGGCACATGGCAGTCCGCCTGGAGTTTGCCAAAAGGCACCTGAAGGACTCTCAGACCATGAGAAACAAATTCTCTGGTCTGATGAGACAAAGATTGAACTCTTTGGTGTTAATGCCAGGCGTCACGTTTGGAGGAAACCAGGCACCGCTCATCACCAGGCCAATACCATTCCTACAGTGAAGCATGGTGATGGGAGCATCATGCTGTGGGGATGTTTTTCAGCGGCAGGAACTGGGAGACTAGTCAGGATAAAGGGAGAGATGACTGCAGCAATGTACAGAGACATCCTGGATGAAAACCTGCTCCAGAGCGCTCTTGACCTCAGACTGGGGCGATGGTTCATCTTTCCGCAGGACAACAACCCTAAGCACACAGCCAAGATATCAAAGGAGTGGCTTCAGGACAACTCTGTGAATGTCCTTGAGTGGCCCAGCCAGAGCCCAGACTTGAATCCAAATGAACATCTCTGGAGAGATCTTAAAATGGCTGTGCACCGACGCTTCCCATCCAACCTGATGGAGCTTGAGATGTGTTGCAAAAAGGAATGGGCGAAACTGGCCAAGGATAGGTGTGCCAAGCTTGTGGCATCATATTCAAAAAGACTTGAGGCTGTAATTGCTGCCAAAGGTGCATCGACAAAGTATTGAGCAAAGGCTGTGAATATTTATGTACATGTGATTTCTCAGTTTTTTTATTTTTAATAAATTTGCAAAAACCTCAAGTAAACTTTTTTCATGTTTTCATTATGGGGTGTTGTGTGTAGAATTCTGAGGAAAAAAATGAATTTAATCCATTTTGGAATAAGGCTGTAACATAACAAAATGTGGAAAAAGTGATGTGCTGCAAATACTTTCTGGATGCACTGTATATTACTATTCAGCCTTCTCTACCGTTTTATAGTGAATGAAGTAAATTTAACAAAACATATAAATACTAATAGAAAGTAATGGCAGTGGAATTATGATTTATGGGAGAATAATGATAAGGTGCAATTTAATTGAATACATGCATTTATTTTCATTATAATGTTATGTCTTAATTAAAGGCTTCTAACACTTTTTTGTACATCATAAGATATTTAAGTTTTCCTGTTGTGACATATTTGTTATGGCAATACCTGAGTTGTCTTTCTAATGAAATAAGTGATAATAAAATTCCAACTTCATAAATTATGTTCTTCTGTTTTGCAGTGTAAACCGAGTGGTTTTTTGCTCTGGAAAACATTACTATGCTTTGTTGAAACAGCGAGAAGTGTCAGGGAATGCTCAGCATAACACTGCCCTTATCCGCCTGGAGGAGCTCTGTCCATTTCCCTTGGACTTTCTACAGCAAGAAATGGGCAAATACAAAAGTGCTAAAGGTTAGAAATTAAACAGTAACTTTAAATATGTAACTATTAGTGACAAATTTTTAAAACCTAATGGCTCAATTGTTAACGACACATCTATATTTTTTATGTTTATATTTTTGAATGAATGCATTTAAATAAGTCCAATTAAATTTTTGCTAATGAGGTAATGGGTAATATAAGTATATATACAGTATGTGGAAATCCCAATCTGAAAGGAAGAAAAAAGTTGCATTATTTATGTTTCAGATAAATAAGAAATGATATGCAACTTTAATTTACTCATGTAAACCCAAACTATGAAAATATACAGTATTTGTTGTATGTTAAGCATGTACAACCCACTTCTAATCTTGGCACAGTATTTTTTTGGGGGTTGAAAAATTGTTGGATTTTCCATTCACTCATCCATTTAATATCTAACCTAGTAAATCGAATGCATGGTCATGGAATGTTGGAGACTAACCTGGTAGCTCTGGGTGCAAGAAAGGTTACATTTACACACGCAAATATCTTCATACAGAGAAAATTTAGAGTCAACAATTAACTGAAAGTGCATATCCTTAAAATATGAGAGGAAGCTGGAGAACTAGGAGAAAACCATGCAAACAAAGAGAATGTGCTCTTTACAATTCATTCTTAAGTGTTAATCTGGAGTATTAAGAATTATTTCCGTGCACGAAGACCTATTTTTTTTAAATTAAGTTCAGTTGGGGTTACATGTCCTGACATTGACTCCCAAAATATTTTATAGTATAACTCTGAGTAAATAGAACCTGACGATGTAAAACCTTACTTTTAAAAATTAAATAATAATTTAATTTGATCATATATTAATAGATACAATATTTAGAGGACTTAATCATGTATTTGCAAAATTTTAAACATCACTGTACTAACTGGATAATGGCTTTGAAGTAAATTATACTAACAAATATGTTGTGAACAAGTTCTTACTCTTTTGTTGTGTTAGTCTGATTAACTTCCATCCATCCATCCATTATCCAATGTGCTATATCCTAACTACAGGGTCATGGGGGTCTGCTGGAGCCAATCCCAGCCAACACAGGGCGCAAGGCAGGAAACAAACCCCAGGCAGGGCGCCAGCCCACCACGGCTGATTAACTTGTAACACAGTATCTTTAAATAGTAGCCCTGTTATACTTTTTAAAGTGTTGCTTGCTTCAACTTATAAATCATGCAGATAGAAATTTAGTATTAGCTTACCTTATCTGTCCCTACTCTCTTTTGATAGCTTTTATGAAGAAAATATGTAATTTTTTAATCTTCAGAGATAGCTCTGCATTTCCTTTTAAGTAAATTAATTGCAGTATCATCAACATACACATAGACATCGGGAAAATAAATGATTCCATTGCTTTCAGTTTCCACTGCTGCTTCAGGCCATTTGCAGAATCAGTGGGGTTTTGTACTTGAAAACTTTTAACCTACAGGACATTGGTAAAATATTTATTTGATACAATGAACTTGAAATCAACATGGTATAATCAAATGGTAATATTGTTGCCGGTTTCATGTTTTATGGAAGATACTATGATGAAGAAAGCCAATGCACTTGTAAAATTTTCATTACATGTTATAATAAATGTTTGTTTTGGCATGACGGTTAAATATGATTGGCTGACTTCTGTACCTGAAAGAGCAGTAAACTGTAGGACATATGATGAAATGAATATAGTATCTTAATCATACCCTTTGGGTGACCATATTTTTTTGAAGATTATTTCCATAAGGTTGTAAACATTACCACATTTGCTTCCTGGTGTAGGATGAAATAAAAAAAATTGTTTTGCTTTGTATTTTCTATCACCTAAACATTACATGTGGAACCTTCTATATGCATGCTCTGTCTATAACTATGGTTTCTTGTTTTTTATCACTGGGTAGTGCATCACATTGGGTTTGTCACTGTCATTATTTTAATAATAACACAAAAAAATCTTTTTACATAGACTTTCCCAACCACAATAAATTCGGTGTTTAAAGAAATCAATTCACTTTACTCTTAAGTGCACAGTTAAGTCCTCACACTATAAAATCATTACAAATATACAAGTGTATGGCTAAAAAACAGGTAACATAAACACAAAATCCAGTACTGTCCAATAGAAAAACATTATGCACAATCCACAAATAAATGTTGTGGGGTATCTCTGTTTTACTTTCTAGCTCTGACACCTACACTAAGGAGAGACACATTTCAGTTTATTAATAAAGCTCATAAATTGGTGGAAGTCTACACAAAATAACCATCACCTTCTCTATTTATGGTTAATTTATATAGATAGACTAGTTTTGACAAGATAATCCAGTTTTTTCATAACATAAACATAATAAAAGATGGATATATGCAAGTATATTCAGACACAAGAATATAAATGAGCAACACAAAACTGAAATCCAAGTCAGCTAGAGTTTATCTCCTCTTTGCCATAGTGAAATGTACAAACTGTGTAATATTCCCTTCCTTAATTCTGGTCTATATTATTTCTCAGATAAACGTTTATTCAGGCCCAGCTTTTAAATCAGAACTATTTAATTACAAATTCAGTTGGGCTAGGTTTTCATGCCAAGAAATTTAGCTGGACCTGACATTTTCAGTGGCCGGAAAGCAGCAGTCAATAACAAATTTTAAACCAACACAAATTAATGTATTGAAAAACAAGCAATGTTTATTCATTGATTACCTTTTAAATTTGGTCACATCTGACCCTGGCACATAAAAAAAACATATAAAAACAATAAAAAATAAAACTACAACTGAACAGAATCTGAGGTAGTTGCAATACTTTTTTTCCACTTTTGAAATAAAAAAAATAGAAATTTTGGTCATATCTGACCTAGTCACATCTCAAAGTGCATAAAAACAAAATCGTGCACAGTATTAGCAATAACATTTGTTTCACTTTTGAAATAAAGTAAATATTTTAATCATATATAACCCAGGCACATCACAAAATTCATTTAACAGAGTATAAAAGAACTATCAATACTTTCAAAAGCTATCAGTGCCCAAACCCATAACTAGTGAAAACAGTAACACACATAAATACGTTTACTAAACAGTGAGAGAAAATAGGTTTGTTTAAATCACCACATATGTGATTAGCAGTGCCTTTTTTGTAAACAAAAAGGTGGAGGTACACATATATTGCATTTGGATCAAGTTTAAGGTACTGTGACAGTATATAGAGGCCAAGAGACCTAGCGCTATGTTTTGTTTAATTAATGAAAAAAACATAACATTTAAAATTTTAAATTGACAAATCATCAAGTATAATAGTAATTCTTTGTATTTATATAGCGCTTTACTCACTCAAAAAGCTTTACAAAAATCAGGCATGGAGGATATAGGACACAAACCCAGCATTTTCTTATTGCGAGGCAGTGACGCTATTATTACAACACCTGTGTAGGTGAACTGTATTGTCTAAATTTTGCTTGATAGTTTAAAATTACAAACATAAAATTTCTGAAATTGAAGAATATTAACCATAGAATAATTCTGAGCTCTACATTCTACAAAAAAAGTTATATAGTCCTGCAAAGCGATCAGTGGTTAATTTGATTGAGTTTTAAAGAAAATTTAAAACTTTTTGCATGTTTTCATCAAGCAGTTGTAGGTAGAGAAGTGAGGAGATAGTGCTTGTGAATAACGACTTTCTCATTGGAGTTTAGATTAATTAGATTTAGATAAATTAGTGTATAGTACTAGGGTGTTGTACCGTGTTAGCCATTATGAATGTAGAGAAAAACCAAGCAAAATGACACCTTTTATTGGCTAACTAATAGCCAATAAAAGGTGTCAGTTTGCTTGGCTTTTCTCAATAAATTAGTGAAAATAATCCATTAGATTAATTTGTGAAAACCCACATTTACACTAACTTGATGAAACTGGAATATAACTAAGACTCAGCACACAGTTGATTATCGAATCATTTAATGGATAGTTGATACCACAACCAGCTGAAGTACTGTCACAAAAAAAAATCACTGTATTATGAACTACTACCACCACTTCCAGACACACAACAATGCGCTCCATTGTGGGTTGAATGTTGCTAGGTTACGTGAAGTGTTACATTCATAGTCTGTACTACTGTAGGAATGTATGTTGGAATTTCTGAATGCTCACAAAATATGTTTTTCTCACTTTTTCCTTGTGTTTCTGACAGGATCAGAGGCTGGGCCAGTGGGCCACTTGAGGTTGCTTCTGGGCTGCATGTGGCCTGCAGGCAGACATTTGAATAGGCCGGTTTTAAACGCTTTCATAAAATAGTTAGTTTCTTGGTCTGTTAGATGGATAAGTCCTTACTGGACTAGACTCTCCATGTCGAAATCCTTTACAGATAGTTTCCCACTCTTATAGTAGATTACTGTTATATTTCAGGTCCCATAACTTCAAACAAACCCTGAATCCTTAAATAGGCTTGAGGCCTATATTTACATAAAAAGGTCTAAAAATCTCAATGGGGAGAGGGACACATATGTACAAATATGTGTTTCTGAGGCCTAAACATAGCTAAGCCAAAAACTAATTCAATTTTGGTCAGTTTTCAGGGGCTTCTTTGACCATGCAGGGTCATCTGGAGCAGACGTTTTAATTTTTTTCACCAACTATACAAATTAATGTACCAGCGTACAAATTCTGAGCCTGCTCAATGGTTTAGTTCTTGAGCTATGGACTTGTGAAATTTGATGAAAAAATTAGGCCAGATAAAATCGACACCCCACCCCCTCAGTAAACTGGCTGTATCCTGGAAAGTATTGATCTTACATAAAAAAAAAAAAAATAATACATGGTGTCTCCTGACTAACATGTGTGCACCTGGTAATTTTTTGAGAACGAAATGCGTGGGCCATTGGTTGATATGACATGGAATTGCCCAATTAATGAAAAACACAAAAAGAAAGAGCTCAATGAAAAATATTTAATAACAAATATATCAAAATAATACAAAAACTACAGCAAAATAAAAAACAAGAGTTAAAGAACTGTAACCTCCATTGTCAACTGGCCATTAGTCTTGCTAAAAATCTGGAAACAACCATGAATGAACCTGTTGCAACCGAAAAAAAATTCTATAACACCAGATTATACACTGGCATAATCAAAGACATTAATGGACGAGTGGTAAAAGTGAACAATACTTTCTTGCAGGTCCTATATGTGCTTTCTGTTTAGTTACAATGACAGTGTAGGAATCAAAGTAAAGTTGACAGAATTGCAGCTATGATGGTGAAAATATGAAGAACAAAATAGGCATTTTAAATAAACAGTGTGTCACATCCCATCAGAAGAACTGTCGTTAAGAGAGCTGATAACTATGAGCCACAGGAAATGCACATTTCAGTACTCAAAACACTCGAATCAATATGTCTACCTAACGACACCAGTAGAGCATGGACATGGCTACACAGCATCCACCTTATGACCACACATCTAAACAAGTAACTAAAGTAAGTTAACATTAATGTGTAATTGGAAGTACAAACATGCACGGCAGAATATAGTTGCAGGACTTTAACATGTTGGATGACTATAGACCACAATGCTTATATAAAGTCTGTTTGCTGTTGCTATGCCACATAGTCATAATGACAGAAATATAGTGTAGCAGACAAAAGTACTACTAAAACCTGAAGCCATGTAGCTATGGTGGTCTGTCTGTGTTTGACTTTGCTGACGCAGTTCTTATTACAATGTACATATTAATTATTAAGCTTCAGTTACCTTGTGCTATTGAGCTACTGTATTAATAACAGCAATTTTAGATTTTTATTTTTTCTCACTTTCTTTTCTCTCTTCCTGAAATCCTGATGGTTTAAACTTCATTGACTAGAGGAACTGGGGGGCAGGTGTTTTAGGAAGAAGCCCTGTGAGTATAGACTTTGCAGTGCAGGATTTCGCTACTGTTCACTACAAATTATTTAGCAGGTTGTCCCCAGATGTGTATTCTTCTTTGAGGATCACATCTGGCTCCGCAAGACTAACTAGCCATAGTTCAGCATGTTATTAATGAACTCATATTGTTAAATTCCATTTATGTTAATTAGTTTTGAAGTGCTTAGTTGTATGGTGTGTTTAAACAGATCTGTTTGTAAATGCAATATATAATTAGTAACTTGTAAACCTGTATTTTCATTTTTCCCGTGTACATGTTACAGTACTGTTAGACTGCTCTTAGAATTAGCTTGAATTGAATGCAACCAGAGGTGCAGTCCTGGCAAAACCATAACATTTATCATTTGGAGTAAATGTTGCTACAACCATTTTTTACAGACACACCCTAGGCAGTAGGGGTCCTGTTATAGAGCAGAAGTTACAGCCAAGCAGGGAACAGGCAGATAGCCATTTACAGGTGCTTACACTGGGTTATAAATGATGCAATGAATATTTTTCCTTTTGATTCTTGGGTGCACATAAGCTGAACCTTTTAGTTGATATTTGATTAAATGTTTTGTTTATCAAAGTTGAGTTATGATCATCTAGCTCACTGAGCCTGGTGGTAAATGGTACGATAATGAGCCATCTCTGAGTCACTGCCATTTTCATTCAACTTTGGCTGATGTCTTCTTTTTCTTTTGGCTGCTCCCATTAGGGGTCGCCACAGCGGATCATTTTCTTCCATATCTTTCTGTCCTCTGCATCTTGTTCTGTTACACCCATCACCTGCATGTCCTCTCTCACCACATCCATAAACCTTCTTTTAGGCCTTCCTCTTTTTCTCTTGCCTGGCAGCTCTATCCTTAGTATCCTTTTCCCAATATACTTAGCATCAACTCTGGCTGATATAGTATTATTAAATTATAGACATAAAAAGATTACATCTTGCCTAAAGAAGGGGCCTGAGTTGCCTCAAAAGCTTGCATATTGTAATCTTTTTAGTTAGCCAGTAAAAGGTGTAATTTTGCTTGACTTCTCACTATAGACTTTAAAAGAGAATTTTAAGAGAGGCCCATTTGTGAAACTCACAATTTGGCTGAACTGACTTTCAAAGTTAAGTGTCAGTAATTGGGGGCCTGTCGTTTTTGGGTTGTAGCCTTACATCTCATTTGCCATGATAAACAAAAGAGGGTAATTCCACTTTGTCTTACAATATGCATACTGTATAAGCTGGGTATTTTTTGATTGTCCTATATTTAGAATTTCTGAAAACATTATGGTAAAAAATAAGGCATCAGACAAGTAAGAGGTTTGGGGATGGCCACCCCGTATACTGAAAGATTTGGCATAAAAAAAAAAAAACAACGTCTTTACAGAACGTAGTTCACAACTGAACAGAACTAACAGGTTGAGTCTGCTCTATAAGTATGATGGATAGGAGGAAGAGGCTGAGTCATGGAGGCCAGAACAGGAACTGATGTGGCAGGAAGGTGAATTTTGGGTACCGGAAATGGTGTTGTCATGGTTGGGTGGAAGTGATGTTAGTGGGTGGACCGGTAGTGATGTCACTGAGAGGCAGGGCCTTTGGCTGAACTGCACAGGAACAAGAGGAGAGAGGATCAGGTAAGAGCACCATCCTCCAGTCTGGCTGATAAATACCAGTATCTGAGCCTGTAAACTATCCCCCATGCGCACATGTATGACAACATCTAAACAAAACTTATGAAAACAGGTTCCTTTAACAAACCTCTTCTATTTGCAGATTTTATATGGAGCCAGGAAGAACCTCAGAACATGGGGCCTTGGACATTTGTAGCACCTAGGTTTGAAAAACAGTTAGCATGCAAGGTAAGTCTATGCTAGTTTATACAATATGGAGTGTTATGTTGCTGTATCTTATACAAAGGTTGTTTTAACAATGTATTGCCAGTCCCAGTTTAGAGGTCCCCACCTTGTCCTCCATAGTCTCTAAGCTAAATAGTATTTATTACAGTGCTGTTACTGGTACTCCTCTTTATTAAAAACATCCTGTCTACTACTTTTTCCACTTATGTCGCCTGCATTAATAAAGCAGCATTCAGTACTACACAGACCTCATCAAAGAAGACTTAAATGTTTACTCCAATTACTCCTCCTTGCAACCTAATTTTTTATTTATTTCACTCTATGCACAGGTCCAAATTGAGAACAATTATTTGGAGTACTGCCAGGAAATATCATATTAATTTTGTTTATTCTCTTTTTACTTGGGTAGTAGACTTTCTCATTTTTCCACAAGCATGTTTATAGGAGTTTAGGAACATTTCAAGGTCATGTGTTTTTTCTTATTGCTAATATATGCTATATTCGTGAGGTATTAAAATAAGTCAAACTCTGACTGCTGAGTTGACAACGTTGTTGGAATAATAAATGACAGTATATCCCTTTAGGGGATGCCTACACTCAAGTCCAGTATTGAATTAGTATAGATAGCTTCATGAACTCCTGTGGTCTCATTTATAAAACATTTCAAGGATAAGAATTTGAAAATGTATGTCAAAAAACAAGAAAATATGTATGCAAAAAAATCTGATTATTAAAACCTGGTGTATGCATATTTCTACGCATTTTACCCATCGTGAATCACAACAATCTTGTAAATGTGCTTATGTGATTGTGCCTCGAATCCTGCTTGGTAGCCTCCCTGATACAACCATATATGGACAATGCTTATAAACCTTGTATATTATGCAGTCATGATGCTGCAGACTTTCACTGAATGGCAGAAACGTCCCACCTGACACATCCAGATACTGCTACATGCATTAGAGGAGAAAAGTCTTGTGTTGCATTCTGCACTACATTGAACGCCATGATGAAGCTGAAGCGTGGCTGAGATATGCCTGACGTGTCCTCCAGTTCCCTCTAGTAGGTGCATGTTGCCAGAAAGCCAACTGTTGTTCACTGGATATGAACAGGTGCTGCCTGATTTTGGGCCTTCTGTCTTTTTAATGCTGTGGCCAACTCAGCATATAGTTCCAAGAGAGTGGCTCTTAAAAGCATAAGTCAGTACCTCAGTAATATTAATGGGCAACAAAATCCTGCTGGACCCTAAAAGCTCATTCCCTTCATTTATGACCATTTACATACAGTAGTCTTCAAGCTGTGCCAAACCATTAGGCTGTAAATAACAGCCGTGGGACATGTCTTCCCCATGTCCCACTGGCCCTTGACAGTCCCAAAAACACCAAAAGAAAACCACCCAAAACACACTCTTCTTTCTCCTCCACTACTCCCAGGCAGCTTTGTCCTCCTCCTCCTGACTCTGGCGCTCTGAGTAGTGGCCGCAGGCTTCTTTTACAGCCCTACCGGAAATGCTCCAGGTGGTAATTGGCCTAATTAGGCTGCACTTCCGGGTGTGGCTGCTTTCCAGCCCACACAGGCTTGTTAAGCTGTGCAGCCCTGAAGTCCCATACCTGTGGCCCCAATGTAACTCAGGAGGGCTGCCAACACGTTCCGGGGGATGTAGCGAGTATCCCATGGCTTCTCCCCCTGTCCCAGCATCAAAGGGGCATCCACCACACCACTTTCTCTGAAATATTGCATAAGGGTGGATTCTCTTGTCAAATTTTCTTTTTTAAATCTTGACTTTTGTTTACAAAGCTGCGTATGCTCATTTCGAGACTCTTTTTGTCTGTATGCACGTTTTAGAAATCTCACACCAGGGCCCTCATGTATAACGCTGTGCGTAGAAGTCAAACTAAAACATGGTCTACTGACAAAAGTGAAAATGTGTGTACGCACAAAAAAATTTAGATGCACAAAACCATGTGTACTTCCGCTCCATAAATCCTGGTCAGCTTTCTGTCCCACCCTTACTTCTCCCAGGATTTTGCATATTTGAACATGTAAATCAATATAAATGGCACTTTCAGTTGAGTGTTTTGTTAAAAGACAATGAAGAATTTCAGCAAATGCAAACAGGTAAATAACAGAGTGAAGTGGAGGCAAGAAAAAATGTACTTTTAGTGGTTTAGGCAGTGGTATGAGCAACAAAAGGAACATGAACTTTTGAATGTCATTCCATCAAGTTCACATTAAATGTTTTGTATTCTATGTGTTCTATGTGTGTGCATAAACGCGTGCTTCTTAAACGGGCTTTCTCTTTTGCAGACAGGAGCATGCAGGCACTGATTGCCACACAGAATACATTACATTCATGATATTACGGCTCTCTGAACATTTTAGTATGCTAAGAGGTATACTTGATATTTTCATGATAAAATGCATTAAAGCATATATTAACTCTTAAAGGGCTAATTATTTTGTTTCCCATTTGTCCCAGGGCTCAATATTTTTCCAAAACAACTCAGTTTTCTAAGAAGCACACAAAGCAATGGTTTCATATTTACATCAACATAACATACTTATTTATGACAAATGTCACTCTGCTTTATGTTCCATGAGCCTCTACAGTAGACAAATTCACATACTTAATACATACTTGTTTGTCTCATCACTCATAAGCTGAAAGGCACTTTCTGGAAAAAAGAAGCTTGAAGGAGTTGAGTTGCTGGTAATCTGTAGTGCCCACTAGCATAACGTGTGGTTTGCAGTCCAGTTGCCAGCTTGCCTCCCACACCTCTACTGTATGTCTCTATAGTTCTCCCAGGGCGAACCTTGCCATAGGTACACCTGGCTCGAGTGTGTTCTGCACTTCGATCAGCTCGGGACTGATCAGCTGATGCAGGTACCTGTCTTTTGTTTTTCGATTTCCAACTCGTGTGAATTAAAAAATTGAAGGTCAAGGAGTGTCTGTGTAGTCCTATGTGTAGGCGCATCAGTTGGGGTCGATTAGCTGATGCAGGTACCCGACTTTCGTTTTTATATCAAAATCAGGTTTCAAAAAGTCAGAGTCTGATTCGGCAATGATATGCAATAAATAAATAACATGGATGGAGTGTTTTCCTTTGCACATTCACTTTGCTCTCTTGCCCGATGTCGATGCCATTGTAAAGTTTTTTTACTCTATGCTGCTCAAACATACGCAGGGATTTAACGTCAAGTCAATGAATCTAACAGTCTTCCTAGCAAAGAGAGTCTACCTATAATATAATGCTGGGTTTTATCGACATTTACAGATTTTTTCGCTTTCTGCCCCTGAATGTTGACTTTACAGTAGTTTATATCTGCCCTCAACACCTTGTGTTGACAAAAGTCGACATCCGCCCTAAAAGAGTTAAACATGGGGGCACAGTAGTGCAGCGGTAGTGATGAGCTGGCACACTATCCAGGGATTGTTCCTACCACCCGCAAGATGCTTGCTGGGATGCACGTGTGACCCTTGATGAAATAATTCATTGCAGCAATACTGTGTCAAACGTACCTTCTATTTTCTTTCTCCATGTAACCAATTGCCACAATATAACTTCTATAGTAAATGTAAAACCAGATGTAAGCTTAGAACGCAGATTCTTCAAAATTTTTAAGGAACATTGAATACATGGTTAAGTATTCCATCCATCTATCCATCCAGGCCCAGCTAAACATACAGTGCAAGGCAGGAACAATCCCTGGACATGGCGCCAGCTCATCACTACCGCTGCTCTACCGTGCCCCCACATGTTTTTAATTATTAACAGTATACATTATTTAAATTCAATTAATTTATCTGTAAAATGTAATTTACATAATTTAATGCATTTCATAATAAAAATAGCATCAAGTATACATCTGTATTCTTCAAGTATCAAGCATCAAGCATTGAGTATTCAGTATTCTAACAGCCCACAGCTCTAAGAGGATAGGTCTTGGAACTCTAAATCAACTTAGAAGCCAGTCATCATTACCTGTAAATACACTCTGTCTTCTATTGAATTGAACTAAAATACTTTATTGTCATTGTATGGTACAATGAGATTCAATATGCAAATTCTTTTCCTATACAATGATATGATAACAATAATAATAATACAGTAAACAATGAAAAATATATAGTATGAAAGCACAAGTACAATATACTTGTACATATAGTGCAAATGGTTCATAAAGTGCCTCAGGTTGTGCAATACTAACAGTTTACAGTGAGGTAATTGTAATTATAAATACAAGCAGTTCTACTGGGAGCACTTGATGGACTGATTGAGTGCATTTTATAGCTCTTGGGATGAAACTCTTTCTGAGGTCCATCCAGGGAAAGCTCTGAAGTGTTTGCTGGATGCTAGAAGTTCAAATAGACTGTTCACATTGCTGAGTGGAATTCATGCAAATGCTTGCGGCTTTCCTGAGGCAGCATGTGGTATAAATATCCTCCAGGGCTTTCTGATCAGCCGCAGTATAGCTGTGATTCCACAGACAGATACAGTGGGTTAAAATACTCTGAGTGGTGCACTAAGAGTAAAAAAGCTGAAGAAGCTATGGTATTTAGAATAGTTTGGCCATTGCATGCACAATTTTATTGTTACAGAATGATTACAATCAAGTGCCTTAAATTTGTAAACGATTTGCAATTAATTTTGATATATTTGATAAATCCTGTGAAACACTGAGAGATGTTTTTAGCCATTCATTACAAAAGGTTATTCTGGTCAAATTGATATATCAATTCTATAGCTATAAATTAAAAAAAAATTAACAAATGAAAAATGCCATTTTTGTGATTAGATTTTTGATTAATAAAATGAAAAAGGCATACATTAAAATAATTAAAAAATGAATGTTCTTCAGAATATATAAGAACACAACCCCACTCACATTCCAGAGCATGTGGAAGAAAGTGCCAGGGACTTTAAGGGGGCAAACAAATCCACTTTTAATCCCATGGTAGGATATAGTGTGGACTAATTTAAACTGTGTATGCTGGATATTGGAATGTATTGTAGTATGCCAGCAAAATGCCAAGGTTGGTTAAAGGTCCATTAGACAGTTATTTATGATTGGAAGAGTTTGATGGGAAGCTTTGTGGAAGAGGCTGTAGAGACTAAAAACAAGTTTGGGGTTGAGAGAAAGGGTTGAAGAATAAAGAGAAATGGAGAAAGAGGGAAGCCCAATACAGTATTACTCTCTGAAATACATGAGGAAAACACCATAAAATCCATTAAGCACATTTCATTGTTTAATAGCTAGGTATCACAGTATCTTACTCAGCAAGTTCTTAAAGCCCATCATGACAATTCACATTTTTGGTGTTTCTTAATTTATTCTCATAATCCACCTTGTATGCCCACCACCCCTACCTCTCCACCGCTCTTACTACTACAAGTGTCTATGAGCTTGTGTATTAGCCATTTAGCTGAAAGTATTACAAAATTCAGAACAAACTATCCATGTCTTTAGGAATTTTCAAGAATAAAACTTATTAGTTAAATACATAGACTTCATATTTAAAGACTAAATAGTTTCCACTAACTTGGCTAAACAGAATAAAACATGTTCTTTTTCCAGGAATAAACTTGGCCGCTGTTGATGGTCTTTCTTCTGTTATGGTAATCAGAATTAAATAAATTGTTCCCAGTTCTTTAGAGAGTTTAAGCTTGAAGCCACATGATTTACATTCAATTTGCAATGTAACCTAACTTTTTTATTAGACTTTTTGATTGCTTGTTTACATTGCTTGAGGGATGATAATGCTGTGCTAAAAGTAAACCACATGTCATGTTCATAATGGTATTCAGAGTTCTCTAAATTTTATTTTTTATTTTTTATTTCTGGCAGTCTATTTTGTTTTCCTGTGTAAATGTCACATTTAACATATTTGATTTTATATTACTGTTATTAATAAGAAAGAGTAACAGTATTTGCACAGATCTCTAATGCGTCACACTAATGATTTTATTACAGGTTGAGCATTTTCCTGATATTTCTATTTCAGCTTCTTAACCAGTATCACAAATTACTACGCATGCAAATGGGCAATCTTTTCTTTAGACCTAACTAATCAGTAAAATACTTCATTTGAGATACTACATATGACTTGACCTCCAACTTACATTAATTTGTAATATTTCAAATAATATTTTATCCTGTGTATGGTTTATTTTAAGGCTTTAAAGGGTTGTATATTTGTTTTGTATATTAAGTGCTTTATAATGATATCTCATTATATAGTTTGCATGCTTGCTTGTTGATTAGTTTAGTTAAAATAGTCAATCAATCAAGGGCACACTTTTGTGATACAGTAAATTGTATAATCTTTTTTAATGTTTTTGCAGTTGAGACTTGTAAGTAGGCCACCCCTTCCAGCACCTGCTGTCGGTATTGGAACACTTCACCAGCAACAACAAGAAGATATCCTTACCAAAACATTTGCATAGGCAGACAGTTGAGGAGGATCAGAAGTATCAGACTCATCCTGCAATTGAAGGCTGAGCTATAACTCAGTTTAGCTTTCTAATCCAAGAACTTTTTCAAGGGGATAGATTTTAAAGGTTTTAAAATGCTATTGCTGTATTTGGAATATGACTTCATTGTAAACAGGATGTTTTAAACATCAAATTCCAACCTGTCATAGATTAAAATGTCTTCCTGAAGGGAACTGCTTTGACATATGATACCAATGTGTTTAAGTTTAGCTTATGTTATGGCCTCACTGACTGAAGCTGAAAATTGAAATGCATTTAATCCAAAGAATGTAATTTGAATAAATATGTCTTGTTACTGTCAATATGAATACTGCAATACTTTGTGCAGGTTGAACTCTGCATACAGCAGGTTTGCATTTTTTCCTAATACAATATGTACATTGAATTGTGTAAAATAAGGATGAGTTGATGTATCAAGGAGTCATTTCTCTACTTCAGTAATTCAGACGAGTTCTATCACCCCGAGGGTGTAGAACTGTAAAAAGTGACTTTTGTAATCAAAGTATGGTTTGGTGTCTCTTTCTCTTGAAATGCTGTTATCCACAAATGATTACTGTTAAATTTCTTTTAAGAATCTTCAGAAAAAGTTTTGCCAGTTTCTTTAAAATTTTGTATCTATTAGTTAAGTTTATTGTCACATAGAGCAGTGTTTTTCAACCTTTCTGGTGTTGCAGCCCACCTAAACAAATAAAGTAATATGAACTTACTGGAATCCTTTCCAGTGAAAGTTCCTGCCTTGCTCTTGATGCTGCCTGAATAGGCCTCAACTCCCATGGAAATTGAACTGGAAAAAGTGGGTTCAGATAGTGGATGGATTTTAAGCATGACCAAACATACTGTTTAAGTGTTTTGGGCTCCACTAAAGTGAAAGCCATATTTACTGGACTGAGAATCCATCTATGAATATGAAACTTTCAATGCATGGGATAATATTATACATTTTGTACTCAGATGATATTACTGTTATCCAAAGTGGAAATGTTTAATGAAGTTTTTTTTTAACTAATTAAATGTTTAAATTGTTCTCTTTAAATATTGCAGTGTTTTGTGAACCAAATTTCACAGGGTGATCTTCATTACATTTACCAAAATGTATTCATAAGGGAGAAATTAACATAAAAAAGTCAGATGTCCTGTAGAAAGAAATTGAAGGAAATCTGAAGTGGTTGAAGTTTAGTTTAGTCTAAATTATCCTAAATGATCATTGATAGTATTGTAGATATATTGGCAATTATTGTATCATAATGAATACCAGAAAATCAAATTTTCAAAATTGAGAAATTTTATGTTTGCCTTACTGTAGGTTAAACAAACATTGTTCAGAATTACATTTGTAATATTTTTGTTGAATTCCTGCACATGGAAATTTGTTTCATAATCCTTTTGTTCTGTTTTGTCCTTCTGTTCAGTAAAATGATTTTATTTAGATGTGTAATACAATGAGAATGAGAACATGTTTGTAAGAAAATTGAAAACTCCAAAAAGTGAAAGTGTGTGGATAAAAAAATAAGAAACACCCAAAAAACACATCTAGCACAGTAAGAAACATGCACAAACATTTGAAATAAATACATTTATTAAAGAAGATACAGCCGAGTAATTTCAATATAGTATGTGTGTTTTTTTTTCAATTTCTGCTAACCAGTTAGTTTTATTAGCTACTCCCTATATTTCTCAGCTTCACCCAGGAAATTTCCTAAGAGTAGGCATTGATTATAGTGCCATCAATTAAGCAAATGTATCAGAAGTACTGTGTAATTAAGTACTTTTTTATCTATTTTTCATTTATTTTTATTTTATTTTTTATTTATTTTTATATTTATTTTTGTTTTATCTATTTGTCATTTATTGTACTCTACTAGGGGCTAATATTATTAGTTCACTGGAGCTGTCTGCCCTTGAACACGCTACATACAATTGCCCAGTAGTGAAACATTTGTGCCGTAGATCAGTTCCTGTTTTTGATTTTAAATGGATGCATTTGACATTTTTCCCACCAATCTACACTCAATAACCCATAATGACAATTAGAAAACATGTTTTCAAGAAAGTTTACAAATTTATTAAAAATCAAAACTCTTATTCCTGTTAGCATTCAGACCCTTAATTCAGTCTTTTGTAGAAGCCACTATAGCAACAGTTGCAGCTTTGAGTCTTCTTGGATAAGTCTTTACAAGCTTTGCACACCTGGACTTAGGCAATTTATCCCATTCTTCCTGGTAGGTCATCTCCTGTTCTGTCATACTTGATTGGTTATGAGTCATAGCATGATAACGAAGTGTTGTAATAGCAAACATTTGAATAGACAGTATGTTTGTCACGTCTCTGCAAGCAGATACCACTACTCACCATGTTTTTGACCCAGCTGGTATAACCACTGTTTCCCTTTGGTTGGGTCTTTTGGTTTAAGTTGCTCTGTAAAGCTTAATGCCAGCTGTCTGTCATGCTTACCTCCTGTATGTTTCCTTTTTAATGTGCTTGTCATTATGCATATGCATACATGATCCTTTTGCTTTGTGTTTCTAAATTTGTTAAGTACATGAAGGAACTGCTATACATTTTAGACTAAAGCTCTCCTTAGACCATCAGTCACTTCAAAAATACTTTGAAATAGCTCATTCGATTCATATTGCATTATTTATATACTGTATGTTGGATACAGTAAAAAGGAATCGCGGGTCATTTTTAAAGCTAATCACTATACTAGAATTTCATTGAATTTTTTGATTACTGTATATTAGTTTGCCAATTTATTTTATTAATTTAAATTAAATGTACTTTACAACTAGTCTGCCACCATCATCATACGGTAAGTATCTGTTTGGGGCTTTCTAAATCAGTGTTTGTCGTCCTTTACCAATGTTTCTCAACCCGTTTCTTGCAACCAGTTTTACCTTTTTAGCTTTAGGAGGACCCACAAGTGGGGAGGAGGCAAGGTGGGGGTCCCTCTTCCCCTTACCCCATGTCTCACCTCCCCCTTGGTCAAATGAGTGGGAATGGGATGCCCCTGTTACCTGCTTTCACATTATTTGCATATAGAAAACGTTGGGATATACACACCCAATGACAACAGCCTGTGACTCAGACGTTGGTCGCAACCCAGTTGTTCAGAAACACTGGTTTAAGTGAGTTTAATAAATAAGCTACACGATGTATTTATGGTTTAAGAGGGATACTATGAAACAAGTTTTGTTTTTAGAGAAATATTGCAATGCAAATAAATAATTAAAGGATGTAATATTCCTACATGTTTTCTGAATTGTCACCCCTCAAGAACATATCTTTCTGAGACAGTCTTGTAAATAGACATTTCTACAAGTGATCAAATGTCCAGCTCGACATTTCCAAATTGTAAATGCACTGACTTGTATCCAAACCCCCAATACTTCCTCAATCCTGGTTCTTTTCCTGTGTCTTCAGATTTCTGTGTACAGGTATGGCAGTGATTATTCCACTCAAAACAAAGAAGGTTAATGTGTGTGGGGGTGTGTGTGTGGGGATGGGTGCTGTTTTCAGCTTTGCCTATAGCAGCAAAAAATACTTGAGGTACCTTGAGTAGATGTAATGAGAGCTGTGCCCTATGATGGACTGGTGCCTTGTGGCCAACTATTTTCAACTAGATTAAGCTGAGTTAAAAAATGCACAAGTGAAAAATTCAATTTTACCTTTTGATATATACAACCAAAACAGATTTTTATTATAATCACTGATCCCTAATGGTTCCATAACTTATTTATTATAAGCAATGTTTTGATTAATTCATGTCGCCTTCTGTACATATTTTGATTTGAGAGAACTTCTGTAAATTCATATTCGTGCTTTGCACTATTAAGATTCACAGTTTATATTTTAGTAAGTAATGTCAATAAATCGCCTCCTGGAATCCCTGTTTGATATTATAAAGTTGTTTACTGGTACTATTAGTTTATGCTACAATCTGATTATATGCACCAGTCATTTCAAAGGACCACTCGCAAACTAAGCATGCTTGCTTGTCTATCGCCGCGCGTGTATCATGCTATTGAATACGCATGCGCGTTAAGTCGGACCTAGCGCGCACGCCGACGCATCTGCCAGTGTCGGTGGCCGTCACGTGATTGTTTAGGGTTTGTTTAAGCCTCCCCCCCACCCCTTTTTTCCCTTCTCTGTGCTCGTGGCTTGGTCTGAAGGAGGTGAAGTTAAAATCAAAATCTCCAGAGTCTTGTTCTAGTAACACTGGCTCGCAGAAGCGTTGTAATTCTGGAAAAATGGGCAGTGAGTATCCTCTTCTAGTCAAGGAACGCACGGTGTAGCGCTGCGGGCGTAGTGTCGACTTCGGCTGCAAGTTAGAAGTCAGGATCAAATGTGGATTTGGAAGCGCGTCTGCCATGTGGACATGTTTCCATAAATGTAGCATTGCACAGTAAATAGCCATAGTAATTTTATGTGACACACCCAGAAGGTTTCTCTATGTTGTCACGGCAGAAATTAGCGGTGTTTGGCTTATTACTGAAATTTCCGTCACAATATTTTGGAACCCAATATGTTGTTTACCATGTGATCATTTCGGTTGTTTTCATATTTAGTGAGTGTCTTGAATCTGTGTTATGGCTTAGTATATTCAAAGTCAAATATGAATCTTTTAAACACCTCCAGGATTGGTGGATTGCAGTCGCGCCCTCTCTGTCCTTCAAGGTAAACCAGTGAAAATTTGAAACTTGCAAACGTACACGCTTGTGCAATAAACGCAGTTAATGTACTATTACCTACGTGTCATGACCAGCATCGAACATTGCTATCCCTACAAATTCAAACCTTTGAGCTTCGCCTGCTTTTTCTCGACAGGTTTTGTGTTGGCGTTCATTTAGTTGTGGCATCCGTGAGGTTCACTCGATCATCTGTCCATTAATTTTCTAAACCCACTTTACAAATCCTTTATCATATCCTAGCCAGCATTGGGCGCAAGGCAGGAACACATAGACACACGCGTACATCCGGGCCAATTTAACATTGGCAACCCACACAACCCGCTTGGCTTTGAGCTGTGGGAGGAGTCGCACGTGGACACGGGACGTACATGCAAACTCCACGCAAGGAGGACCAGGGATGCGAATCCTAGATTCCTATAATGTAGACTAAATTAAACTGCATTAAACCTATACAGCTACAGATTACGAATCTACTGTCATGTTCTTCAGCTCATGCTGTTTAGTCAAGTCCGATTTTTTTTTTATTCATTTGGCAACTTCTGGAATATTTTCCTTATTTGTTATATGAACAATCATTTAATTTATCTTCTCTTGTATTTTTTTTCTGTGCGTTTGTTTGCTTTGTAAAGTGTAGTTTGTCATTCTTTCTCATTTAAATAAATTTATATGTAAAAGTATTATTCTTGAGAAATGCAACCTAAATTGCACGTTACACTCCTTAATTAAAAAAAAAAAATGCACGTTAGGTGGATTGGTGGCACTAAATTGGACCTTGTATGCGCGTGGTTTGTGTGAGTGTGTTCTCTTACACCCTGTCGTGGGGATTGTTCCTGCCTTGGGCACCATGGTAGCTGGCATTGGCTCCAGATACCCCAAATCCTGCTCAGGATTAAACAGTTTAGAAAATGACATGGCATTTCATCCTGAGCTAAGGCAAATCAAGCTTGTAACAGAGAAGTGACAGCTTTTATTCTAAAAGGTCATTGCTTTTTCTCTTGATGCTTTTGCTCATAAACAGTATTTTTTTTAGATAAATCAATTTTTGGTATTATGCTTAAATTTAAGTACTAAGTTAAATCCAGTACTATGCTTCAATCATTTAGAGATTACATTATATGATAAGTTTATTGGGCCATTATTGTTAAATAGTAAGATGATATTGAAAATACTACAATAACAGAATTATTTTTATTAGAGTTTATCCTTATCATGCTAATTTCATTTGTACAATATATATTCATAGTTATTTTAAATTCTGGGATATTGTGATGCCTTTAAAAACAGCGTAATAAACATAAACTCCTCACAATCTTGGCAGTAGCACCTATATATATATATATATATATATATTTATATTTTTTTTTAATCCATATGTGCTGTTAATTTAGTTGATGCAATGTGAATAAGTTTTTGTGCATGCTCAGTGTATCCTATGATAGTTTGTTTTGTCGAGGATTGGGTCACCACTTGTTCACAATGCTGCCAGGAAAGACACTGGCATCCCATGACCCTGAGCTGGATAAGTAAGTTATAAGTAGAATTTATGGTGTATAAAGTGCACAATGCATTGCTTTGCAAGGTATGACCAAATCTGTATCGGGTATACTTTTCTCAAAGCCTTGTAGCTTAATCATAACAAAACCAGTACAGTAATTCAGTTTTGATCCAGTGCTGCTCATTATTGTGTCACACGTTATATGTAAAAGATTAGATAGATAGATAGATAGATACTTTATTAATCCCAAGGGGAAATTCACATAATGTAAAATTATGTAAACATTATGTACACATTATGTAAACGGACATGAAAGTTTGCAGTCAAAAAGTGAGATTTATTTTCCATCTTTTTTTTTAGGTGGCACTGGAGAAAAGATGACTGCTTATTCTCTTAGATGTTGTCATTTTATACTTGTTAAAATAGTAAAATTCTTTTTGAAGATCTATCCATCTAGTTAGGAGTCAGGACACTGAACTCTATCTCTAAATGAAGTTAAATTTGTCACCTCTCAAACATTATGATTAAATATGACTTACTTTTCCAGTTTACATCACATAAAATAGGATCACATCTCTGTTGGAAATAAAAGAAAATCAGAATTTGATAAGACAAGCTGTGTAAAACTTCAAATATTTCCAAATTAATTTTTTGCCCTTATCTCCATTGTTTCTTTGATTTTGACAAAAAGAAAAATGAGAATAATATTGTATAGGTATAACCTACCCACTTGGCATGTTGCCTACTACCGCAGTATTAATAATAATGTTTGTTTATATAGCACTAGCTGTGTTACCTGGCTTCCTCTTGGAAATTTATAAGGCAATGGGCATCAGCTGTAGTGACATCAGTTAATCAGGTGTATGTGTATCAAAAGTACTATGTACCTAAGTGCTTTTTTTGCATACAGTATTTGTAGTTTTTATTTTTATATAACCAAGGGCAAATATTATTGGCAGGCACTGTGTTATAATGGTTAAGGCCTTGGGATTCAAACCCTGAGGTTGTGGGTTCAAATCTTGCTACTTGCAGTTTCACATGCAATACGAGATGAATTGTGATGTGCAATTGCATCTTATAATTGGACTATCATATAGCTAAACAGTTTGTGTCACATTGGCTGTCTTGTAGTGTGAGCAGTTACATGACCCAATTTTCTGATGTTGTTATCCAATTTCATTGTACATCTATCACAGTATATTATGCCTTAAGTATTGCTGCTGTCATGCTCATTTTTATATTTTTTGATTTAAAAAATCTTTCTTTTAGCAACACTCGTACAACTCAATGGCCAATGAGGAAAGTATCTTGGGAAACCTTTACTGAAAGAACCTGAATTAAACATACACAATGGTAAATTACATAGACTATGTACATCAGACTCTCTCTATGTAAAACAGACATTTGTGTGTCCAATTACTACTTTTCCTAGTTTATATTTTGAGATGCCTGTGGCTATCATATTTTTTGTAATATATCTATATGTATCTATCTGTATTGATATGTCATCAAAGTGCTACACAATAATAAAAGGGATGAATAATCCTACATTAAGCAAAATATAAAACACATACATAAAAGCAAAATGAGGTATTTTTTAAAAATACTTTTACAAGTAAAAAAATATCAATAGATGGGGAGGAGACAGGCCATACAAATATTTAAAATGAATAGAAGAGTTTTTACCATTATTCATACAGAAAGAGACAGCCAATGACAAGAACTAAGAACAGGGTAGGATTTGCCCCTTGTACTAGTGCAGATAAGTATTCTAGCAACATCATTCTAAACTTTCTGCAGTGGTACATTTTGGAAGGCCAGCATGAAGGGTTTAATCCAGGTAACCGAACACAAAAGTGTCAGTAAGCTTTTTGTATTTAGGCCTTGTAAAAAAGACATTACTAATATTTTTCTTAATAATAGCATCAAGTGAACAGAGCACCCAGCTTTCCAGCAACAATCAAAACCTAAAGCAAACTTTATTGTCTCTCTGCCTTATCCCCAGCACAGTGTCCGGAGGAAAAAACCTTTGTGTCAAAGTGCATTTCTTCAGACTGTAGTCACATTTTTGACAACCCATCACCTACTAAATTTTTAAAGTTGCCATTAACTGTTCAGTTACATTATGATAGAATTTAATACTACACTTTCATTTTTTTCGCAATTGACATTATGTGTATTTGGTAGTGGTGGGCATTGTTTGGAACCTATCAATATGATAGTAATCCAGTTCTTGAATCAAAATATAATGTTGCTATTCTTTGCAATTTTTGAAAAGTCTGAAAATGGTATTCTATTCTACACCATTTTCCAGTGCATTTATCCCTTTTAAATGACTGAAACTGAAATCATATCAATACAAGCAAAAACCTCTTGACTCAATTAAATATCTTTATTTTCTATAAAAGTATTTCCTGAACAGTGTCTGACAACCTTTGCAGTAATGTCTGTGTATGTGTCTGTCAGCATGCAAGCCAATTGACATGTTAAGTTGAAAAAAAAAATCACTCAATCTGAATCTTAGCCCAATTACTAGTACTGTAAAGCAGTTTTTGCTCCACAGAGACAATTTTACTTTTTTTCTAAGTTTTCTTGTACATTTGTAAATGAAGTTTAGCGAGACTGAGAAAGGAGAGTGAATTTTTTTTCAGGTCTGTAGTATTTGCTTCCAATTGTATTTAGGGAAAATTTGCTGAACAAAAAAATTTTTTTTTTAACTTGGAAATGGACTAAAAATATTTTGACACTTTCCACAGTAAGAGTGAATATTCAATTATGGTACTTAACATACACATCCATACATTGTCTAAGTTTAGCTTTGGGTATCAGATGAGCTGTTATGTAGTAATTGTTGTTGTTGTTTCATATTCAAATTAATTCTTGAATTTTTTCAAATCTGTGTTTTAAAATATTAGGTAGTACATTGTTTTATGATGTTACTAGCAATCCCCCGTGGCTCTGCCCACACAGTAGTGAAACACAACCAACTTTAAAAACCAATAAACAAAAAGGTATCGATAGCTAAGCACAGGCAAGGTACACTTCAAAACCAAGAGGTAGACCAACTACTCCCCACTCCTGATGTCATGCTTCCCCCTTCCCTCGGCCTGCAGCCTCTGTCTCAGGTTAGCGTGAATATAGCGCTCCTGCAAGCAAATTATGATTCTTAGTGCGATGAGAGAAGTTGCAAAATCAACCGGAATGTTCAAGCAAATTCTAGAAAAAAACCCAATCTAAATCCGCTAGGTAGTTCTCTTGTGAGAAGCGGACAGACAGGTAGACGTGGTTTTTTTTATATATATAATACACACACACACAGTTAGGTCCATAAATATTTGGACAGAGACAACTTTTTTCTAATTTTGTTTCTGTACCTTACCACAATGAATTTTAAATGAAAAGTGCAGACTTTCAGCTTTAATTGAGTGGGTTAAACAAAACGATTACATAAAAATGTGAGGCAACTAAAGCATTTTTTTAACACAATCCCTTCATTTCAGGGGCTCAAAAGTAATTGGACAATTGACTCAAAGGCTATTTCATGAGCAGGTGTGAGCAAGTCCGTCATTATGTCGTTATCAATTAAGCAGATAAAAGGCCTGGAGTTGATTTGAGGTGTGGTGCTTGCATGTTGGCGATTTTGCTGTGAACAGACAACCTGCGGTCAAAGGAGCTCTCTATGCAGGTGAAAGAAGCCATCTTTAAGCTGTGAAAACAGAAAAAACCCATCTGAGAAATTGTTACAATATTACGAGTGGCAAAATCTACAGTTTTGTACTTCCTGAGAAAGAAAGCAAGCACTGGTGAACTCAGCAACGCAAAAAGACCTGGACGTCCACGGAAAACAACAGTGGTGGATGATCGCAGAATCATTTCCATGGTGAAGAGAATCCCCTTCACAACAGCCAACCAAATGAACAACACTCTCCAGGGGGTAGGCGTATTGATATCCAAGTCTACCACAAAGAGAAGATTGCATGAAAGTAAATACAGAAGGTGTACTGCAAGGTGCAACCACTCATCAGCCTTAAGAATAGAAAGGCTAGTTTGGAGTGTGATGGCTTGGGAGTGCCTGGCTGCCAGTGGCACTGGGACACTAGTGTTTATTGATGATGTGACACAGGACAGAAGCAGCAAAATGAATTCTGAGGTGTTCAGAGACATACTGTCTGCTCAAATCCAGCTAAATGCAGTCAAATTGATTGGGCGGCGTTTCGTGATACAGATGGACAAAAACATACAGCCAAAGCAACCCGGGAGTTTATTAAAGCAAAGAAGTGGAAAATTCTTGAATGGCCAAGTCAGTCACCTGATCTTAACCCAATTGAGCATGCATTTCACTTGTTGAAGACTAAACTTCGGACAAAAAGACCCACAAACAAACAGCAACTGAAAGCTGCTGCAGTAAAGGCCTGGCAGAGCATTAAAAAGGAGGAAACCCAGCATCTGGTGATGTCCATGAGTTCAAGACTTCAGGCTGTCATTGCCAGCAAAGTATTAGAAATGAACATTTTATTTCCAGTTATTTAATTTGTCCAATTACTTTTGAGCCCCTGAAATAAAGGGATTGTGTTAAAAAAAAATGCTTCAGTTGCCTCACATTTTTATGCAATCGTTTTGTTCAACCCACTGAATTAAAGCTGAAAGTCTGCACTTCAACTGCATCTGAGTTGTTTCATTTAAAATTCATTGTGGTAATGTACAGAACCAAAATTAGAAAAAAAGTTGTCTCTGTCCAAATATTTATGGACCGAACTATATGTGTATGTGTATATAATATATATGTGTGTGTGTATATGTATGTATGTATGTATAATATATATATATATAATATATGCATGCATGCATACATACAGTTAGTTGTACTAAAGTAAAATCTGAACACCTCTCAGATGCCGGTAAAAGTACCCTGTTATGCCTTATGTTTTTATTTTAAGGACCTTAGCCTTGTTGTCTTTTGTGAATGGGTGGTCTTTGCGGTATTCTTGGAAGTAAATCTTTGACTTACCAGGTACAGACTTGTGAATGCTATAGACATATTATGTGATTGATTTTAGCTGGCGTTTCTTGACTTCTTGTTTTCTGTCTGATTTTAAATTAGATTGCGAATTCTTAATTTTGTACAAATCAGACTAAGCTTTCCCAAAAACTGTAGCTGGAAGAAAAATTCCATTTAGTAAGATGCCATGGTATTTCATTTTAAAAAGACAATGCTTGCAATGTACATGTTTCCAATTTTTGAAAAATTGTAAAAAACCTAAATTAATCTGAATTAGTGCTGGGCCGTATGACCAAAATTCTATATCATGGTATTTTTCAAAATTGTACTGGTTTCACAATATTCGGCTGTATTTTTTTCCATGCATGAGTTAACCACATTTTCCACTGCAATTGCTGCAGTAGACTGGCTAAGAATAACCTATTCCACTGTCATGAGAATTGTACATTGCACAAAAAAGCATTTTAATGTGCACAAAAGTATTAATAAAGGTTTGCATGGCCCCATAAAGTGATAGTTTTCAAGGAGGGGGGCACTAATGAAGAGAAGGAATCACATTGCATGACAGTTGCAGTCAAAATATAGAACCTTTTTATTGAACAAATTTTGCAAACAACAAACTAAAATTTTGACAACATATTGTCAACCATCCAAATAGGCATTTAGACATAGTAAAATATCCAGAGGTGCTTGTCAAAAGTTGTATTGCACAGAACATATCTTAGAAAAGGAATAAATAGTAAACATTTTTTGTAAACCAACAATATTTTTTGTTAATGTTAACAATCTCTGTCCACTGACACATTAAAGTGACTTTTTAAACAACTTTACCATCGTTAAAATGCATACTATTTAAGCTAATAAATAATAACAATAAAATAAATAATAGTGCAACTTCCAGTAATAATACTATTACTTCAAAACGCGATTGCATGACTGCGGGGAGTTGATGAGGTGATTGGGGCGAGTCGCACGCGATCGTTCTCTATTGCTTCATCGGCTTACTGGGGCATGTGAATAAGGCGCTGCTCCCACGGAGATGTATATTTATGGGCCGGCAGGATGGGGGAACCAAAAAAGAAAAGACAAAACACAAGGAGGTTAAAGAAGAGAAAAGGCAGTCATGGGAGACGTTACAGACACCAGGATGGTGAAGGCAGCACGAGCTGGGGCTCCATGAGGGAGCGCAGGCTGAGGCGATCTAGGGGCTGGTTCATCCCACTGACTAAGTGTGTAGAGTGGGGCGAGCGAAATATAAGACCTCCCAATGGATCTGAGGAGCGACTGAGTGAGCGCGAAGGAAGATGGGAGGTGTGCCGACCTCAGACAGTCTGGCTGCACAGTGTGGCGGCAGCCAAGACAGGAGTTGGCAGAAAGCTGTTCATGCAGCAAAGGCTCTGCCAGCAACTCCTGTAAAGGATGAGCCGTGGAGACAGAAGATGGTGTGCTGCAATCGGGCAAGGAGAGAGACTGCATTTTAACCTCTATTTTAACAGATTTATTTATTATTGATTTTATCCCCAGGTTTCACCGGTTTTATGGATTTGCTATTTATTTGGGTACTGTATCTTTCTGAACACTGCACAATAGACACTTTTGGTTTTACTTTTGACTGTTTTTAACAAAAGCACTTGAACACTTTCCACCATCTCCTGGCTTCAATGAGATTTCTCAGCTCATCTCGGTCATAACTATCGACGGTGTTGGTTCAACAGACTCCCATGTGGGAGTCTGTAGGGGACCGGCATCGTCACACTATTACACAGTAACCAGGTACATTACACAATATTGAAAAAACAAAATAAAACAAGTGCTACTTGGCTTGCAGTATTATCCAGTAGTATAGAAACAGTATTCACACATTTGAACATAATGGTCCACATCCGCACTTGTAAAACTAAAATATCTTCAGACAACAGACACGGCACCTTTTTTCATCAAAAGTTCTTCTGTGTCATCATGTTCAATTTTATTGTCTGCTACAGCTTCCGTTTAGGAATGTTGTCTGTCCATTGTCACTGCTCGATTCCTCCACTAACGCATGTACTCCGTTGCATGCCTGTTTAGTGGTGCAGCAGTGAAAAAGGTCCCCTCTTAAACAGTTTCTCGCTCCGCTATGTTCCGAATGTTGTTTAGTCTATTTAAACCTGTGTTCCGGTAGAAGAAAAATCCATATCATAACAAAAATAAAAAATGGTTTTTGGTATGAACTGGTATACCGCCCAGCACTAGTCTGAATGTTCAACTTAAAGAGCATTTTTATGGAGAGAGTGTTTGGCATAGAGTTCTTTATAGCAGTGCTAACATTTATGGTACACCATCTTCTGGTGTATAGCAAGGAATGCATTTTGTCAAGTGACTAACAATAAAATACTATCAGTATACAGTCAGTCAGTTATTTTCCAACCTGCTATATCCTAACATAGGGTCACATGGGTCTGCTGGAGCCAATCCCAGCCAGCACAGTGCGCAAGGCTTGGTATACATCCATCCATCCATCCATCCATTATCCAACCCGCTTTATCCTAACTACAGGGTCACGAGGGTCTGCTGGGGCCAATCCCAGCCAACACAGGGCAGGGCGCCAGCCCACCGCAGGGCTCACCCACACACCAAGCACACACTAGGGACAATTCAGGATCACCAATGCACCTAACCTGCATGTCTTTGGACTGTGGGAGGAAACCCACGCAGACACGGGTAGAACATGCAAACTCCACGCAGGGAGGACCCAGGGCTCAGTATGCAGTACATTCCAAAAACTCTCACACCTGCAAACATTACCAAAACTGCCAAGCTTCCTACATAATGTTTCCCCATTTAAAAATGGGGGCAGGGAATTGGGCATTTAGCCTCGGTATATTGATGAAGTATTGTTTCGGAAAATGTTGTAATAGTCTAATGAATTGCTCTCCGCTCCACCTAATATTTTGCAACAACTCTGTCCTGCTTGCTGGTTAGTAAGACAGCCTCCGTTATTGTGTGATTACTATCTATCAGACAACAAATGAAAATTGTTGTTTTGGATTTTTGGCTTTTATATACCGTGTTTGTAAATTTGCTTATATTGTATAGTGCTTTATATATGTAACCTGCCAATACTAAATATAATTTAACACTAAGTTCATGAATTCTAATTCAAATGCATATTCTTTCCTTCTGTAGTAAAATTTTTGGAGGTCATAAAGCCTTTTTGTGCAGTCCTGCCTGAAATACAGAAGCCGGAGAGAAAGGTAAAGTGAACAAGTTAAACATTTTTATTATTAAAGAAAATACATATTAGCACTGTTATCTGCATGGGGGAGACTATAATACTATCTCAATATCAGGTCTTTATCCTTGTTGGTTTTAAGTCCATTCCAAATACAGTATCCTCAATAAGATATACAGTATCTTGTCACCCAACTGAAGCAGGCACTCATTCAAATTCTTTCCCTCTTACAGAGATGGTGTAATAACAGGCAGGGGTAACCATAAAGGTTTGGGCAATTTGTACCCTGTATACTTGAAAGAATGCCAAAGCAATAAAGTAATGTCTTTATAGAAAAATAGTGCAAAACAGAACTGACTGGTTGGTAAGATGGTGGATATATACTTTATGTTGGAGATGGGAAGAGGAGGGAGCTGGTGAAAATGGAGCTGGTAGTGATGTCATCAGGAGAAGGAATCGTGGTTTGTGGAAATTATGTCATTTGTCTGTCTTTCCTATGTCCATCTGTGATATATCCATTTCCATCTCTCAGATTCAATAATGTCATAATTTTATGTGCAGTTGTACACAATCCACTGTATTAGTTTTGATACGTCTAGCATTAAGCCAAGTAATTTAAAAAATATTACTGATGTTATTTTAGTTTCTTGCCAGTTAATTATTAGGTTAGTAATTTATTGGTTAGCAATTTATTAGTTAATTTATTTGTTACTAACTTATTTTCACATTACACAAGACAATAGTGACTCTATAAATATGTAACAATAAAATTCACTCCTTTATATTAATTTATGAAATGGGACTGTTCTGTATTCCAATGTTCTGCTGTTTCCTGATTTTAATAATTCCAGACTAATTTCATACCGTATGCCTTTTCCAGTAAATTAGTGCCCCTGCAACTTTCCACATTGGTAGAGCTTCAGCTTGTGCCATAAGCATTCTAGTCCATAATAAACCAATGCCTCTCTATTCCACACTAAGATTTAAAATCCATACTGAACACACACCCTTTAAACATTCACACAGAGTAATGTAAAAGAGTGCTACTAAAAACAGGAGAACAGAGGATCTGTTCAAAACTTTTTTAAAAATCTGGCACGATCTAATCAATAATGTTTAGAATAAGCTTTTATATTGGGGGGAAAATTATTCTCTTCCCTATTTTCTACTCTTAAAGTTTTACACTGGCTTTTGGCTTTCCATTGTTTCTTTGGGGGGGGGCCGCGCGTTGAATTGAATTTAGTTTTGTTAAGTTTGACTTGCTTGAAAGAAATGTTACTTGCTTGCAATAATTCCAGGAAAAAAAACAGGAGGACAAAAAAATATTAAGGGGAAAAAAATCTGGAAGAAGTGTGCCATACCCTTCAGTGCCACCGAGAAACAGTTTTAGGAGCAAGTGTTGTATAATTGATAGGTATTGCTCAATCTTGTCTTTTAATAATAGTTTAATTTAATTGTATTCATCTATAGTTACTTGGATCTGTGCAGTCATTTTTTCTATATCATGAGATAATATTTTCAAGCTTCCATTTTTTTTTTTTTTTTATACATTTCACTAGTCGACTGTGGTTCCTGAGAGATGCACAATACAGGAATAGAAATATATAGTTCTGTCTAGACCTCCTAACCATTCTATATTAAATTAAATGGGTGGAATATTAGTGCCATTTGCTCCTTAGTCTTAGATATTTGAAGCAGTGATTTTCCTATCCTAGATTAATGACTATTTATCTCAATCTAAGGTCTTAAAGAAGAGCTGAGCATGTAAACAATACATTCAAATAATGTAGGAAATTTATAAATAAATTGTAACATCATTTATTTATTCTTACTGTTGACAGATGACATTGGATTATTTGGGTAGGTACTGCTTGATGTTTTTTAGGGGGTGTAATGTAATATCTGTCTGATATTGTGCTTGATTTAACTCTCTAGCTTTCATAATTTTCAATTCCTTATGTTAAAAGAGGTTAATTGCTTTTTGTTAAAAAAACATTTATAGATGGGAAAACAATTGTCATAAAATCAGGTCTGGTGTCTTAAGCTAGGTTTATATTTGATGCTCAGAACGCTTACGTGTATGCATCATGGCTGACCCGCATTCCCAGTGCTCTTTTGACGTGTCCTCTGAGCACATCATTAGAAATGAATGCAACATGTGCATAAGTTGCGGTATCAGCAAAAGTTGGGTGGCGCGTGTGTTGATGTTTTGGTATGTGACGTCAGCATTGTTGTTTACTATCAACATCTCCATAGTGACAGACAGAACAGTTGGCATCAACTCTCTAGCTCTTTGAAAGTGGCTGTGGAAACAAAGCATGCAGCTCCAACAGGATCAATGTGTGTGGTTCGATGCGGTGAAGCAAAGCATCAGACTTAAATGCTAACATTTGAAGGTATTGGTGGTACGTTTCTTCAATCATTTGTCATATAGGCAATGCAAGCGTCGTATATTCCACATTGTAATGACGTGATACATTTAAAGATCTCATATATAGAGTCAAATCCTTCAGAAAGCCAATGGGGTCCAGTCTGTTAACGATCGGAACTGATGCGGTGCTGAGGCATTGCCTGCTACATGGCAGCACTCGGGTCCCAATTTGTGGCGGACCATATGGATCGGCATGTGAACCATCTTGTCTCTCCGGAATGATGATCAACTTCCTCTACTGTTGGAGGAGCTTTGTAAACATTTCATTGGCAGCACTCTGTGAGGTGCACAGACCTGGGACTGGCCAGGTCTCTGCAGGTGGGTATATCTTTTATTGGTCTGGTCACTCTGATGGCTGTCATACTTGGAGTAGCTGCTGCGGAACATCGGCTCCTTCCGATGGTGTCTGATGTCGCCCCTTTAAACTAGTGTATTGTGAGACTCCGATTAAGTCACTCCCTGGGTGCCTTGTCTTTTGTCAGTGTATGCTCCAACTGCTGTGAGATACGCCTCAGTGAGGGAGACATTTTATTAACAGCTTTGCTTAGTGGTTGACAGGTGCCCGCAAGGTGACACTCCTCTGGTCATGGGTGACTTCAGTGCGACCGCTGGCACTGACAAGGCTGGCTATGAGGATTGTGCCGGTCCCCATTAGTATGGCGACTGTAGTGAAAGTGGCTTCATGTTCCTTGACTTTGTAAAAGGTCAGGGGTGGCAGATTGATGAATCCTGGTTCCAGTGCCCTAGTGTGTCAATGGACCGGGGCAGGGTTTGTCCATCATGTCATCTACAGTGCATCTGATAGCACTATTGTTTACATCCGGTACAGAAATTCCCAAAACTAGTACTGTACCATTTTAAAAATGTTTTTTTAGTATGTTTTCAGTTCCAGTATACCATGCAACCCTGTGCTCTTCACTAATCAGCTGAAGTTCTAAAATAAGTACTCAACAAATGTTAAAGTTGTGCTTACAGTATCATAGCCCTGAAAACCCTGTGCTAATGTGGAAACATAAAGAAGTAGAAAAGTGGAAGTGAGCATGAGATGGACGAGAGTGCATTGAGCCAATGCAGTGGTTTGCATGTAAGTCATCAAGTTTTTTGTTTTATATTTGGTTATAAAGCACCTAATAGATGTAAATTTTGGATAGCATGCACAAGTAACAAATACATAATAATTAACTCATAAATGTGAAAAGACATGCACACCACCTTCCTTTGAGGGGGAAAAAGGGCATTCAGCCACATTATTTTATATATACAGCTACAAGAACAAGCTTGTAAACCCTTTAGAATTACCTGGATATTTGCATTAATTGCTCATAAAAATGTGGTCTGATTTTTAACTATCTGCATAAGTTAATAGCGCACAGACAGTTGTACTTCTTCTCATCAATGCTGAACATATTACAGTATTTAAATGTTGTGCAGTCTAGGCTCAAAAATTATGGGAAGTATTTAGTAACTGTTGCAGTCTCCATTAGCAGCAGTAACTTTCATCAGACGTTTCCTGTGATTGCTGATCAAACTTGCACAGCTGTTGTGAGGGTCACTACAATGCTATTCAGTGATTAAAATATTTTGTGATACTATTTTGAATAGTGTTTAGTTTGGTGCTGCTTTACTGCTTTAATAAATATGTTGCTCCCTCCATCATGCTTCACATTTGCAGTGAGGTTTTGGTATTGATTCCCAGTACCCCTAATAAAACATAATGTTATACATTTCTGCCTAACAGGTTAACTTTTATTATCTGTCCATAGACTACTGTTCCAGAAGTGTTGTAGAATATTCAGGTGGTCTTTTGAAAACTTGAGATGTGCAGTATTTTTTTCTTTGGGGAACATTGGTTTCCTCGGTGGTGTCCATCTATGAATAGTATTCATGTTCAGTTCCATTTATTTTTGTGCAGGCTCACAGTTCTGTAACAGGTGTTAAGGTAAAATACAATTGCAGAGATTACAAACTACTAACTACATAATACACATAAAGATGCAGATTAGTTTATTGCCAGAGTAAAAGAAAACGGTTCCTAAAGGATTCATATAAGTGGATCCTAACTTTACTGTATTTGTCCATTAACATTGTCATTGAGCTAAGGCGAATTAACAACAAAGGAGAGAAAACCAAAAACTTTATTTATCGGCATCACTGGAGGAAATAAACCTTTCCATAGTTTGGTTTAATGCAGAGTCAAAAAACAAAGTCAGACACGGTCACAATTTTGGGGACCTAGACCACCTGACTACCCATATATCCTGGGCTTTGTACAGTATAATTATCTGCTTTGCACTCTGATATGATGACAGAATGTTTTCATCATTTGATACCAGTATCTCTAGCATCTTTCTCATGGAAAACAGCTTAGAAATACAGGTCATCCCTTGTGATTTACATGTTTACAATTCGTGGATCTGGCCATTTGCAAGTTTTTCATCAAAAGATGAGGGCACTAGTTTTAAGTGAGCCAGGATTGCAGTTGGTGATATCTTTTTGTTTCAGTGCTTCACTGTACAGTTGGATTACAATTACAGTGATCCCTCGCTATATCGTGCTTCGACTTTCGCGGCTTCACTCCATCGCAGATTTTAAATGGAAGCATATCTAAATATATATCACGGATTTTTCGCTGGTTCTCGAATTTCTGCGGACAATGGGTCTTTTAATTTATGGTACATGCTTCCTCAGTTTGTTTGCCCAGTTGATTTCATACAAGGGACGCTATTGGCGGATGGCTGAGAAGCTACCCAATCAGAGCACGTATTACGTATTAAATAAAACTCCTCAATGATATAAGATATGCTTCCCGCGCGGTAAAGCTCTAACAGCCCGTATTGATTTTTGATTGTTTGCTTCTCTCTCTCTCTGCTTCTGACGAGGGGGTGTGAGCAGAGGGGCTGTTTGCTTAGAAGATACGGACGCGCCTGTAAAAAATGCTGAAAGACTACCTTCATATTGATCCCTTTATTGCGGCTGCTTTATCGCACTGCTTCCCATACTTGAAAGCCCAACAGCCCTATTGATTTTTGCTTGTTTACTTTTCTGGCACTTGCTCTCTCTGACATTCTCTGTTCCTGACGCGCGCACTCCTTTGAACCTCAAGATATGTTTGATTCTTTTAATTGTGAGAAAGAACTGTCATCTCTGTCTTCTCATGGAGCACAGTTTAAACTTTTGACTAAAGGGTGTTATTTCATGTCTAGAGGGCTCTAATAATGTTAAAAAAAATGTATTTAGAAGGTGGTAAACAGGTTTTCTATGCTCTAACTGCGAAAATATTAGATTTATAAATAAAGAATCCTACTTTGTGGAAATTCATTTATCTGTCTGGAGCGGATTAACCGCGATAAACGAGGGTTTACTAGTATAACTGTACGGAGAATATTTATAAACAGTGTGGGAGAGTTTCTAAGGGCTTAAAATATATAAAAATAACCATACAAACATATGGTTTCTACTTTGCGGATTTTCACCTATCGCGGGGGGTTCTGGAACGCAACCCCCGCGATCGAGGAGGGATTACTGTACACCAATTGGATTACAGTTTTCTCTGGATTTATGTTCTTGTCCTGCGCCGGGTTGTTTGTGTGATTTTTCTCTGCATTGGAAAACGTCTTTGTCTGGGAGTGTTCCCAACTTCCACTAATCTTCACGTACGTCGGCAACACAGTAGGACAAAATTTTACATAACTTTCAGGAGCCTGTTCACAGGGGATTTCATTTCTTAACTACACCACTATCATCTGCATCTGCAAAACTGGACAGTGCCTTGAGTGTTTATCATTTTGTGCTTAGTGTTTTTTTTTCTGTAATGTTAATATTTTTTATCATTTACTACCATAAATATAGGCACAAATTTATTAGAATTATAATTATTATAATAACAGAGTTGCAATTAATCTAGCAGTAACCTTCCTGTAAACTGTTTTTTTTGTCCAGGCAATAGATTTAGGTGAATAGCTAATCAAAGCATTGTGGTTTTAGTTAATTTGGTATTTTTTCACTTATGCACTGGGTGAACTTTAAAAAATATTTTTTTATTTTTCATTATCTTTAAAACCATGTAAAATGAATACAAAAATTAAAATGTAGTTGATTTTAAATTAAAAATCTGAGATGGTAACATTTAAAAAAATGTGTTGAGCTGAAATGCTTAATACTTTTCCCGTCTGCAATCTGGTGCCAACTTGCCTCAAAAGACTTAAAGTTGATATTGTTGCAGAATGTGGCTCTGCAGAATACTTGTACAATACTTATATTTTTCTCTAGCGTAAAACATTGTCACGGAAGTGTGACATATAGTGCATTGAATTCAAAATATCATACATAGCAAAAATGCAGTGTAAGATTTGTTATTCAGTGAAATTAATTAATTTATCACAAGTCTGAATACTGAAGCCACTCTATATACATTTTATAGGAGATTGTATAGTATAACATTTTTCTGTGTCAGTGTTTTATAATTTCTGGATTCCAATTATATTTTCAGTTTAAAGAGCTTTACTTTCTTTGGACTGGGCCTCTGATCTGTGTTGTAACAGTCATAACTGGTAACATTGCATTTAAAAAAAATATTCAAACAAGTTTCCTGTTTCACCATTCATAATGTGAGTGATCACAAATCATTAAGTTTTTAAATCTTAAATTTAGATAATCCTTATGGTAGGGGCATTTTGCATTAAGTGACAAGGATGGTCAGGATTAGGAATGAGTACATTAGAGGGTTAGCTCAGGTTGGACTGTTGGGAGAGATGTTGGGTATATTGGGAGAAGGATGTTCAAGATGGAGCTGCCAGGTAGAGGAAGAATATTGTCTGGTCTGATGAGCACTGTAGTGAAAATGGAAAAAATGAGTCAAGGTGGTAAACAACCAACAATATGCATGAAGATGTTTTTGTTGGTGGAAAAGATAGTCTGAGAGACATCAAGCCAGCCAGATTAAAGCCAGATATTTACCATTAAACTGGTGCAGACAAAATTTTAAGATTTGGGTGTCAAGTACTAAATTTAGTATTGTGTAAGAAAAATAATAATCTTACAAAATGCAAGTCATACTGCATGTTTTACTGTAAATTTTCAGTGCAGTAATGCGAAAAGAACAAAGACTGAATCAGCTTTGAAATGTAGTAAGGTATCTAGTCGGAACATTGTTTAAAATTAAACCATTTGGCAAAGTAATGCTAAGGTACAGTTTGCCTTTAGTTACTCAACATTATTATTTGTATAACTACTATTTTTAAATCTTTATATAGGGGTTATTTAGAAAAAAAACTTAATAAATATTAAAGTAAAATGCTCCACATAAAATCCAATTCACAATCAACTTTGATTTTCTTTGTTTGAATTTCAAAATGGTGATTCTTTGTATATTGATGTAGTACAGTTTTTAATCTTCTCTTTTCCTTTTTGTTTCAGATTCAGTTTAGAGAGAAAGTACTATGGACTGCTATAACACTTTTTATTTTCTTGGTATGCTGTCAGGTAAGAGAATGTATGCCTCTTTTAACATGAATGGAAGTACAAGTTTTTTAGAAAATGTATGCTTTTGAAGCTTAAATTCATGTAATATGGATATGAGTTGGTTGAATACATTTTTACTTTTTACCTTAATACATTTAAAGGGTGTAATGGTTAAAAAAAATTAGTTTGGTATGATACATGAAACAGTGAAGTGAAGATTGACCTATTCAGAGTGGTTTCTCAGCAGAACACATGGCACAAACCAAAAGCAGTATAATAATGTAATGGAAACAATTGGATGTGTTGACAAAAAACTGAGATATCCTCTCAACTCAACCACTGCACTGCATTGTTCAAATGATTTTCATCTGGTAATCTGTTAACATCCATCCATCCATCCATCATCCAACCCACTATATCCTAACTACAGGGTCATGGGGGGTCTGCTGGAACCAATCCCAGCCAACACAGGGCACAAGGCAGGGAACAAACCCCGGGCAGGGCGCCAGCCCACCGCAGGACACACGCACAATTTAGGATTGCCAATGCACCTAACCTGCATGTCTTTGGACTGTGGGAGGAAACCGGAGAACCCGGAGGAAGCCCACGCAGACATGGGGAGAACGTGCAAACTCCACGCAGGGATGACCCGGGAAGCGAATCCGGATCTCCTTACTGCGAGGCAGCAGCGCAACCACTGCGCCACCGTGCCGCCCATCTGTTAACATAATTAAGAATTTGTTGAGAAAAATTAGGAATATCTACTTTATTTACAGAGAGCAAATATCTGTTTGCTGTGACCGTGTCAAATGCAGCGTAAAAAGAAATCTATTGTTCAGTGTAGGGGTTACGTATCTAAGATTATATGTCTGTCATTTTTACCTGACAATTTATATAAATTGATATTCATAAGCCCTGTATTCGATCACTTCATCCTTGGCAGCTCTGGCCACTGGCTTTTGCTACTCAGTTAAGCCATGAAGAAAAACCCAAACGGCTCAGCCATGTCAGACTTTTTCTCTTGTGGTGATATGATGGCTGTTCTCTCTGTATCACTGATAAGATGCCTGGCCCTTTGTCTTCCTTAGGACTCTGCATAAATATAACCAACAATAATACTAATTCAGTAATGCGCCGATGTACAGCTCTGTTTGGGACTGACTGTTTGGCCATATGTCACAAAGTATTCAGGTCATTGCAATTTAGTCTCTGTGGGTCTGGTGTGTGTCAATGGTACCATACTGTAACTGCTGGTACAGAGTAACACATAGTGTTGGTGGCCACACGCCAGGTCCATGTAAAGGAAGGTGATACTGGCCAAATGCATACAAATTAGCCATGTGAAGCAGCATTGATCAAAACAAACCTTAAAAGGCCCTTAAAGAGTCAGAAAACATAAATCCTGTGAAATAATAATAGTAACAAAAGATGTACAGTGGAACCTCGGTTCACGAACGTCTCGGTACACGTACAACTCGGTTCACGACCAAAAAGTTCGCCAAACTTTTGCCTCGGTTCACGACCACACACTTGCTATACGAACAAGCCAGTTTCCCTTTTGGTTTGTGCGCGGCGATGATTTCTGCATGTGTTGCATTGTTCTCGGTCAGACGTGCGTGCCTGCCTGCCTGCCTGCGCGTGCGCGCCTGCCTGCCTGCACGTGAGAGAGAGCGAGCGCGTGCGTGCTGCTGAGAGAGAGAGAGAGAGAGAAAACATGAGCCTGTTCCTGCAGCTGAGCAGGGAGCCTGGGTGTTTTGTGTCAGTGTTATTCAATGTTTTTACATTAGTTTACTATTACACTGTGCATTCTATGGTGTAATTAACTATATTTGTGCTTAACCTTTAAAAAAATGTATTTACATACAGTTCGTATGGTCTGGAACGGATTAATTGTATTTATATACAATCCTATGGGGGAAATTGCTTCGGTTTACGACCAGAGTTTTGGAACGAATAATGGTCGTGAACCGAGGTTCCACTGTATTACTATTTACGAGAGGCATTTAGGTCTTCTTAATAGAAGAAAAAAAGAGTGTGAACCATCTGCACAGATCTGAAACAAAAAGACATGCTAGTTACATAAAAATGCTGCAACATGAATGGTCAGTGCTCCAAAGATTGGAACTCTGTGAGTGCAATGATATTTTATTTGTTGCTTATTGCTAGTTTGTAGCCTTTTGTTGGTTGCAGCATCAGTACAGGAAAAAAGACAACTGAGAGACTGCTATATCTGCAGCTTCACCACTGCTTATCTAACTGCTTCTATGCAATGTGTGTCGTTCTTTGACAGACAAGTATGTGATAAACAAATGGCATATAGTCTTTGTGGAAATTTCTACAACATTACCCTATTGGTTTCCTATGGCCTTTGGCCATAAATCACTGCATGACTGTATCTATACATATAAAAGGCAAAGCCCTCACTGACTCCTCACTAATTCTCCAACTTTCCATATGGGTGGGAAGCTGAAATTTCGCGTGCTCATTCCTTGCAGTGTACTTACAAAAGTTAGGTATGTTTCATGTCCTATTGTAACACCCAAGGGGTGGAAATGGTGTACCCCCTAAACTGTATATATAGATAGGGGAAACCCCTCCTCACTATTTCTGTGACTTCCAATATACATAGGAAGCCCAAATTTCCTATGCTCATCCTTTACACTGTACTTACAAACGTAAAGTATGCTCCATTTCGCGCTGTGCCCCGTAACGAACTTTCAAAAATAACGTCTTCTTTTTGGTGGTTCTCACCATTATGCCATAAAGAACTTTTGGAACTGACCTCTCCTTTTTCATTCCTTATTTCTGTTAACAGACGATTTATTTCATGGCAAAGATGCACAAGGGTCATCTGTGGTCCCCCTTCCTTTTTCAGCACGGCCGCTGTCCGTGCACCTACCACGTGGTTGGCTCCCTGCCTATATATATTAACAACATCCTGCGCTCATGTGCCTCCTCACTCGCTTCCTTACTTTCCTCAGCTGTTCATCGTGCTCACTGCTCCCTTCTTCTTTACACCACCGCTTCAAACCTGTTATTGTTCGCTTTCTTTCTCGTCTTCCTGCTGGTGACTCCTGTCTTTTCGTTTACTCCACTGCTTCAAGGCTGACATTGTTGGGCTTCCTTACTTGCTCATGTACATCTTCTTGGTGCAGACTTCTGCTTTTCATTCCCTGCTCCACTGCTTCTCGCCTTCCTTCATACTTTCTTTCTCAACGGGTGCAAGTTTACCCCGAATAACATGTCTATTCCGGTGATCACTGTCACCGACCCGTACCAAGTGGTTTCCATGCCCCGAGATTGCACCTGCCTCTTCCATTCTCTCTCTTACTTATTGCATGGCCATATCAGTCTCAGCCTTAATATCCGCAGAGACATTGTGTCTTATGTGCTGACTGACAGGTTCAAGGTGTGGAATGCTGACGGTACAGGAGACAATTGTACTACACAGGACCACTTTAGCAGTAAAATGCTTAAGCTCTCAACCTATGGTTCTGCATGTGAACTGATAGCTCCCACGGAATTGTTTCGTTGTCGCTTTCAATTGTATAAAAATGAGGATATTTTACACCTTTTGGACAACCGGGAATGCCTATTAAACATCTTAGATTCACATAGCAACACTCATAACAGTGACAAAACATCACAAACACGACGTAAAAGACGACGTGATTTTCAGATGAACCTAGACGGAAGTAACTTCGTCAGGCTGCCACTAAATACTCTCAGGCAAATCCACAAGTTAATAGAGACGGCATTTCTAAATATTCCAGGACGTCATGACAAGCGTTCTATCCAGCATTGGAAGGCTGTCTTTCCTTGATGCTCCAGGAGGAACAGGTAAGACATTCCTCATAAACCTTCTCCTTCTGAAAATACGATCACAAGGGAACATTGCTATAGCTGTTTCTTCTTCTGGTATTGCTGCGGCCATTCTTCAGGGTGGAAGGACTGCTCATTCTTTCAGGCTACCTCTAAACCTCACCCATACTGATTCCCCCATGTGTAACATATCCAAGCAGAGCACCATGGCGCAAGTGCTACATGATTGTAAGCTCATTGTATGGGATGAATGCACTATGGCACACAGAGCAGGGGCCTCATGCATAACGCCGTGCGTAGAATTCGCACTATAACATGACGTAAGCACAAAAGCTGAAATGTGCTTACGCATAGAAAATTCCAGATGCAGGAATCTGTTCGTACTCCAACTTCCGTGTTCTTCCACTATATAAATCCCGGTCAGCGTGAAAGCTAACGCACGTGCACGCACCTTCTGTCCCGCCTGGTCTCCTCCCAGAATTACGCCTCTTTGAATATGCAAATCAATATACGAGTAAATAGACCTTAAGCTCCGTTTTCTGTGAAAAGGCAATGGGGAAAAGCAAGAGGGAAAATAGAAGAATTTCATCGAATACGAAGTGGAGGCAAAGAAAAACGTACTATTTGTTGGTTTATACAGTGGAATAAACAAGCTCATGTTCACAATGTCGCACAGTGCCCGATATAAAAAAGAAGTTGTCAGATATCAAAGTCGTGGCCCACCGTCTGAGTGTCATATGGAAGCTTATTAGGGTACAGTGTGAAAAAAGGCACAGAGTAGGAAAAAAGCACAAAATGTTAACTTCAATCTTGAAATATCCACTTTAATCACGTAGTTTATTTTGTCATTAAAGTAGAACATCATAAACTTTATCTTAAATTCATTTAATTTACTAGTTTCTCAAATCCCACCGTAACTAAAGTAGCACGTTTAAATGCTTTGTTTTGTATTTGATCTTCTATGTGCTCTGTGTGTGAATCACTACGTGCTTCTTAAATGGGCTTTCTCTTTCTCCGACAGGGCACAGAATCCATTACATTCGTGATATTTTAGCTCTCTGAATAATTTAAAATACCGAGATGTATACGTGATATAATTATCATGATGATTGGAATGAAAACATGTTATTAAGAACACGATGGTGCAGTAATTGTTCATGTCTCATACAAGATGTTGTTGCGCCATGCGCGACCTTCGATGAAATACTTTATTGTAGCAGTCCTGTCTCTTTCAAATGTACTAACCTCCAATTCCTGTCCTTACTTTTCTTTCCCCAAATACCCAATCGCCACACAATCAGCTCTGTAATAGACGTTAAGCCATCTGTAAGCTTACAACGATGATTCTTCAAAACTTTTAAGGAACATTGAAATATCTTCGTAGTACGTGTTTAATTATTCTATCCATCTATCCTTCCAGTGTTGCGCCAGTCTCAGCCAATATACAGCGCAGGACAGGAACAATACGTGAACTTGCTAGCGCTGTGGCACCGTGTCCTCACATTTTTAATTATTAACAATACAGATTATTTAAATGAAGTTAAAGTTTTATCTGTATAATAAACATTTTGCTCCATTTCATCTTACAAATGATATCGTCATCATATGTAAATACGCGCTTTATAAAATGGCGCAGGTTGTGCAATATTATAATTGTAGTGCAAGTTTACAGTGAGGTAATTGTACTTATAAGTACAAACAGTTCTGCAAGGAGCAATTGATTGAGTGTGTTTATAGTTCTTGGTATGAAACTGTTTCTGAACTGCGAGGTCTGTACAGGAAAGGCTTTGAAATGTTTTGCCGTGGCTGAGGCAGGGTGGGCCTGATGCTGTAATACCGATAATTCTCTTTCCGATCAGCTGCTGCTGTGATTCTCCAATCAGATACAGTGATATAAATACACTCGAGTGGTGCAGTGAGAGTAATATGGAAAAAGATGACCCGCTGTGGCAACCCTTAAAGGGAGCAGCTGAAATAAGAAAAAAGAAGGTGCAGTGAGAGTAACAATGCTAAAGCAGTTATGGTATTTGGAATACTATGGCTATTCCCTGGATCATTATATTGTTACAAGTTAATTACAATCGGATGCATTACACTAATAAACAATATGCGGTTAGTTTCAGTGTATTTATAAAGCCGCGTCAGGAAAATAAAGAGTAACCATACAGGAACAGTAGCACTGCTTTGACGCTGGGTGCCACCAGTCTGCAAAACCGAGCGGAGAACTTGCGTACGACAAGGTATGAAGTACCGTGGAAAAGTGCATGGCTTTACGCCGAGTTTAGGTTTTATACATCACAATTTGAACGTGGAAAAGTTCTTATGCATCATTTCTATGCATACGCACCATTTATACATGAGGCCCCAGGTGTTGAGGCTTTAGACAGGGCCCTACAAGACATTAGAAACGCAACAAAAATGATGGAAGGCTTGTCCCAAGAGGAATACACGCCGACGAAGTTCAAGCATGTCTGAAGTCTTCATACCTATGGCCTAGGACCAACGTTCTTACCTTAAGAATAAACATGAGGGTTTACTTGAACAGCAACAAAAAAAGCCAGAGAGTTCGCTGCTCTCCTCATCAAAATAGGTGATGGCAATTTAATTGAACAGAGCTGTAAAATCAATGTTCCTAACAATCTCTGTCTCCTGGTGAATACCTTACAAACCCTTATTGAAAATGTTTACCCCAACCTACGAAATCTGCATGAAAAGGACGTCTCATGGTTGAGGGAGAGAGTTATTCCAACACCAAAAAATGACATGACTTCACATATAAATACCATTTTACTTCACCATCTAACTAACAAAACCATTTAAGTCTGTCAGCTCTGTTGTAGAACTAGAGGACGCGGTGCACTATCCGGTAGAGTTTATTCACACTCTTAATCCTCCGGACATGCTGCCGCATTCTCTTTCGTAGTAACATAACTGGTGCGCTGACCTTCAAAACTTCCAACCACCAAAACTTTGTAACAGCACCAGGCTTCAGATCACATCTCTGCTCAAGAACCTCATTGAGGCAAGTGTATTGGCTCAGAGGAGACAGTATTTATTCTTCGCATCCCTTTCATACCTTGTGACGTCCAGAATACCCGCGCTTCGCAGCGGAGAAGTAGTGTATAAAAAGTTATGAAAAAGAAAAGGAAAAATTTTAAAAATAACGTAACATGATTGTTAATGTAATTGTTTTGTCATTGACATGAGTGTTGCTGTCATATTTATATCTATCTATCTATCTATAATCAAAATACCCACGCTTGGTAGCGGAGAAGTAAAAAGAAAAGGAAACATTTTAATAACGTAACATGAATGACAATGAAATTGTTTTGTCATTGTCATGAGTGCTGCTGAGAGATATATATATATGTATATGTGTGTGTGTATATATACACACACACACATATACTATGGGGTGCGAAACAGGCAAATACATTGATTTTCTGAATATATAAAGTCGGTGTCAGAATATATAAAGTCAGCGTCAGAATATATAAAGTCAGCGCTGGAATATATAAAGTGAAAACCTGAATATATAAAGTCAGCGTCGGAATTTATAAAGTCATTCCTGATTATATATAGTCAACATCGGAGTATATAAACTCACTAGCAAAATACCCGCGGTTCGCAGCGGAGAAGTAGTGTGTTAAAGAAGCAATGAAAAAGAAAAGGAAACATTTTGAAAATAACGTAACATGATTGTCAATGTAATTGTTTTGTCACTGTTGTGAGTGATGAGTGTTGCTGTCATATATATATATATACATACATACATACATACATACACACACATATAAACATATCTACATATATACACACACAGCTATTTCGTATCAGTGCAAGACGCTGCTTGTTAAAATGGATAACTCCCGCTCTTACGTGCAAGTCTGCGTGGATATTATGAACTATCGTATTTGTTCAAGTTCTATTTAAATTTTAAATAGAAGGAATTTTTATTTAGTCGACAGAAATATCTTTGGTAGGAATGTTAAAAACAGACAGGAATATTATTCCTGAATAAATCAACTCAAACCTT
>JANRMT010062792.1:57543541-57558778 GCA_026402145.1 Polypterus bichir lapradei
TGGGAGGCGTGATGATGTCAAACTCCGCCCCCACGGGTTTCAAGCTCATCTCCATTACAGTAAATGGAGAAAAACAGCTTCCAGTTATGACCATTACGCGTAGAATTTCGAAATGAAACCTGCCCAACTTTTGTAAGGAAGCTGTAAGGAATAAGCCTGCCAAATTTCAGCCTTCTACCTACACGGGAAGTTGGAGAATTAGTGAGTGAGTGAGTGAGTGAGTGAGGGCTTTGCCTTTTATTAGTATAGATATATTTTATACTTCTACTAAAACAGAGTTATTAAATTAAACAAATGAAGGAAATAAATAATTACAGTTAACTTTAAATCAGAAAAAAAAACTGTCTACCTAGTCCCCACATCAACTCTTTAAGAAAGCAGAAGAAAATTTTTTGGGGGGGGGGGATGTTGGAAGGGGAAGACCAGCCTTGAGAAAGTGAGCAAGCACGCACAGCAGTAACCAAGAGATCTCCACGTCACTGACCATGAGTCACTCGGTTCCAAACAAACCGTACAGCAGACTGTTATTTTCTGATTCTAGAAGTTGATAGCCCATTGTAGAGGTCTCAGGAAGGACTAATTTATAGAATGAGGCCTTTTTGAGGGACAAAATTGGGATATCCAGTGGGAGGCCTGAATAGAGTGAGGAAGAGAGTCTGTGACAGAGGACCAGAAAAAGGAGACAAGTGTGTAATTTCTAAATGTACAGTGATTTAGAGAGCAGAAATGGTTGGGTTGTAGGAACTGTTAGCCAGGTCCACAGCATGAATTTGTGACATTTCATTTTGTTCAATATATACTGTGGTGTGTGATTGCTTCATAAAAGTATTTCGATAGGCTCAGATAAACAATTTAGTAATAAGAGAATAACAAGAGGTTGCACATTCTTGCATCACTTAAATTTCTGAAAATATGGAAATACTAGGGGGCTCCGCTCGCCCACCCCCGGGTTTGGTTTACCGGATATACAATTTAAAGTGATAATTTTCATGGGAATTGTTACATATGCATTATTTTCACTTTTACGTTAAAACATTTGTAAAAACAATACTTGTCCTTTATTTCCGGCCTCGGGCGTGGTTAAATCTCTTTCTCGCAGGAAGTATAACGCTGCTTGCGTTGTGAAGGGGGGGGGGGGGGCAGCAGCTGAACTCATGCTAAGGAGATACTGTCGGACCAGCTGTGGTCTTGCTGCTGGCGAGCTGCCTGTTATGTTTGTCGCGCTGCATATCGATCATTTAAAGGCCTGTACAGCAGCTGTCCTTTTGCCACTTCCCGTCTCTGCCGCTCGCGTTGTAAAAGGGGAGGGGCGGGGGGTTTCGGGTTGGGCTGAACGGACACTAAGGAAAAGCAGTCTGATCATCTGCTGGCTTGCTGCTGCTGGCAAGCTGCATGTTCTGCTTGTTACTTGTTGTTTTATGAGCTAGTGTCTCTGCCAGAAGCATTCCAACAACTGCTAGGTTAGATGTTGTGAACTTGTTTTAAGTGTTGTCTCACTGCCTTGTCTCGCAGGATGTCCCTCCCTCCCAATCCCTCCCAAGATTTTTTTTCTGTATAATACAGTAATCCCTCCTTGATCGCGGGGGTTGCGTTCCAGAACCCCTCACGATAGATGAAAATCCGTTAAGTAGAAACCATATGTTTGTATGGTTATTTTTATATATTTTAAGCTCTTATAAACTCTCCCACACTGTTAACATTATTAGAGCCCTCTAGACATGAAATAACACCCTTTTGTCAAAAGTTTAAACTGTGCTCCATGACAAGACAGAGATGACAGTTCTTTCTCACAATTAAAAGAATGCAAATATATCTTCTCTTCAAAGGAATGCGTGTCAGGAGCAGAGAATGTCAGAGAGAGAGAGCGCGAGAGAAAAGCAAGCAATCAAAAAATCAATACGTGCTTTTGGGCTTTTAAGCATGCCGAAGCACCACGGTAAAGCGGCAGTTTTTAGAGGAGCGTCCGTATCCTCTAGGCAAACAGCCTCTGTGCAAACAGCCCCTCTGCTCACGCCCCCTCCGTCAGGCGCAGAGAATGTCAGAGAGAGTGACAGAGACAGAGAAAAGCAAACAATCAAGCACTGCGCGGGAAGCATATCGTATATCATTGAGGAGTTTTAGTTAATACGTAATACATGCTCTGATTGGGTAGCTTTTAAGCCATCCGCCAATAGCGTCCCTTGTATGAAATCAACTGGGCAAACAAACTGAGGAAGCATGTACCATAAATTAAAAGACCCATTGTCTGCAGAAATCCGCGAACCAGCGAAAAATCTGTGATATATATTTAGATATGCTTACATTTAAAATCCGCGATGGAGAGAAGCCACGAAAGTCGAAGCGCGATATAGCGAGGGATCACTGTAGAGAGAAATTATAATTCTTCATATCACTCTTAATCTCTGATTGCTCAATGTTTTATTTGACACTTGCTGCTATAGTTAGCAATAACTGGTATATTTTTTGTGAAACTATATATAATAAAGAACATTTTTAGTAAAGTACCTCCTACTGCATAATGAAACCTTAAGGTTAGCAGATGGTCGTTTTCTGAGGCACTGTATGGAACATTTAATTAACCTTTCAATTTCATATTCATCCAGGCAGTCCTGTTGACTCTGTTAGGTCTCACTTTCTTAATGCCTTGTAAGCGTATTATCATGCTGATGATCATCCTGTCAGTGCATACAGATATAAAATGTTTGAATATATGGGCAGCATAGTACATTTGGAATGATTTTGTTTTGTTGTCTTTTTCTTAAAGTTGACAATTTCACATTTTATTCACCATATAATAAGCAGGAAAAATATATTTTTGCTCCTCTTTTCCAAGTTAAAGTACAGTACTTTGCATTTATACAGTGTTCATCATTAATGTTACTATATTATTAGCAATGTATTAATTGCATTATTATTAATGTATAATTTATAAGCCTGTGAAAATGCATATAATGTTAATCTGAAAGTCTCGTAATTTATTTTATAACATTTATGTTCTTGGACATAAGTATCCCTAATTAATATTTGGGTCTGACACTATCCTGAGAACACTTCCATACTACAATATTCCTGGTGAATGTGTCATATGCCATTTCATAAATATTCCTAAGTACTTTTTTAAAATATTGTTTTGCAGATCCCATTATTTGGAATAATGTCCTCAGACTCTGCAGATCCTTTCTACTGGATGAGAGTAATCTTGGCATCTAATCGTGGTACATATTTATATGCTTTTCATCACTCTCATTACTTATTTGCATTTGTAAACACATAATCATACATCAATAATCTCCCTTTTGTATGTAACAACCATAATATTTTTTAAAAAGTTTTAAAAACTTCAGATTTCTTTTAACTTCCTTTGTTTTCAATATGTTAGCTTTCTCAGACTAGAAAGTAAGGAGTGCTATGTATTGAATTAGTAGATTTAATTTGTTAATATTTTATTTTTGAAACTGGCATCAATGTTTATTAGAGTCATGAAAAGTTAAACAGTTCTAAGAAATAATTTTGTACAAGCAAGTTTTTACTAAGTATAACAAAGTTTAAAATTAAAGCAACAATATGTTTGAAGAAGACAGAAGAAGCAACATAGTTGAAACAAAAAAACAAAGAAACCCTCCAGTCTTATCCCTACTATAAGACTACCGTCTAGTTCAGGCATGTCAAACTCACTACCATTGGTGGGCCGCTTCGACTGCCATACATATGTCAGCGGGCCGCACTGTAACAAATACTATTACAGTAATCCCTCCTCGATCGCGGGGGTTGCGTTCCAAAACCCCCCGCAATAGGTGAAAATCCACGAAGTAGAAACCATATGTTTGTATGGTTATTTTTATATATTTTAAGCTCTTAGAAACTCTTCCACACTGTTTATAAATATTCTCCGCACAGTTATACAGTAAACCCTCGTTTATAGCGGTTTATCCGCTCCAGACAGATAAATGAATTTCCAAGAAGTAGAATTCTTTATTTATAAATCTTTATTTGTAAATATTTTCGCAGTTAGAGCATTGAAAACCTGTTTATGACTTTCTAAATACGTTTTTTAACATTATTAGAGCCCTCTAGACATGATATAACACCCTTTAGTCAAAAGTTTAAACTGTGCTCCATGACAAGACAGAGATGGCAGTTCTTTCTCACAATTAAAAGAATGCAAACGTATCTTCCTCTTCAAGGTGCGAGTCAGGAGCGGAGAATTTCAGAGAGAGAGAGAGAGTAAAGTAAACAATCAAAAATCAATAGGGCTGCTGCGCTTTTAAGTATGCAAGCCCCGCGATAAAGCGGCGCAATGAAGGGAACAATGTGAAGGTAGCCTTTCAGCATGTTTTTACAGGCGCGTCCGTATCTTCTAAGCAAACAGCCACTGTGCAAACAGCCCCTCTGCTCACATCCCCTCTGTCAGGAGCAGTTAATGGGGCCAATCATACGCCTCCCTGATGGTATTGCATGATGGATAAATATCTGCCTGTATTTCTCAGAGAGAATGAGAGAGACAGAGAAAAACAAACAATGAAAAATCAATACGGGCTGTTAGAGCTTTTAAGTGTGCGAAGCTGCGCGCGGGATGCATATCGTATATCATTGAGGAGTTTTATTTAATATGTAATACGTGCTCTGATTGGGTAGCTTCTCAGCCATCCGCCAATAGCGTCCCTTGTATGAAATCAACTGGGCAAACAAACTGAGGAAGTATGTAACATAAATTGAAAGACACATTGTCCGCAGAAATCCGCGAACCAGCGAAAAATCCGTAATATATATTTAGATATGCTTACATTTAAAATCCGTGATGGAGTGAAGCCGCGAAAGTCGAAGCGCGATATAGCGAGGGATCACTGTATACAAAGTTACTGTAGCTTTCTTTCCAATACTGAAAACTTTAAAAAATGTAACACTTAAAGTTTAAAGAAAAGCAATTTATTTCCATACATTCTCTGTACAACAGCGTACAATTAGAGTCTTAGCATCTTAGCTAGGTCCTTATATTATTATATTATATTCATTATATTATATTTATTGCTTATATAGGAGTCTTACAGTCTGAGAACGATTTCTTTTGTCCCGACACTTGGCATCTCTTGTTAGTAACCAGGTTATCAATATCAGGCTTGAAATCTTGTGCAGCTGCAACTTTTATGAGGGATGAAAGGTGCTCGACAGTACGTCTTGAACGATGTGGGGTTTTGGTAGCTTTCATTAACAAACAATTTCTCACAAAGGTAAGCGCTTCCGAACATAAACAGTACTCTCGATGCCAACTTACGGATCTGCACATACGATGGTGGCAGGTAAGCATACAAGCCTGGCACACCAACTTTGTTGTATTTTGCCTTCAGAATCTGACTGCAGTTCAGTCAATTCCATTTGGATATTCTCAGGCGCATTCTCAACGTTGTAAGAGAACAGCGTAAAGTCCTGTTCGTGTGAACTGAAATCATGAAAACGCTCACTGAATTCACTGCTCAGTAATTCAAATTGGAAAACAAATCCTCCAAAAATCAAATTTTACTTTACTAAGTTTACTTCAAAGTTTATATTGTAAAATAAGCCGATATGCAAAAAGCCCCCTAACCTACACTAATTTTACAAACTCAGAATCACAAAAATTTGTTAATAAACAATTCGCCACTTCAGATCTTCAGCTGTAGTCTGCACTAACTGTTTGTTACAATACTAGCACAAAATTACATAAAACTAGAGCAGAAAAATGTGAAAATATTACTACTCGTGATGGTCAGTTCTGCCCAGTGGCCAGTCTCAGCTGTCCAGCCAGTAGTGTAGCCTGCAGGGGCGGCTCTAGGCTCGTGGCGGCCCTGGACAGAGAAAGAATCAGTGGCCCCTTCGCCCGCCAATGTCAATTTGGTATCTTATGCACAGTGGATGGCCACGTCCGTTGTGGACACTGCATAGCCACCTCGTGCTCATGACACGCTTCTATATGCGCGTGTCCGTAACTTGAAAACCAAGCGGCGGCCCATGATATTCTTATTACGGCAGAATGTTATAATACTACATATAGCTTACTGCTCCGACTTTAACGACATTAGTAAATACAGCGTGCTAATTAACAAGAGAAACAATGTTTTTCGGCCACATTGCCGTCAGCTATGTCATTATTTTCTCTTTCTGTTTTATATTCAATATATATTGGCATGGTGGCCCTGTGCAGGTGCACAGTTTGTACATGCCTAAAGCCGCCCCTGCTGCAGCCTAGCACTTCAGTTGCGACGTCACGGCTCATTAACTTTGGTCAAGGCTCGTGGCTATACTAACAGATGACATTTCTGGCACCGTAATGCCAAGGGAAAACGCGCTTTTGTCAGAAGACAGAAGTAAGAAAAGTCAATAAGTAATGCCGAAGATGCAGAATGATTCAATCACAAACGACAGTAATCATTTTGTACAAGTTCAGTGGTAACTAGGATCTGTCATGCGGGCCGCACAGATTTCTGTTCTGGGCCGCGTGTTTGACATGCCTGGTCTAGTTGACATCAAGAGGACATCCAGATTACAATGCAAAATTATAGCTAAGGACCAATTCTTAGTATTTGGTTTAGACGATCTATTGATTTCCAATGGTTCATGAATAAAGAATCGGTCTCTCTTCAGTGAGAGTCAAGGACTAATTTGGAAGCTACTATATAGTACTTTAAGGAAAGTTTTTTTTTTTTTTTTTGTCTGAAAGTGTTGGGGTAGGGAGGAGGGAATAAATACCCAATATGAGGAGAAAAGGGAATTTTTGTATCCAGATTTCAAGAAGGAGAATAGGAGACATGAGACCAGTAATGCGAGATAAAAAAGACAGTTCCTGAAGATGTGAAGAAACGTACTAGGAAACTCTGAGGGCAGAACTCACTGAATGTATCAGTGGAGAAGCCTATAGCAAAAATCTTGGGGAGTGGTATATAGTCAATGTATGTTTATAGTTTATAATTTGAAATACAGTGTGTTGATAATGTGAATTTCTAGACAAAGGTGTCATATTTTTAAAAATGCCTTTCCAAGATAAAGTAATATTAGGAAGAAGGTCTTCTTGTTGTATTCGATTTAAGGGAATGGGTGTGTAGAAGTTTGTTAGTCTGATTGTTTTTCTGAGGGCCATTGAAATTTTGTTATGAGTGTTGATTTGTATTATTCTGGTTTAATGGCCATTGCATATACAATCCTATACCTACTCACTGAGCTACCATGCTGCTTAGAATATGCTGCAGTATGATATATAAGCAAGTGATCCCTGCATAAGTTATGTATGGCAAATTACTCTTATATGGTTTAGCTTTTTTTTTTTTATTAACTTACATATCACAAGTTTTTCTACCGGTGATCTCAAGTACTTTATCTGTGTATGTGCATGTATGTATTTTTAAAAGAATGATTTTATTCAGAAACAAGGAATTAAGCCCAAATGAACTGTTCCTGAAAAAGTAACAATCCTCTGACTCGCATCAGTATGTTTATGAAAATTGTTAAGCGTATGTACATCATTATGCAAGCATGTTATATATGTGAAACTGGCTAATACAGGCAGTATTTTATCATATAATCTCACTCTATCCTTACATCAGTTTGCCATGCCCTAGTCTTAGAAAGTTGTCTCCTTCATTTCATGTTTTGAAACATGTAGCACTGTTGTTGTTTTTGTTCTGCATGTCCAGCGTCTTACATTCTTTCTGATAGACACACTGGATCTGAGGTATAGAAGATTTTTTGTAGTTGTTGGTTGTTGTATTCAGCATTTAGTCCATAGTTGTGACTATAACACTGAAGAACTTTCTCAGCTTTTTTTCATCACTAGGCAGCACCCCTTCTGCCCCATCATTTCCAGTGTACTGTATATGGTAGTGTTTTTGATCTTGGCTTTGTTTTAACTAATTTTGTGATATTTAAGTTTATTATTTTTTTTTCCTTTTATGATTTTGGATTTTTGTTTTATCTGATTACTGTTTCTGAATTGCCTTTGTTTTATGCTGAAGGTTCTACCTCTCGTTTAGTAGTGTTTTTCATTTTTCATTTGACTGATAAATGTGAAGTTTATATCAGGTTGAACCGTGTGAAGTCATAAAGAGTAACTGTAATGGGAATCTCAACTCAAAATGATAATTAACTTTATTTACTGAATTAGATTAGATGTTTGAGTGGGCTGCCTTTCTGTTAGTACTTTAAATAATACACTCCACGATTTTATGTAGTATATTAGGTGAGACACAAATAATAATAAATGCATTCTTGATAAGCGTTAATAAAAACATTAACAATGACCATCAAGCTCTTTTTTAAATACGTAAGGTATAGTCGCATCATTTTTAGTAGAACTGTGGTGGTCTTTTCTAGAAATGCCCACATATTTTGTGTCAAGTCTTAACTGTCACGATCCAATCAGGCAATCCAAAAAAAAAAAAAAGTTTTTTTTTTTTTTTTTTTAATAATGTCTGCTGTATCATTGGTGCTGTTTTTACTTGTAAATAGAGCTAAATAACTTATTTTGAGACAACGTCTTTGTAAAAATACAGTACAGGCCAAAGGTTTGGACACACCTCCTCATTCAATGTGTTTTCTTTATTTTCATGACCATTTACAGTAGGGATGCACCGAAATTTCGGCCGCCGAAAATTTTCGGCCGAAATAGCATTATCGGTTTCGGCCGAAACGTAAGAAAGCGCCGAAAATAAAAGCCGAAATTGTCGCCACGCCTCTCCCATCCTCCCGTCTCGTTCGCGCTGTCATTACGCATCAAACACGGAGTATGTCGGCAGTTTTGAAGCACTTCAAAGTTTCAGATGAGGACAGCAAAGTTGCAATATGCAACATTTGCTCTGCAAAAGTTTCAAGAGGGGGTTCAACAGCAAAGACGTTTTCGACTACAGGTTTAATACACCACCTTAAGTCAAGACACGCAATTGAATTTGAGGAATACCGTCAAACAACGTTGGTTAAAACTAAGCCAACTAGCACATCAACACCCTCGGTTGCCACAGTTTTCGAAAAAATTAAGAAATTTGCAAATGACAGTGCTAAAGCACGTGACATAACAGAGAAAGTAATGGAATTCATTGCTTTAGATGACGAGCCGTTTTCAGTCGTGGAGGACATCGGATTTCGTAGGCTAATACACCACATTGAGCCGCGTTACACACTGCCAAGCAGACGGTATTTTGCAGAGACCTCTCTACCTGAAATGTATGACCGTGTTGCAAAACATGTTCATGAGCTCATGACCACAGATATCTCTGCTCTAAGTTTTACCACAGACATATGGAGCTCTGACGTTAGTCCAACTAGCATGCTCAGTTTGACAGCGCAGTGGATAAACGCGGAGTTTAAATTGCAAAACATTCTGCTTCATGCACAGGAGTTTGTCGGCTCACACACTGCAGCAGCAATATCCGATGCTTTTGGCTAACATGTTTGAAACTTGGAACATAGACAAGTCTAAAGTGCATGTGATTGTGAGAGATAATGCACGGAACATGATAAAGGCTATGGATGACAGTGGATTAAAGAGCATACCTTGCATGGCACACACGCTGCAGTTGGCTGTGAATGAGGGAGTGCTTAGTCAGCGGAGCATATCAGAAATCACAGCAACTGGGAGAAAAATTGTGGGACATTTTAAGCATTCTCCGCTTGCTTATTCCAGACTACAAGATTTGCAAAAACAGTTTGGGATGCCAACAAAACGACTACAGCAAGATGTGGCCACTCGCTGGAACAGTACATACTATATGTTGCAAGGATTACTTGAACAGAAGCGGGTTTTAGCTGCATACATGACAGATCACGACCTGCCAGCAACTTTGAGTGCACATCAGTGGATGTTGGTGGAAAACATTGTCTCTCTTCTCGCCCCGTTCGAACAGTTAACCAAGGAAATAAGCTCAGCTCAAGCGTCTGTTGCTGAAGTTATTCCACTGATCGCAGCACTGAAGCGCCTGCTTGGAAAAGAGGCGGAAACAGATCATGGCGTAAAAACAGCTAAAAAAACTCTACTGGAGGCTGTTAACAAACGCTTCCAAGACATTGAGTCCAACCCTCTTTACGGCATTGCAACAATATTAGATCCACACTTTAAAGACCATTACTTTGACGATGAGAAAAGGCAGGATGTACGCGAAATGGTGCAAACAGAGCTTACGGCTCTTGAAACCTCTGGTGAAGCACAAGCCGCGACGGGGAGAACAGAGCAAACTGTGCCTGAGAAACGGTCACGTACAAGTGATGAGGCGCACATTCCTTCGCTTTCTGATATGTTTGACGAAATTTTACAGGAAAGCGTCCCAACCCACAGCGGTGTAAGAGCAAGCGCAGCCTCACAAGAAGTAGCAACCTATCTAGCTGAACTACCCATTGGCAGAAGTGACAATCCACTTGACTACTGGCGCGCGAACAAAGATCGCTTTCCTTTGCTTGCATGGGCTGCGCGCAAGTACTTATCTGCCCCAAGCACCAGCACAGACAGTGAGAGATTATTCAGTGCAGCATCTCATGTTCTTGATGAGAACAGAAATCGTCTCTCCAGCCAGAAAGCTGAACAACTTTTGTTCATAAAGAGAAATCTGCCACTTTTGCTAAAATAAAAGCAGCCTAATTTGATGTTGTTTACAGTTAAAGGTTTGATTTATTTATTCTGTTATTGCAATGTTGTTTTGCACAGTAATTTAAAATTGAAGTAAAACGTTTAATGCAGGTAATATTTTGCACAATTCGTAAAGGCACTAAAAGCTAGCACAGACTGAGTGATTTTATTCAGTGCAGTATGTTCTTCATGAGAAGAGGAACTGTGTCTTCAGCCAGAAAACTGAAAAACTTTTGTTCATAAAGATAAACCTGCTTCTTTTGCTTAAATTAAAAGCAGACCAATTTAGTGTGTATAGTTATGTTGTTTACAGTAAGAGGTTGGATTTATTTATTTTTCTTCTGTTTGTGCACTGTTGTTTGGTACAGTAATTTAAAATTGAAGTAAAAAAGCAGCTAGCATTTTTTTTGCACAATTTTGTTACAGAAAGAAATTTTATTTAGTTTTGTTGTTGTTAAACAGCCTTATTACTGTTATTTATTATCAATAAAAGTTTGATTGCTTAATTAATTTGTAGTTTTTTTAATACAAACAAAAAGAAAATATTTTAAACATGTTTTTTAATGAAGCCATTTTCGGTTTCGGTATCGGTTTTCGGCCAAGTGCATCCAAAAATTTCGGTTTCGTTTTCGGCCCAGAATTTTCATTTCGGTGCATCCCTAATTTACAGCACTCCATCACTCTCCTTCTTGGTCAAATAGCCCTTACACAGCCTGGAGGTGTGTTTGGGGTCATTGTCCTGTTGAAAAATAAATGATCGTCCAACTAACCTGACTTCTGCACAACACAACTGCTGGTCCCAACCCCATTGATAAAGCAAGAAATTCCACTTAATAACCCTGATAAGGCACACCTGTGAAGTGAAAACCATTTCAGGTGACTACCTGTTGAAGCTCATCGAGAGAATGCCAAGAGTGTGCAAAGCAGTAATCAGAGCAAAGGGTGGCTATTTTGAAGAAACTAGAATATAAAACATGTTTTCAGTTATTTCACCTTTTTTTGTTAAGTACATAACTCTACATGTGTTCATTCATAGTTTTGATGCCTTCAGTCATGAAAATAAAGAAAACGCATTGAATGAGGAGGTGTGTCCAAACTTTTGGCCTGTACTGTATGTTCTACTTGTTAACAAAATATCTCTTAGGACAATCACTAGTTAAGACCAGTAATTCTGAACAGAATAGAGCTTCTTATCATGGAGTAATTTAAAATCCTAAACAGGAAAACATTTTCTAGTAGGAATGGGAGTTATCTCTGGTTGTATAAATTTGTGTGCATAGAGAATTATAAATGAAGTATATAGTATATAAGCCTTACAGTGCTCTTGTCAGCTGGAGACGAACAGTTAGTCCTAGTTTGTAGTTTTGCTAAAGCTGTTTGATTTTTATGAGAATGCTGGCACATTTCATATTAAAGGAATAGTCGACCTAAAATTATACTATAACCCAGAAGTAAACCAGAGAGGCACAGGTAGAGAATGTCCACAGAGATAATCAGGTGTTAGATTTAAACTTAGTATGTTGGATCTATGATGTGTAAGTCCTAATTAATGTGCTACTGTGTAATAGATAGATAGATAGATACTTTATTAATCCCAAGGGGAAATTCACAAAATATTTGAATAGGCGAGTGTCACCGTGTAAAAATCCATGTCAAGTAGTAAAAATAGTAAAAAGTGTCCAGGGAGCGATTGCACATAAAAGAAAGTGGTAGAAGTGATCAGTGAAATAGAGAAAAATAGAAAAAAAAGGTAAAAAGATAAAGTCATGCACGGAACTGCTGGAATGGCTGCCACTCACTGCGGCACCGGAAATCAGAAGCAATAATAAAGTATAATATATAATATAATAGTAATAGTATGTTAACTGTATGTTTATGAAATGTCTTAAATTAACAGTATTCACATATGCAGCCTCAAGCTGTTTAATTCACTTAAAGCTATAAAAAAACTGTACTTGGATAGGAAAAATTATAACAATGGATAAAATAAAAATATTTTATTTGTCTTGATATTTTATTTTACATTGTGTACCTTTCTTGTATTACTTGTATTAATCTGGTCTTTTTGGCTAAAAATAAGTTGAAATACCGTATCTACATGTAGAATTAGGGTATTGTTAATTTATTCCTGCTCTAATAACTATAAATAATTTGAAAGACAAGCTGATAACTTTCTCCACTCACAATTTTCTAAACTACTGTAAACATCATAAAAGAACAAGTTGTGACATTAAAAGAGGCCCAAAAACATGTGTTTTCAGAATTGTAGGTTTTTGACACCATTGTATTAATTTCAAAATGTAAAAGTATGCATTAAAGGCATTTTGTCAGAGCTTGCAAATAATAAATTGCTTGATAAGGTAATTAAAACTGCGAAACATGTACCTTTGTCAGACGCAACTACATGTTATGCTCATATTTTGGCAGAGAATATCCAAAGTCCAGTGATAGGTGGACGGTAGATAGATTTTTTTATTTTTTTTATTTATAATGCTTCTTTCCTTGTGGTTTGTAGTGATGGCTGAAAAAAAAATTCAATCTTACGTTTTCATGGAGAACACAGAAAAAATGATGCATACTGTATGTCAAGTCACCCAGTTGTAAGCTGTTTGTGCAGCACTCTGATATCAAGGAAATATTTGTTTAACAATATTTAAACAAAACATTCATGCATTTTGCATATTGTGAGCATATGACTCAATGATTTTCAGTGCAGATTACATGGCAAGAGTAAAATGAACTTTTTTCATGGACTTTTTTTGATATCGTTTACAATTGTCCAGCATTGGTCTCTGTAGATGTCTGTTCTATCATAAACTTGGTTCTCTCATGAAAACATGAAATAACATTTTTTTTCTTGGCAATAAATATATAAGCCATATGAGGTAAGTAACACATAAAATATTACGATAATGTCACTGTAATACAGTGACAACCAAAATTACATAAATGTCCAACAAAGAATTAAACATAACCTGAATGTATAAGAATCCTCTGAAACAGTGGTGATGTTAGTGCTTTGTTGTCTATGATAGTGTAGAAGCAATACATTTTGTTATACAGGCACCAATAAAAATGCAGCTTTAGAGCAGACATTTCTATACCTATTCATTGTACAAAAGCTGCAAATAAAAATCCTGATACTTGTCCTTGGCGTATCAATGATGTGTTATAATGAAAAATACTCTGTTAATTTTTCACAGAACCTGTATGTCTTATTGTTGGCTCTTTGATTATTTCCAAAAGTATTTGTTGTTTGTTGGTTACATCTTATGTAATCAATTTTTGCCATTTGCCTACTTTATCTTCTTTTGTGGGGGAATCTGCTGCAATATATTGCGGATGTTAGAGGGCGCTGTTGCACTGTGAAACCCAACAGACAGATGCTCTGGACACAATTGTAAAAGCACTAAGAAGATGTTTTTAATTCTTTTTTATCAAAAGTGCCTTCACAACACCACATCTATCAAATACACTATAATAACACAATATATAACAATTCTCTCGTCCCAGCAGCTCCGTCACACTCCCTCCTAACTCTGGCTCTCTTGCTGGGTCTCCACTAGTGCTTTTATGTAGTCCTTGACCCGGAAGTGCTTCTAACCTTCCGTCCATGTGATTCAACAGCAGGTCAAATGGAGAGTTGTATTTTCTTCAGCCCGGAATTACTTCTGTCCTTCTGTCCCCTTGACTTGGAAGTACTTCCGGACTATATGGGAAACTAAAATCCCCATGTCTCCCTGCAGGGCTGTGAAGCCGAACTCCATCTCCTATAGTGCCCTGTGGGAATCCGGGGCACCACTAAGCTGCATAGAATCATTCTATCAGTTCACTCACTCACTCACTCACTCACTCACTCACTCACTCATCACTAATTCTCCAACTTCCCGGTTTTGGTTGTATGTATGTACTTATTTTGGTGGTATGACGCCACTGTTGGCCGCCATATTGAACTTTCCAACGTCACTAATTCTCAAACTTCCCGTGTAGGTAGAAGGCTGAAATTTGGCAGGCCCATTCCTTACAGCTTACTTACAAAAGTTAAGCAGGTTTCATTTCGAAATTCTACACGTAACGGTCGACAACGTCCGCCATCTTGAACTTTCTTATTCATGGCCCCATCTTCACGAAATTTGGTAGGCGGCTTCCTTGCGCTAACCGAAACCGATGTATGTACTTATTTCGATGGTATGACGCCACTGTCGGCCGCCATATTGAACTTTCCAACGTCCCCAATTTTCAAACTTCCCGTGTAGGTAGAAGGCTGACCCCATCTTCACGAAATTTGGTAGGTGACTTCCCTGCGCTAACCAAAACCGATGTACGTACTTATTTTGTTGGTATGACGCCACTGTCGGCCGCCATATTGAATTTTCCAAACGTCACTAATTCTCCAACTTCCCATGTAGGTAGAAGGCTGAAATTTGGTAGGCCCATTCCTTACAGCTTACTTACAAAAGTTAAGCAGGTTTCATTTCGAAATTCTACGCGTAACGGTCATAACGATCAACAACGTCCGCCATATTGAACTTTCTTATTCATGGCCCCATCTTCACGAAATTTGGTAGGCAGCTTCCCTGCGCTAACCGAAACCAATGTGCATACTTATTTCGGTGGTATGACGCCACTGTCAGCCGCCATATTGAACTTTCCAA
>JANRMT010062792.1:57559716-57611375 GCA_026402145.1 Polypterus bichir lapradei
TATATCTATATCTGTATATATATATATATATATATATATATATATATATATATATATATTTTTCATTTGGGGTGCAAGCAGCTTTTGCTGGGGGTGCCAGAATCCATTCAGGAAGAAAAATGAAAAACATTATTTGTACAAAATCTTTATTTATCCATTCCTAAATAATTAAATGGGCAGGCTATTTCGTATCAGTGCAACACGCTGCTTGTTAAAACGGATGACTCCCGCTCATACGTGCAAGTATGCGTGGATATTATGAACTATCGTATCTGTTCAAGTTCTATTTAATTTTTAAATATAACTAATTTTTATTTGGTCGACAGAAATATGTTTAGTAGGAATGAAAGTTAAATTTAATCATCATTGCATAAATTTTTCTTCACCATAGAAATTTAAAGACTAAATCCAACTTCCATTACTACGAAAGATATTTACGGCGACTAAATAGAACCTACTTCTATCCAAAATCGAGCTATTGAGCTGTCGCCTGCCTGCCTGAATAAGTCACCCTCGCTTCGCTTACTTTTTTACCTTTCTTTTATTCATGGCTAGTGGCGGAAAAATTATAACATGGAAGGAGGATTAAACTGAGTATGGCTTTACCAAAACAATTATTGATGGTGAAAAAAGTATCAATTATTCATAAAATTTCAATTGGTGATTTTTTTTTTTCTGCGTTAACCTCATATTTTTTCATACTTATACTCAAACCAAGAGGGTGCGAGGGTAAAATGAATCGGAAAGCGGTGATATATATATATTGAATATATTGAAATATTTTTACTGTGAAATAATGCAAACCGTACGCGGCACGTGCTTCGCCCTAATATAAATATAACTTTTGAGAATGCAACGTATAGTTTTGTCCAGGAGGAAAGCAATCTTGCCTGAAATCAATGGCAACCTTTTGTAGGGTGTGTCCCTGAGACTTATTAATTCTCATCGCGATGCAGAGCCTTACTGGAAATTTGAGGCATTTCAATTGAAATGGGAGATCAGAGGGTATAACGGTGACGCGAGGAATACATTGAGTGTGGAGAAACTCTAGAGACAGCGTGTGTATTAACTTGTGGATTTTTCTGTGAGTATTTGGTGGCAGTGTGACGAAGTTACTTCGGAAGACGGTGTTAGCTGCAGAGCTCAGCTCATAGCGAAATGAGGTGAATGGGAGGGGAGAAGATGACGTCACTCCTCCACCCACCTTAACTGTCAATCCCCCCACAAACACAGTCTCTCAGAATTTGCATAAGCACAGCCTCTCACCATCAATTTGAACTTAGTTACAAAGTGATCAAAACTGTCGTTTATACCCTGCGTCCTCTCATTAAACTTGTATCCCGCATTAGCCGTGGGCATGACAAACACCAGCGGCAGCCTGTCTATGAACTTAATTTAAACTTTATAGGTTTACACCGTGCTTTGTTTCCGCAGTAGCTGCACTTATGAATATGCATTGGCCTCACTCACTGAGTGCAAGGGAAAAAAATAAAATGTAGTCTAAGTTATTAAAAGTAAAACATTAATGTTTTGTTCAGTTTCTTGCTACAGCAATTTTAACTCCGTTACAAAGTGATCCAAAGTCTCGTTTATACCTTGTGTCTTCTCAGTAAACTTGTATCTCGCGAATAGCGTCATTCGCCGTAGGCATGTCAAACGGCAGTGGGAGTGTGTCTATAAACTTAATATAAACTTACGGTTCACGCCATGCTTTGTTTCCGCAGTAGCTGTACTTATGAATATGTCAGTCGCTTGCTTCTTATTGTTTCGCTGCCTTCTCAATTATATAATGCATGTTTTGTTCAGCGCGTTTTGGAGCTCGTCCTGGTTTTCTACGTAGTGCGTTGACAGTCAGTTCACGTAATTACGTGGGAGGCGTGATGATGTCACATGAAACTCCGCCCCCCACGGCTTTCGAGCTCAACTCCATTACAGTATATGCAGAAAAATAGCTTCCAGTTATGACCATTACGCGTAGAATTTCGAAATGAAACCTGCCCAACTTTTGTAAGGAAGCTGTAAGGAATGAGCCTGCCAAATTTCAGCCTTCTACCTACACGGGAAGTTGGGAAATTAGTGATGAGTCAGTCAGTCAGTCAGTCAGTGAGGGCTTTGCCTTTTATTAGTATAGATAAGGCTTTACGTAAACAATAATTAGATCCATCCATCCATTATCCAACTTGCTATATCCTAACTACAGGGTCACGGAGGTCTGCTGGAGCCAATCCCAGCCAACATAGGGCGCAAGGCAGGTAACAAACCCTAGGCAGGGCACCGGCCCACTGCAGGGCACGTACACACACACACACTAGGGACAATTTAGAATCGCCAATGCACCTAATCTGCATGTCTTTGGACTGTGGGAGGAAACCGAAGAACCCAGAGAAAAACCCATGCAGACATGGGGAGAACATGCAAACTCCATGCAGGGAGGACCGGGGAAGCGAACCCGGGTCTCCTAACTGCGAGGCAGTAGTGCTACCCACTGCTCCACCGTGCCACCCAAATTAGAGCACCTACATTAATTACACCTTAAAAATATAGTGGTAAAACAAATTCAACAGACTAGAACTCCAAAATATAAAAATTATGCCATATATCAATTAGGCCTGAATGGTCCACAAGCAATATCAGGGGGTCAGATTCTCATAGAGCAATTACTTTTTGGGCCAGGGTATAACTGCCCTTTAAATTATTTCTCCAGCTCTTTAACAAATACATTTGCTAATAACTTCTCTTTGTCTTATCTACTCACCCACTAATTTTTATATCACACGAGTTAAGTCACTTCAAACCTGGCAAGTTTATATCTATGCAAAATAAGTAAACATCAAGCACATTTTACACAGAATTCATTTAGGTGGTGTTATCATTCTAGCCAGCTCAATCATTCAGATTCATATGTTTTTTCAACGGAAAATCCACAATGGTATGGCAGTTTTTAGGTTTGCTTAAGATTAATGGATCTTAACTTTTTCAATGATTCACTGGATTGGTTGTACTTCAGATAGGACAGATTTTTATCTTTTGCTTATATCAATGTATGCTTGATGGTATTATAACTCTTCTTAAATAATTCTCATACAGATTCATAGGAACATATTTAAAAATAATAAGGAAAATTCAGATTGATTATGCACAATCATGTGCTGTTTACATATTAGCTATATTACAAGTTATTAAAATGGGTTAGCTAACAAAAGTGTCTGTGAAAATGTCTCAAGTGCAAAATTGAATGCAAAACAATACAGTGAATGGTCATCTAAATGACTAATCGACTGAAAACTATGTCTTTTGTAATGGCATCATCCTGAATAATCATCCAACCTTTTTGGTCTGCAGTGAAGTAGTCACTATCCAGAGCATGAAATTTCAGTGCAGTATTGTGGGAATCCAGCACAAATTTAGTAACTCTTACACATTTTAGTTTTTAATGAGTAAATTTTCTGCATGCATTTATATGGTAAGGAATCTTTCTTGTACCATTTTTAAATTTCTATTTTATAATTGAGCCTCATTTTCTAAGTACAAATTATTTTATTGTTTTCATTGTTCACGTTTTCTTAACCTCACTTGCATAAAATGTGATGCATCTGTTGAAGTTGATCTTGATTGGGACATGCAGCTGCAGAACTCAGCAATTGGCTGTTCAATGGAGCTGCATAAGCTGCAGCAGGAGTTGAAGACATAGGCAGGGCACAATGCTCTATGTTTAACCTACACAAATTAAAAGAAACTCAACTTGGTTAAATTAAAGGCTAGAATGTATTCTTGCACTCAAATCAAAACAGAAATTAAGGAAATTGGCTAGTGAATTTGTATTCTGTTTCTCCCCTTTTTATTTGATGAAGTGACTTTTAATTCTGGCTGCCTTGTGAAACTTAGACCCTAGTAATTGTCATTTCTTTAAAGTGTGTCTGGTATGCTGTCTGTCTGTAAACCCGAATCTGAAAAATTAAAATCAGTGACACAGACACACAGAAAGATGGGAAACAATGCCCAAGGGTAACTTTTAAAGAAATTCGACAGTAAATATACCTACTGTAAGGTTAAGGCTGCCACCACTGTCAATCTGAAAATACAGACATTCCAGGAGAAAAATGAGGACTGTATAGGACACAAGATACCCTATGATTCCCTATGATACCACATTTTAACTTTGCATTCTCTTAAGGTATTTTAGTAATGTCCATTGGTTTTGGCAACAGTTCATGGTAATCTCAAAACAAATATGTCCACTGTGAAAATGACAATAGTCATACTTATTCTCAAACCCACCCCTGTTCAATGAATTGTGTGTTATACACACCAGCCATCTAGATAGCTTAGATCTACTGGTCAGTTGTCTCTTGTTGTTCCTCATACTAATTGTAAAACTAAGTGGGATAGGGCTTTTGCATCTTCTGCACCTCATCTGTGGAATTCTTTACCTAATTACATTAAGGAGTCCCCATCACTTGAACGGTTTAAAATGAGATTGAAGACGGATTTCTATTCTCTCCCTTTCCGTGACTTTCAGTGATACTGATGGTTCCCTCCTCTTGGTCACTTGTTTGTTTCAATTTTACCACTGTTTGTATTGTATTTTATTTTATATGTTTTAATGTAAATTACTTTGGCTACAGCATTACTGATGTTGTTTTAAATGACCTCTATAAATATATTGATATTGACATTATCAGTGTTTTCAGAATCATGGGTTTTTAACACAGTCTAAAATCCCAGAGCTTGCAAGTAATAAATAGCTTGATAAGGTATGAAACAAGCATGTTTGTCAGATGCAACTACTGTGCATTACGTTTATATTTTGGTAGAGAATGTCCAAAGTCAGGTGATCGATGGTATTTGAAGTGGCAACTATGGCGATGTTGTTTAATTATTTTGTTGTAAACTGTAAGGCATGGACTCTGAAACGAACCTGCAAATGCAGAATGAGTTTTTTAATTTTATAATGGATTCTCTTTAATACCTTTGCACCTGTCCTTTTCAGAATGACTGCATGGCTAATTTGATATCTTCAGTTTCTGGAAAATCATTAACTTTCACACAGTCAGTTTTAAGCTCATCCTCTGACTGAGTCATGTAGTTGATGCAAAAATTTAAGAAGCGTCTGGATGAGATATTGGGACAGCTTAGTTATTAGAAAAACAAATGAGCCTGATTGACTGAAGGGGCTCCTTTTGTTTATCAAATTTATTATGTTTTGATCATGAAACAGGATGTGCATGAACAAGAATGCAAAATCATTTGTTTCCTGAAATAACAATGACCATTTCATTCTCATTCACAAAAAACACATGGAAAGTCTTTTGGCCATAGACAAATAAAGCTCTCATCTTTTAAATTCTCAAGGAAGACAGTTGTTGTTTTTTTTTTTTTTTAATGCATTGTTAAATCTTTGAAAAATGTTGAACCGTTGATCCTTAATCCCTCTCTTTGTGATGTGAGAAGCTAACTTTAAAACTTGTTGGTTAAATGTGTTCCAGAAACAACAGAAATTCAAAGATACTGTAGCAGATGGACCCTTTTTACATGCCTTAATTTTTTAGAGACCTTTAGTCTAAAAACTATTACATGACCTACATAATTTTAATGTAACTAAACAAAATGTGTAAGGGGGTGGTGGTTTGGGGACAGAATTTGCATTGCAGGCCTACTATTTTATGGTGTCCATAGAATTGATAAAATTCAGTATTAAAAACATATAATTTAATATTGTGTTATATAAATGGAATTGTTTTGGAATGGGGCTTTATGTTACACTTTTGATTATCAGGCACCCTAATGGAGTTGGGCATCTCTCCAATTGTGACCTCTGGATTAATTATGCAGCTGTTAGCCGGAGCTAAAATTATTGAGGTTGGGGATACACCAAAAGACAGAGCACTTTTTAATGGAGCCCAGAAATGTAAGTACATAGAACTAAATAATGTTAAAGTAGTACTGTAATATTTTTATTATTTTAGGTGTTTACTTATCTTGGTATTATTGCTTTCTATTTTGTAAACTAAACCACAATTTCCAGTTTAATTCAGTTTGTTTCAGTTTATGTTTGCATAAGGCTCTTCATTGAAAGTAGGCATGGAGGGCATATGCAGATTTGAAGTACAAAATGGAAACACAAATGTAATTTCCTTGCAGAATATTTATACATAGAAAGTATAGCAAATTAATTGAATAACAATAGAAAGAGTCATATACAGTGGTACCTTGAGATAAGAGTGTCCCAACTTAACGAGTTTTTTGAGATACGAGCCGTCACTAGTTCGATTTTTTGTCTTGAGTTACGAGCCAAAATTCAAAATACGAGCCATCAAAGAGCTTGTCGCCGCACATTCCGAGGAACTGACGGCGGAGGAGTTGACGGAACTACAGACGCGGCAACATACGGAGGTTCTGCAGGAGATCGGTATCGCAGAGGCGGAGGAGGTTACCTCATAAAGTGAGATAAAGGAAATGTTTGCAATGTGGGAAAAAGTTTCAAACTTTAAAGGAAAGAAACACCCTGAAAAAGTTACAACTGATAGTGCAGCGGCGCTATTTAATGACACTTGCCTAACTCATTTCAGAAACATTCTAAAGGGGAGGACTAAACAAAGCTCCTTGGATAGGTTTCTATTGAAACGCCCTGAGAATGAAAGTAAGGAAAGCGTGGCAAAAAAGAAAAAAAAACTAGTGAAGAAGAAAATTAAGTTAAGCAAAAGTGAAAGAAAAAAACATTACAATACGCTAATCAGCTTCACCAACATCTGTTTATTTCTTGAGATTCTCTTTTATGTATTAGGTTTTATTTTGTTTGTATACAATATTTGTACATTATAAATACATTTTTCTTATTCGGGTGGTTTTTTGGGACTGGCACAAATTAATTTCATTTCAATTAATTTCAATGGGGAAAATTGATTTGAGATACGAGCATTTTTGACTTACGAGCTCGGTCACAGAACAAATTAAACTCTTATCTCAAGGTACCACTGTACTTTTCACATGAAATTGTGTTAGCACTTAACAGCAAAAATATGTGTTGACTTTACATTGGAGAGGAAAAGACAAACTTCACTCAGCAGTATTTATGGAGAAAAATTAACTTTTTGGGGTTCCATAGTTCACTGGAATAAGCAACATAAATGTGTGTCTGACCTAAGCCAACTGACAATATCCAGTTCCTCTTCCATCCAGCGGTATAATATGGCTTATACACTAGTCTAACTCTAGCTTTAATATGAAAATCTTTCATATAGTCTTTAGTATTGATGGCAAAGGGTCTTCACCCCTTTGACAGTTCTATTTCATGGATACTTACATAGCTTGGCTACAGTACTAAACAGATGTTACTGCAATATGAACAGCCTATTTCAGCCTCTTCACTTACCTTATTCTGTACTAAAGCAATGCACTTTCATTTTAATTCTGAGATTAACATGGCATCCTCTACCCTAGCAGACTATTAAGTTGGTCAGTAAAACTATTGAAAATATTTACTTTGTACTTTTGTCAGTTAAAGGTTCATGTAAATTAACATATCACAGATTATTGTTTTTATTGCATTTTGGAAAATATCCCAACCTTTCTGGAATTGGGGTTTGTACTTTTCAGTTGTTTTTTGAATAATCATCAAAAAACTCAAACTCCATGAATGTGTGATTTCTTTTCTTTTTTTTTTTTTAAATCTGTTATATACATTGTATGCATGTAAAATAAAGCATAACACTATACAGTCTTAGTTCATGCCATACATTTATTTCAATAAACCTTGCAACATGATGTGACACGACAATATCTGACTTGCATTACATGTTGTATCACAGAGTGGAATACACCAATCAGCCACAACATTAAAAACCACTGACAGGTGAAGTGAGTAACATTCATTGTCTCATTACTGTACTATCTGTCATGGGGTGGAATATATTAGGCAACAATTGAACAGTCTGTTCTTGAAGGTGCTGTGTTGGAAATAGGGAAAAGGGCAAGCATAGGGATTTGAGTGACTTTGACAAGGGCCAAATTGTGATGGTTAAATGACTTGGTCAGAGCATCTTCAAAACAGCAGGTCTTGAGGGGTGTTCCTGGAATGCAGTGTTCAACATCTAACAAAAGTGGTCCAAGGAAGAACAACCTTTGAACCAGCTTATAGGGTCATGGGTGCCCAAGGCTCATTGATGAATAGGGAGAGGGAATGGTAGCCCATTTGATCCGATCCCACTGAAGTGCTACTGTGGCACAAGTTGCTGAAAAACGTAAATCTGGCCATGTTTGAAAAGTGTCAGAACACACAGTGGATCACAGCATGCTGACCCCTGTCCACTGCCGAAAGTGCCTATTTGGATGAAGGGAGGTACAGTAGGTTATTCAAGGCATTATTGATACATTAAAGTGGGAGGCTGGGGGAAGAGTAGGTGAATAGAATCACGTGTTTTTCCAGGTCTCCGAAGATGGAGTCTCTGAGCAGGCTGCAGATAGGTATACAATAAATCCGGGGTCAGTATTCTTTCCCTTCTTACCAGGACACAGTTCTGGTAATCCAAAGAGCACTTTCGTGCAGTATAAGAAGATTAGGAGGCTCAAGGGTTAGAAATAGTCAGCATAGTGCTATGTGGTATAAAAGCTAAACCCCACAACCCCCCACCCCCCCAAACACCAACCTTTTCTTTAATGGCCATTCACAACATTTTCTTATCTCTGTTTGTCAGCATTTTTAAATCAGTGTTTCGCCAAACAAATCATAATGTGGTGTCAGGAGTGCTCCATGACCTTGTGGATGAGTTTTGGTTTTCTTTCAGGTTTTACTCTCTCTAGCTGCTGTTCTCTATCAAACTTTTCAGCATCCAGGAGAACCACTGTGTTTTGAACTGTCAATTGTAAAATGTCTTCAAGCCTCAACCAATTCAGGCAGTTTACTTCTTAGTTTGGGTAGCTAATTTGCAAAATTTGTAATTACATGTAGGAAGTATCCCCTCTTTCTTCGTCTTGATTCTAAAACATTGTCTCTTGTTCTTACAACCATTGATAAACCATGAATTACTATTGTTACAGCACAGCTTACTTCCAGTTTACAACACAGCCAAGCTTCTTTTTTTAACTTTAAAAAAAAAAAAAAAAAAACGTCAAAACAATGGGTGATTGCCCAATTATCTTGCACACTTACATTTACCAATAAGTCAACCTGAAGTTGTAGTGTTTCAATGTCATATTATATGAAGTGCTTTATTATGAATTTAAAATTAAACCCTGAATGATTTTTTTTCTTTTCCTTAGTATTTGGAATGATTATAACTATTGGTCAAGCCATTGTCTATGTTATGACAGGAATGTATGGAGATCCTGCAGAAATGGGTGCTGGTATTTGTCTATTAATTATTATTCAGGTGAGAAAACACAATATTTTTTCATAATATACTCTTAAGTATAATCACATCCACCACATACCCATTTTTAATACAAAAATTGTAGTTTCTGTAATTCCCAGTGGCACTATGTAATATTTCTTGTGTGCTCTTAGGAGTTTGATTGTTTTTAATGTGATTGAGTATATTCTGTTGTAGCTCTTTGTTGCTGGCCTGATTGTTTTACTTTTGGATGAGTTACTTCAAAAAGGCTATGGTCTTGGATCTGGAATATCATTGTTTATTGCTACCAACATCTGTGAAACAATTGTGTGGAAAGCCTTCAGTCCAACCACAATCAACACCGGCAGAGGTAACTGCATAACTGTTAATATATGCCTGCATGTACAGTTTGCGTGTGCATTATGGATTTTGTTTTAACAGAACAACTTTTGTTTGCATTTCACTGAAGAAAAGTGTTTAATTGATAAAACAGAAATTTTAGAAAATTTATGTTAACAGTAATTGGTATTCAGTTTAAAGCAGACTGTCTCCTTATTGTAACAAGGACTTTTTTTTAGGAATGGTTATAATTAATAGTGGATGAGAATTTGCCATCTGAATAATACATTATAACTCATATTATAGCTTTGAAAAATAACTTGTGTGATTAGAAATTATAACATGCTATCTAGCGCTAGGAAGATGTAATAACTCTTTAATTTTGGTAGGTTCAGCTAATGAATTATACAACAGCTTGCATAACTACAACTTTGTCTTTTAACTAGAAAATATTTGTTTGTTGGTACATGCAGTGTGTGTATAATATTGTTAAACTATAAATTTGTTTTCTGTTTTTTTTTTTTTTCTCTTTGAAGGAACTGAATTTGAGGGTGCAGTGATTGCTCTCTTTCATTTGCTGGCTACTAGGTCTGATAAAGTTCGTGCTCTCCGTGAAGCTTTTTATCGTCAGAATTTGCCTAATCTCATGAACCTTATTGCTACAATCTTTGTATTTGCTGTTGTCATTTATTTTCAGGTACAGTTATATATTGATTATTTTACATTAAGATTGTATGAAGAAATTCTGCTTTTATTGAAAACAATTTGTACAAAATTGTCAGTTTATAGCATTTTTAAGTCAGCCTAGTCCATTTCAAAGTTATGCAGTGCCAGAGCCTATCTAGGTAGGTTTAGCTGTAAAGCAGATCAACCCTGAACAGGATGTCAGTCCAAAGCAGTGTACATTCACACACATAGTCAATTTGGAACTGCCAGTTAGCCTAACCTCTATGTCTTTGTGAGATATGGCAGTAAAACCCACACAGCCATGGGAAGAGAATGCACACCCCACACATACAATGTCCAGGTGCAGAATGTGGACCCAGAGCACAAGATTCATAAGGTAGACTTTTTCCTAAGAATTGTGGTACTGCCTCCCAGACACCATGTAAATCGTAAATATTTGTATTGATGAGTATGCTTTATGAATACTTTATTTGGTTATCGCTAACATTTTCAGATATTTAATCCTAAAAGTTTGAACTTGTTTTTCATTGAATTGCAAACTAATTTTTTTGCCTTAAACTTTTTACTTTCAGGGATTCCGTGTAGATCTGCCAATCAAATCTGCCCGCTACCGTGGCCAGTACAGTAGCTATCCTATCAAGCTTTTTTATACCTCAAACATTCCCATTATTCTTCAGTCAGCATTGGTTTCAAATCTATATGTGATTTCTCAGATGCTTTCTGTTCGCTTCAGTGGAAACTTTCTTGTCAATTTGCTTGGACAGTGGGCGGTAAGTATTGTTTATATATCATACCTGAGAAGCGTCTTTCTGGTGAATTTACAAGTTTTGAATTTCAGAGCATTTTGATTTTAGTTCCATTTTTACATTTATATATCCTAGCATAGTGTTTGATAAATCAAAACCTTACAATTTACCTATATAATTAATGTCTTAAGCAAATAATTCTAAAAACGTGTACAGTACAGTATATGAAAGCATATGACTGAAATATCATTCATCTCTTTAATATTCTTGTTTGCAATATGTTTAGGATGTAAGTGGAGGTGGTCCAGCGCGATCATATCCAGTTGGTGGCCTCTGTTACTACCTATCACCACCTGAATCAATGGGTGCAATTTTTGAAGATCCTATACATGTTGTTGTATATATTATTTTCATGCTCGGTTCATGTGCCTTCTTCTCCAAAACATGGATTGATGTTTCTGGTTCATCTGCAAAGGATGTGAGTAACTCTTGCTTGTTTTTTTGATGTTCCAATTTTTAAAAAATAATAATAATTACTAATAATAATAAAAATAATTAAATACTCATACTAACTGTGTAATTTACAACAAGAAAAACACAAATTACAAAAGTTTGTATGGAATGAGTCTAGTTACTAAGAAAATATGCTTTGCTAGAATATATATCAAGCCATTGTCTTGTTTTGCTTTACAGCAATTTTTATGTTTTTGACAGTTATTTTAAGGCCATAATTCACTATAAATTGGAGAGTGTGAGGAAACTAATGACATGCTTTCTACTCAGTAAGGTGTATTGTATGTTATATTTCATATCGTACGCATCCTTAGATTTTTCTGTTTAGCACCTAAGACATATGGCCAAGTCAAAACAGTCCAGTAAGGACAGGAATTCATTCCACAGTTTACATGTAGGAGTGTTAGTATGGATGTTCAATTGGCTAAGAAGAATGACTCTCTAGGAGAGAGAACTTAAGTGTGTTAGCAGATCAGTCAGATCAGATAAGAAAGACCCGTTCTATTTTGGGGGATGATAGACAACAATAAGTTACAGGACCAGATTTCAATATTGGTTTAAGAGCCAGACACAAAAGAAAATGGAAAGTCAACTGGGATTCTTTTGATGTTTAACTCCTATCTAGCAATTACTGCAACCTTGTCTTGAGCTGTAATCCTCTGTGAGAGACGTGAAGTTGTTCTGTTTTTGCCAAGTTTCTGTTACGCATATCACATCAAGGTTGGAATCTGTAATGAATTCTGATAGCAGCAATGTTTTGCCATTAAGAGATCATGGGTTAAACAATGTAATATTAACTGATTAGTTGTGCACTGATCCGTAGGCTGCGGTTATTTTAGCATATTGAAAATTTGGCACACTAACACTCCTAATTCCAAAGCCATGAGTAGGATGGCATATTCCTGAGCAAATGTTGCCACTGAACTTTTCATTCACAGCCAGACGGTGACAACGACCTGACCCGTGATGTAAATATTTCTGGTGCCACACAATGCCAGTGTCTGTCCAATCTGTCCACTTTCTCTGAACAAATGGTTTATTATGGAAGAGTTTGTCACAAGAGTATTTTAGCATAATATAGAGCAATACTTATCTGATAGTAGCAGAGGTGCGGAGAATGTAAGACTGGGAAGAGTGGGGTGGCGCAGATGAGCGATGATAGTAAAGCAGCAAAAAATCCAGAAGAAGCATAGTAGGAGATATTACAAGATGCACATGAAAGATAAATATCAGAATCCGGAGGTTCCAACATACAACCACATACATATAATCCTGGGTATTTACAGGCATGATTGTCCCAAAGCCGCAAGCCAGGTGGCTACAAACATCAGATCACTTCTCAGTCATTCACAGTTGAGGCATGTACAGAAGGAATGGATAGCAATCCAGAATATCTGTTGTAATCAAGGAGACGTAACCTCCCCAGCCACTAGATCTCTAAGGTTCAGAGAAAAAATGTTCATAGATTAAGCATCAGACAGGGATGGGCAATCAAAAGAAAGTCTCATCCAGTGAACCACAGAAAGATTCCGTTGTCCCGAGACTGTGAAACCAATTAAGGCAAAGTCCATAAAAATAAATTCAAAATCAATACTATTCAAGTCTATTTCATCCATGAACTATACATATCTTCTTCTTCTTCTTCTTTCGGCTGCTCCCGTAAGGGGTTGTCGCAGCAGATCATCTTCTTCCATATCTTTTTGTCCTCTGCATCTTGTTCTGTTACACCCATCACCTGCATTTCCTCTCTCACCATATCCATAAAACTTCGCTTAGGCCTTCCTCTTTTCCTCTTCACTGGTGCTCTATCCTTAGCTTCCTTCTCCCAATATACTCAGCATCTCTCCTCTGCACATGTCCAAACCAGCGCAATCTCGCCTCTCTGACTTTGTCTCCCAACCGTCCAACTTGAGCTGACCCATTAATGTACTCATTTCTAATCCTATGCTTCCTCGTCACACCCAATGCAAATCTGAGCATCTTTAACTCTGCTACCTCCAGCTCTGTCTCCTGCTTTCTGGTCAGTGCCACCGCCTCCAGCCCATATAACATAGCTGGTCTCACTACCGTCCTGTAGACCTTTCCTTTCACTCTTGCTGATACCCGTCTGTCACAAATTACTCCTGACACTCTTCTCCACCCATTCCCCCCTGCCTGCACTTTTTTTTTTTTTTTTTTTTTTTTTTTTTTTTTAAACCTCTCTTCCACAAGCCCCATTACTCTGTACTGTTGGTCCCAAGTATTTAAACTTATCCATCTTCGCCAACTCTACTCCCTGCATCCTCACCATTCCACTGACTTCCTGCATCCATCACTCTTACCGCAGACCTCACCACTGTCACACTTCCCTTATACATATCCTGTACAACTCTTATGTACTTCTCTGCCACTCCCGACTTCCTCATACAATACCACAGCTCCTCTCGAGGCACCCTGTCACATGCTTTCTCCAGGTCCACAAAGACGCAATGCACCTCCTTCTGGCCTTCTCTAAACTTCTCCATCAACATCCTCAGAGCAAACATTGCATCTGTAGTGCTCTTTCTTGGCATGAAACCATACTGCTGCTCACTAATCGTCATCTCACTTCTTAACCTAGCTTCCACTACTCTTTCCCATAACCATGCTGTAGGTCATCAATTTTATTCCCCTATAGTTACTGCAGTCCTGCACATCCCTCTTATTCTTAAATATCGGCACCAGTACACTTCTTTCCCACTCCTCAGGCATAGTCTCACTTTCAAAGATTCCATTAAACAATCTGGTTAAAAACTCCACTCCTAGACACCTCCATGCTTCCACAGGTATGTCATCTGGACCAACTGCCTTTCCATTTTTCCTCCTCTTCATAGCTGTCCTTACTTCTTCCTTGCTAATCAGTTGCACTTCCTGATTCACTATCTCCACATCATCCAACCTCTTCTCTCTCTCGTTCTCTTCATTCATCAGTCTCTCAAAGTACTCTTTCCATCTGCTCAACACACTCTCCTCGCTTGTTAGTACATTTCCATCTTTATCCTTTATCACCCTAACTTGCAGCACATCTTTCCCTTTTCATCTTGCGCCTTATCTCCTTGTACTCTTGTCTACTTTCTGCATCTCTCCGACTGTCCCACTTCTTCTTTGCCATCCTCTTCCTCTGTATACTCTTCTGTATTTCCTCATTCCAACACCAGGTTTCGTTTTCCTCCTTCCTCTTTCCAGATGTCACGCCAAGCACCCTTCTTGCTGTCACCCTTACTACATCTCCCATAGTTTCCCAGCTGTCTGGTAACTCTTCACTGCCACCCAGTGCCCTGTCTCACCTTCTCCCTAAACTCAACCTTGCAGTCTTCCGTTTTCAACTTCCACCATTTGATCCTTGGCTCTGCCCTCACTCTCTTCCTCTTCTTGATCTCCAATGTCATCCTACAGACCACCATCCTATGCTGCTTAACTACACTTTCCCCCTCCACCACTTTGCAGTCTTCAATCTCCTTCAGATCAACTCTTCTGCATAGGATGTAATCTACCAGTGTGCATCTTCCTCCACTCTTGTACGTAACCCTATGTTCCTCCCTCTTCTTAAAATACATATTCACCACAGCCATGTCCATCCTTTCGGCAAAATCCACTATCCTCTGGCCTTCTTCATTCCTCTCCTTGACACCATACCTACCCATCACCTCCTCGTCTCTGCTGTTCCCTTCACCAACATGCCCATTGAAATCCGCTCCAGTCACCACTTTCTGTCCTTTGGGTACACTGTTCATCACTTCATCCAACTCACTCCAAAAATCTTTTTTCTCGCTCATTGTACACCCAACCTGCGGTGCATATGCACTAACAACATTCATCATCACACCTCCAATTTCCAGCTTCATAATCATTACTCTGCCTGACACTCTTTTCACCTCCAAAACAGTCTTGACATACTGTTCCTTCAGAATAACTCCTACCCCATTTCTCCTCCCATCCACATCATGATAGAACAATTTGAATCCACCTCCGGTCCACCTGGCCTTACTCCCCTTCCATTTAGTCTCTTGCACGCACAATTTATCAACCTTCCTTCACTCCATCTTATCTGCTAACTCTCTCTCCTTACCAGTCATACTGCCAACATTCAAAGTTCCTATGCTCAGTTCCACTCTCTTTACTTTCCTCCTCTCCTCCTGCCTCCGGACATGTCTCCCCCCTCTTCTTATAATAAAAGAAAATGAAAGAAGTGCAAAAAGTGCAAGGTTAATGCTAATTTTAACGGTGAGTGTTGTTAACAGGGAGGAGCAGCAACAAAATGTGTGCCCCATCATCCCCTCATCTGTTGCTGCTTTTATTTTCCACAAAATAAATTTACAGATGCAACTATTCAGGTGATCTCATTGTTTCCTCTCCTGGCTGAAATGAAAGAAAGAAAAGCCAAAATAACTGATTTTTAAGCTATGTAAGACAAACAACATAACACCCCCCACCGGCACCAGCACATCCCACCCCATGTGAATCTGCTATTTAAACAAAACACAAAAAAGGATGAAAAGAGTCCGCATGTAAACTGACACACACACCATGCATGGGCGCAGGACAATCTAAACAAAATTTAAAGGAAAAACTACATCACAGAGCAAACCACAACCAGCTCTTTAGTAAGTGAATAGCGTGATGCCAGTTGCGGATCGTAGAGCTGGAAGAGTTGTTGAGACGCAGAAAGATCATGGAGGACAAGATCATAAAAGGAAGACTTCCAGGTAGTAGGAGAGACAAGGGCGGGAGATTTCCAGCGAGATGCTAAAATCTGTTTAGCTGCAGTGGTCACTGACAGGCTCTGCTGAGAGTGAGGAAAGAGATGAAAAATCTAGGAGGAGGAGAACTTGAGAGGACAAAGGGATGGGGAAAGAAAAATTTGTAGAGAGGGATTCTGGTACAAAACGCCAGAGAGTCATAGCCGGAGGGCATTCACAGAACATGTGGATTAAAGTGCCAGGGACTTAAGAGGATAAAGGTGACATAGGGGATCTAATTCTATTCCCATTAAATGACATCTCCAGGGAGTAGGGTATAGTTTGTGAACACATTTAAATTGTTTGTGCTGGTGATTACAATTTTTAGAACAGTTTTTAATACTTAGAAAGAGAGTTTTCTAGTGCAACGCAGAGGATGGGAAATGGTCTGTTAACCAGTTAGACATAATTGGGAGAGTTTTGAGGGAAGCTTTAAGGAAAAGAGAATAGAGACCAGATACTGGTTTGGAATTATGACAAAGGGATGAAGTAAATGAGTACAGGGGATGCATTGGAAGAGAGGGGGACTCCACATGTCCTGAGCACAGACGTCCGCTACAAATTGAAAAAAATAGGAGGTGGAAGGGATAGGATGCCTGGATCAAAGAGAAAGGAATGTGTCCAGCCCGGACTCATTAAATTTATCTCCTAGGACTGATATACCAGACTGAGACCAAGGGAAAGAAGAAATTGGACAGCCTCCGATATTTAGGGCAGAATTTTGAAATAAAGAAAATTTGGAGGTCCATCTTGGCAGCAGACTGTGGTGGGCTGGCGCCCTGCCCAGGGTTTGTTTCCTGCCTTGTGCCCTGTGTTGGCTGGGATTGGCTCCAGCAGACCCCTGTGACCCTGTAGTTAGGATATAGCGGGTTGGATAATGGATGGATGGATCTTGGCAACAGACCCATCACTTTTTCAACCTTCCTCCATGTCTGAAATGCATAAGAGACAATGGGGCCAATAATAGGAGAAAGGGACTTTATTAGAAATGGAAATTAAGTTGTGCAATTAGGGGACATATTTTGTCTCTATGGGCAACCATGAAGGAGGATACTGGGGAGAGCAGACCCAGCTCCAGAGTGGCCTTAGAGTGCAAGATGGTACAGCTCAAAATCAGGGAGGGAGACACCACCATCTGACCTGTCATGGATCAAAGTGGAGTCTTTAATAGATGGTCTCTTGTGATTCCAAAGGAATGAAGACTCAAGTGACTTAACAGTTTGCCAGAAAGAGCATAATTAATTCTAACAAAATTAATTCTGGGGAGCAAATTCATTTTAATAATTGCCTGTTTGGATTGGAATGATAGAGTAAGGTGAGACCAAGAAGAAATGGATTCTTTGACACCCTTCAGAACACCCTTCAGAGTTGGTGGCTGCAAGCTCCTGGACCCCAGCATAGATATCCAATTCCAGGTATCTGAATGACATTGTCTGAGGAATAAAAGTAAGAAATGTAGAGAGATGACTGGAAGAATTTAGTGGGACAAGAACAGATTTAGACCAGTTAATCTTATAACCAGACAAGGCTTGATAGACATTGAAAAGATCAAAGACATGGGGAAGATCAGCAGAGGCATCACCAAGGCAGAGAAGAACATTGTCTGCATTTAATGAAACTTTTTGGGGTATATCTTTAGTCAAAAAAGGGGCTGATATTGTCTGAGTTACACAGAGCTACTGCCAAAGGCTCTAATGAAAGAATAAAAAAGTGGGGAAAGAGGACAGCCCTGTCTGGCTCCTTGAAATACATCAAAGTGAGGTGGGGGGTGGAATGTTATTAGTAAGAAGGATAGAAGATTGGGATGAATAAAGGGTCTAAACCATGTTAATAAAGAATGGGCCAAAGCCCATTCTACCAAGGATCTCCCATAAAAAGGTCCAGTTCATCCTGTCAAATGCCTTCTCTGCATCTAGGGAAAAAATAGCAGAAGGAGAGGAAAGAGTAGGGGCATCATGCAAAACATGAAGCAAGTGCCAAACATTGTCAGCCACATGGCGGGACTTAATGAAGCCAGTTTGATACGGATGAATCAGTTTAGGAATCACCGCCTGCATTCGACATGCAAGTACCTTTGCCAGCAGCTTGACATCAGAATTCATCAATGATCGTGGCCGATAACTAGAGCAATCGGTGGGATCCTTACCCTGTTTAAGCAATAGGGTAATCGGAGCCGAATTAATAAAGGGTTAAAATGAGATGATGAAAAAGCAGAGTTAAGCATCTGGAAGAGTGGGACTGAGAGTTGCTTCCAAAAAGCTCACACGATCTCAGGGGGCAACCCATCAGGCCCGGGAGATTTCCCAGAATTTATAGAGTTTAAGGGCTTCTTTTAGTTCATTAAGTGATAGGGGGGCTATCTGAAAACTTATAGAAGGGTAGGGATTTTAGAGATTAATCAACATCAGTAGGATCAGAGGGAGAGAATAAAGAGAACAGATCAGAACAGATCTGAAAAAAGCACTTAATTTTGCCAAGGTTTGTTGTGAGACCAGCCTCCTTGATTTTTATGGCCAAAATCATAGCAAAGGTGTCACATTTACAAAGCCTTAGAGCCAGAAGTTTACTAGGTCTGGACCCAGAAACATAGTTGTGTGTTCTGGTGCGGTGAACCAGAAATTGCACGACGCAACAGCAAAGCATTCAATTCTGCCCTAGTATTAGCAATGAGAGTTCCATGGCCTTTGTCCACCACACGGGGGTGAGAGCTCTCTGAAAATGAGAGACAGTTTTCCATATCGGACATCTTTTGGTGAAATTTGTGGGCCAAGCCACTGGCAAAAGCAATAGCAGCATCGTAAAGGAAACCTTTAAAAGGGTCTTGATTTGACCCCGCATTATTAGAAATAAATTCTTCAAGCTTAGGTGTCAAATAAGCAATAAATAGAGGGTTCTGAAGCGGTGATGTAAAATTTCAGAGAGGGCAAAAACAAGTGTAACACCACAACTTACCATCAGAGGTGCTATAGGAGATGAGAGTAGCATTCGTAGCAGCAGAGGCTAGAGAGTGAGAAACAAAAATCAAATCTATGCGAGACTGGGACTTGAAGTGGTGAGAGAAAAAGGAGTACTCCTTTACAGAGGGGTTAATTAAATGATATGAGTCAATCAGATTACAATCAGCAACAAATTTATACAAAACTGAAAGAATTGGCAAAACGAAACATGCACATCCCCATGGGAGCGTGCATCCAACATTCACCAGTGCATTTAAAAAGCACATCTCAGCAAAAAAAAAAAAAAAAACCTGTAATCCCATACTCCGGAAATCCATTGTCTCAGACATTTAGAAAGCCGGTCATAAAACTTTAAACCAGGCACAGTAGATACCAAAGCACTCACAACCCTCCCATCTTGACACTGCATGAGTGAAACAGAATGCCTACACTAATGCATCTGGGACATGTAATATAAAGGCTAAAAATCTGACATATGTACATCCCAAGGGTTCAGGGCATCGGAGTTAATATGCCCATGGTGCTCATTACCAAACCGCGAGCAGCTGCATGCACATGTCTACCCATCCTGCTCAATGAAAGGATACAGAAATATGAAACAAAAATGAAAGCCCCCGCCATCAGGATCAGCGATTGTACAAAATGTAAACTAAGTACCCAGACCCTGATGGACAGTCAAGGTTAAAATGTAATAAACAGTTAATAGACATTAAATTAAGGTCATCAGAACAATGAGGAAATAATCAGTCCTGGTAAAATTCTTAGAAAAATAAATGTCGATTAACAGCAAAACCTTATCTAGGCAAACTTCACACTTGGTGTCAGTCGGAAAAGTCATGGCGACAGCCCAATGGAGAAATAAAGGGTGCAGACCTCGATTTGAAGCATTACAGAGAAAAGGTGCTGAGAGATTCGAAGTCATCTGAAGCTTTTAGAACCTATATTGACCTCCAAAAGATATTTTGAGCTAAAGCTTATACAGTATAATATATTTCATACAGTCATATGAAAAAGTTTAGGAACCCCTCTTAATTCTTTGGATTTTTGTTTATCATATATATATATATATAAAACCAAACATTCCAAAAATCAAGTGAAAAAAGCACTGAAACATACAACAGTAACACGAGATGCTTTCAGAGTGAGAGGCGACTTGGGCACACAACAGATTACGTTTCCGCTCACTGTGTAAGAATCATTTGTTGCTTCGTTTTTTAATGTGCACGCAGTTCGAGAGTAGAAGCATTGTTCGAACTCCGGATCAAATTTCTGTCGAATTTGGCATTCAAACCCTGGAGTGTTCCAAGCTAGAATTGTTGGAAGTATGAAACACCACTCTATAGTTTATAATTTAATTTGCCCAGTATATTTTTAAAATAGGTTTTAGACACTATGAGTAGTTTTGTTTTTGCAACAATGAAAGACTATTTAGAATATATAGTCAATATTTTTTTAATTACCATGATATCCACTGAGTGTGTGTTTGCTCTTTGTAGGTTGCTAAACAACTTAAGGAGCAGCAGATGGTAATGAGAGGACACAGAGAAACATCAATGGTGCATGAACTAAATAGGTAATTAATAATAATTCATTTTATTTATATAGCACCTTTCCCATACTCAAGGCACTTAAGGTAAGAAAAGGACTTCTTCTTCAACAGCACAATTTACATTGTTCAGTACTGACGTGATTAGAGTAACATTTTGTTTTTCCTTTTTCAGGTACATTCCAACTGCAGCTGCTTTTGGAGGACTTTGTATTGGAGCTCTCTCGGTCCTGGCTGACTTCCTGGGTGCCATCGGATCTGGAACAGGAATTTTACTTGCTGTTACTATTATATATCAGTATTTTGAAATTTTTGTCAAAGAACAGGCAGAAGTTGGAGGGATGGGGGCATTGTTTTTTTGAGGTGCCCACTTTTTAGCATTTGTGTACTTTGTGCAAAAGAGAAAATTTAGATTTTTGCATATCAGGTTTGTCTAAAGATAACTGTATATTTGCTTATCCATGCTGCAAATGCAAAATGTCCTTTTTGGTTAATAAAAGGTTGTCATGCTCTGCCTGTGTGCAGCAGTTAGTGCCAGCTGCCTTAAACTGTTTACACGATACTTGTTCTGTAAGTGTTGCCTGTATTGCTGAGAACCAATGCACACATATTTTAAGGAAACACTATTATTACTAATTTTTGATTGCTGCCAAAAATGTGTTCAGACACGCTGAAGATGCCAGTCTCTCTTTTAAATAATTCATTGAAAGTGGCATATCCAGTGAACTATAGTCTCCATGCACTGTTTTTATATTTGTTTTCTCAAATTTTGACTTTTAATATTAAATTTTAAATGCTGTATTCAGAATGGTTTGATTTCTTTAGGTGTTATTTATTAAAATGGATGTACTGTAAACCATAATAAAGCCTTGCTTTATTTGGCCAATGTATGGTAATGTTGAAATTCACTTCAACGGTGTGAATTGTTTGTATGTTGTACAAAGAATCTGACTGAAGAATAAATTAGGTGATTGAAAATAGCAAGAATTAGCTCTTTGATTTGTTTGTGGATTTCCCCGAAATGCAATGTAATTGAGATTTGCCTAAGTTTAACTAGAAAGCTTTGAGTTATGCAAATCCTATTTGCAAAGAAACATATATTCTGTATATGCCATTGTCTGTCTGAGCTGGACACGGATTGAGACATCAGCCCCTTTTGAAGGTCCTTATCATTATAAAATTGAATCATTTTCCTGCTAGCTGAATGCTTGAACCTCTGGTACCATCTGTTATCTATCAGATATTCCATCTTTTCCAGGTGCAGTACAACCAGTTAAACTTGAGTCTGTCCACCTAAAGGCACTTAATGCAGCTCAGGATTATTAGGCATCATGGACAGGGCTCCTGTCTATCACAGAGGACATGTGGGAGCAGGGCTGCTTTCATATATACTGATCAGTTTCGTGTCCATTCTGAAGTCCAGTGCAGAATGAAAGTTACAAATTTTGCACCCCTTAAGGCAAAATAGTATTGCCATTCAGACCAAACATGCCATATTCACTGGTGTGCAGATATTTTTGTCTAAACTGCAACATTGTTCAACATTGTTTTGTGCTTAAGTAAATTTTTCTTTTTTCAATACTATTTTTATAATCATTGTATAGTGTCATGGACTCATAAATGGAATGTGATCGATAAAGAATACATTTTAATTGAATATTCCTGTTTAGATATTTCTGTTAATGGCACAACTTCTTTTAAACTGTGTGCATCTAAGAAGCTGGCAAGATGATCCATCTCAAAGTTTTTTTTCAGCATATAAATAATTTTTTCCCTCCTCACCTTCCCATTCTGTTGAATAAGATTACCATCATTTGCACAAATAGGCAAAGTGTATAATGGAGTGGACTTAATGCTTCACATTCTGTTCTGATGCATAATTGATGGTAGAAGCTGACATTTATCCATGTAGTTTGGGATTGATCTTGTGTGAGTCACAAACTTATAAACATGTCAGGATATTTTGTGGGAGAAAGATGTTGATGTATCCCTTGTCCGATCTTGTTGGAGAATTGACATGTTTCCACCTCCGTCCATCTTCCAGTTTATAAAGTGGCATTAGTTTTACATTCACTAATTATATGAAACAACTGAACCAGTTTAGTGTAACAGGATCTCAAAGCAAAAACAGCATGACAGTCCATCAGTAGACAGATGTAAGAGGCCTCATTAACAGATATGAAATATTCTTTTTTTGACAAACTGCCATCTAGTCCTTTGACAGGTGAGGATTGAGCTGTAAACTGGTTAGGCAGGGAAGAACTTCAAGTTTATGGTTATGCATGCTGTGTACAGTGGAATTCTGATTTGCTTGCCTCATAATGTTTAGTGTGTCACTTAGTTTTATACAGGAAAAGCACAATACACTAGCATAAGAATACATTGACAATAATTTTAGGAAAAAAATGTGTATTTGATACGAGTCGTTCAATACTGGTAGTTTCTCCAGATAGTAAGAGTCACAGCAAGTTTTATCATGCTTGACTGTACAAGCAGGAAAGTGGGTTACGTTAATAAGTGATGAATGTCAAAAAAGAAACAAACCGGAAACAAATTTTAATGCAAACTTAAATCAGAAAAGAAGTGACAGCCTGTTTCTTACAGGTAAAATGTTCCACATAGTAAAGTCCATCAGGCATGACATTCAGCTGTGTTGCCTAACTGGAACCTAAATCGGTGTAATTTTTTTAAACACTGTCAGATTTTTCGCTTCACCTGCATAACTCATTCATTTGTTCCAAGTTCCCACAACACTTTCTAGGGGTGGTGTTGATTACGTGACTCTTTTTTAATGAAAGAAATCAGCTGCATCAATTTAAGGCGAAGCCTGTGAGAATTTTAAAGATTTGGATTAGGTCCTACTTTGTGGTGTTTGCTTAAGACCAAGTAGGTTTAATTCCCTGAAAATCTTACAGTAGGACCTACCTTTCAGTTCTGGGATGCACTTACTATGTCTTTTTTGCACCGTTGTGACCAGAACTGCACACAGTACTCTAGATGCAGACTTATTAGTGTCCAAGCTGGTTTCAGGATTTGGAGTCACTCAGTACATGGAAGGAGATGACTGACTTACAGCTGTTGGTTACACTTCTTAAATACACTGTTTTAAATACACAATGGGTGGTCGGAAAATCGAGAGTACACCTTATGAGAAGGATTTAGGAGTCATAGTGTACTCTAAGCTATCAATTTCCAGACAATGTTCAGAAGCCATTAAGAAGGCTAACAGAATGTTAGGTTATATAGCACGATGTGTGGAGTACAAATCCAAGGAGGTTATGCTCAAGCTTTATAATGCACTGGTGAGGCCTCATCTGGAGTACTGTGTGACGTTTTGGTCTTCAGGCTACAAAAAGGACATACCAGCACTAGAAAAGGTCCAGAGAAGAGCGACTAGGCTGATTCCAGGGCTACAGTGGTTGAATTATGAGGAAACATTAAAAGAGCTGAGCTTATACAGATTAAGTAAGAGAAGATTAAGAGGTGACATGATTGAAGTGTTTAAAATTATGAAGGGAATTAGTACAGTGGGTCGAGACTTATTTTAAAATGAGGCCATCAAGAACACGAGGACACAGTTGGAAACTTGTTAAGGGTAAATTTTGCACAAACATTAGGAAGTTTTTCTTTACACAAATAGCGATAGATACTTGGAATAAGCTACCAAGTAGTGTGGTAGACAGTAAGACTTTAGGGACTTTCAAAACTCAACTTGATGTTTTATTTGGAAGAAACAAGTTGAATGGACTGCCAAGCTTTGTTGAGCCGAATAGCCTGTTCTCATCTAGAGTGTTTTAAAGACAGAAGTATGTGATTAACTTCATTTCTCATGTCCTTGAAAGTTACTGATAAACAGACCCTTGGAGTCCGAATTCTGCTACTCTAAATTATTCTGGTTCTTTTATCAAACTTAACCTTGCAGAGAAGTAATAGCGGGACTGGGCCACAGGCTTTAATTAAAATGCTTTCAAATAGTCCTAATTGTGTGTTTGTGAAAAATATTTAGTTGTAATGAGATTCTGTATTTGTCACTAAGTGCTTTCTTTAACTTGCGTCCAGGCGTTTGCAATCATTTCAATAGCTTCTTTTGCATTAATTTTAATCTCCTCCTGCCTACAAGGTATGCTGACAAGAATTTTTCTCAGCATTTTCTTGCAATAATACACTTTCAGGATGCGAATGATGACCAAATCCAATGGCTGAAGCACTGCTGTGCAATTGAGTGGGAGGAATTCAACGCAAACATTATCTAAATGCGGAAGCATTTTGTGGGTAGCACTGTTATCAATCAGATCCCCCCCCTGACCCCCCTCCCCCCCCAACGAGAATGTCACGTTGAAGTACATCCCGAAGTGTGATTGGCGCATCTGTGTAAGACTGTTTGTCCATTGCTGTGGTAGGTCAACAACAAGCTCATAGCGCTGCAGTAAAGCGCCACAGAAGCGAATCCTAAAAGATTGTGGTTGCGCTACAAGTCCCTGTCTTAGACCCCAAAACACGAGGCTGAGTCTCAGTACTTTATCAACACCAGCTTTATTCAGATTGAAACATGAACAGCATGGTTATTTATTGTAGTGTGATCTGCCACTCTGCTATACACAGCAATAGGTCAGGATTGTGACCATTTTAGTGGCCAAGTAATCCTGTTCCCTGCATTTACAATGTTCTTTGCTTTCACCAATCAAGATCTTTTCTGTTTGCTTTGGCGGAGAGATGCAGCAGAGCTGTGAGCCTGCTGTTGCCCCGGTAACAGATAAACCGTCTTCCACAGACGCGGTGATCGTACTTCAGGGAGCTCTTCCGTGTGTTGTCCGGTTGGGGAGGTCCCAAGAGAGTTTAGAAACCTCACATTTTCTTGAATGAGTGCCGCATTAATAGGAATGTTTCTTGAACAAGCATCAGTGAACCACATAAAAACGGCTTTTCTGACGTCTTCAAATGCAGCAGTTTGCATACATTTGCAACCCGAGATTTTTCTTCTTTTTTTGCTCGGTCTTTCAAGAAAGTTGACAGTGTCGATGGCGAAATTCCAAATTCACTGGCAATTTTTTTTTCTTCTTTTTGCTGTAATTGAAAGCTGCAAAAATGTAAATGTTTCTGTTTGGGGATCGTTGTGCACAACTGAGCTGCGACCACAGAACTAACTGCTCTGTGGATGATTCATCCAGGCATTTCAAGGTCACTTCGTTGTAATGAAAGCGTCTGCTGAATGTATTTCATAGTAACGAGATTTCTATAGACTTGCGTCATATGGGGAAACCGTTGGGACCATAAAAATACTTCGTTGTACTGAAAATTTCGTTGTAAAGATATTCATTTTAATGGAATTTTACATATATATAATATTGCATGGTTTACTGTCAAATAATGCAGAGAGTATGTGACAAGTGTTTTGCTCTTATTTGGGCTCATCAGGTGTACACACTCCACTGCTCCCCTTGCGGGGATCGAACCTCGGACGTCAGCGTCAGAGATGAAGTCCCTTTACGCTGCGCCATGGTGTGTAGTTCGTTTATTTGACAGGCTGTAGATCGGAGTAATTATATTCATTGCATTCGTAGTCTGAGTCCTGACCTGATTGTATGGGTGGTCACCTACCAGGTAACACATGTGGTTGGTCTACCATTCGGGTTAGGCTTAGGGTTACAAATGCAACGTACTATAAAATGACATCAAAAACTCAGAATCAATGTCTCCATGATGGGACAGTTAACTTAGTGAGCTGGGATGTTAAAGGCCTAATCACGAATTAAAGAGAAAGAAAGTACTCCCTCACTTAACAGGTCTAAATGCTACAATAGTATTTTTACAGGAGACCCACTTACTAAGCGAGGATCAGTTCCGGCTGCAAAAAGACTGGACTGGCCAAATGTTCCATTCTAGTTTTATGAAGAAAACTAGAGGTGTGGGAATTCTCATACACGGAACAGTCTCATTTGTAGCATCAGATGTAGTAGTGGATCCTGAAGGGAGATATGTGATGGTCATGGGAGACTTATCTAACTGTAAAATGACCTTGATAAATGTTTATGCACCTAATGTTGATGATAAGGAATTTATACAAAATTTATTTGCATCCATTCCCAATCTGAACACTCATAAAATTATAATGGCTGGGGACTTTAATTGTGTTTTAAATCCACTCTTAGATAGGACTTCTACCACACGGGGAACGACATCTAACACCGCAAAGATAATTACAAAGTTTATATCTGATCACAACTTATCAGACCCCTGGAGGTTTTTAAACCCCAAATCAAGAATATATTCTTTCTACTCACCAGTACGTCATTGCTACTCAAGGATTGACTATTTCTTTATAGATAATATCTTCTTGCCTATGATTAAGTCTTGCAAATACGATGCTATTGTTATTTCTGACCATGCACCTCTGATCTTGGAGCTAAAGTCACTATGCCCCACACACTCACCTCACAGATGGCGTCTCAACCCGCTATTATTAGCAGACGAGAATTGTACAGAATTTATATCCAAACAAATAACTTTCTTTCTAGAGAAAAATACATCCTCAGAGATTTCTGCAGGAATACTCTGGGAAACTCTTAAGGCCTTCTTAAGAGGACAGATTATCTCATATCTTTCCCACAGAAATAAATTAGAAACCAAGAAAGTAGCAGAGATAAAAAGCAAAATTACTAAAATAGATGAAGAACATGCCAGACTACCAAGCGAGGCTCTACATAGGAAAAGGCAGGCTCTGCATTCAGAACTAAACCTCTTGACAACTAAAGAAACTGAAAAACTAATTTATAAATCCAGACATCATTACTATGAACATGGAGAGAAAGCTAATAAGCTTTTAGCTCAACAAATTCAAAAGCAAGAAGTGTGCAACGCAATTTCAGTAATCACCAACACGAATGGGGATAAAATCATCGACCACAAAAATATAATGCACACTTTCAGAGAATACTATAAATCCCTATATACTACTGAGTTTAAAGAAGACAATACACAATCTAATGCATTTCTGGATACATTACAGATACCACAAATAGACACTCTTTGTGCGGAGGAACTTGATAAACCTCTGGCGTTATCAGAATTACTAGATGCTATAAAGTCACTTCAAGGCGTGAAAGCAGCAGGCCCTGATGGACACCCTGCAGAATTTTATAAGAAATTCTCCGCTCAACTAGCTCCCCTCCTATTAGCAACATTTACAGAAGCCAGAGACAACCAAACTCTTCCTCAAACTTTTTGCCAAGCACTAATCACCGTTTTTCCAAAACAAAATAAGGACTGATTACAATGTGCATCATACAAACCAATTTCACTTCTGAATAATGACGTTAAAATACTCTCCAAAATCATAGCTAGAAGGATGGAGAAAGTGCTCCCCTCGGTAAAATCACAAGATCAAACTGGATTTATCAGGTGCCGACAGTTATCTTCAAATCTTCGACGCCTGTTTAATGTAATATACTCACCAACTAAATCAAACACCCCATAAATATAATATCATTGGATGCAGAAAAAGCATTTGACATGATTGAATGGAAATACCTTTTTATTACATTGGAGAAATTTGGGTTTGGCCCTAACATTTGTGCATGGATCAGATTACTGTATACTAATCCAGAAGCGTCAGTTTGTATCTGCATTTGTTCAGACTACTTTAAACTAGAACGTGGTACCAGACAAGGATGTCCCTTGTCACCGTTACTGTTTGCAATTGCCATTGAACCACTAGCAATACACTGTCAAAATACTGATCATATAAAGAGGGTTATCAGAGAAGGACTGGAACAGAAAATGTCACTATATGCAGATGATATGATACTGTATATATCAGACCCACAACATTCTGTGCCTGCAGTCTTAACAGCACTCACAGAATTTCAAAAGATCTCTGGTCTCAGAATTAATCTGAATAAAAGTGTACTCTTTCCAGTGAATTCTCAAACATATAATATTAGATTAGATACCCTACCTTTTATCATTGCAGAACAGTTTAAATACCTAGGGGTAAACATCACAAGTAAACATAAAGCTCTATATCAACAAAATTTCGCCGTATGCATGGAAAAAATTAAGCAAGACTTGCATAGATGGTCAACCCTTCATCTCACACTAGCTGGAAGAATTAACACTGTTAAGATGAATATTTTTCCTAAGCTCCTTTTTTATTTCAAAACATCCCAATATACATCAATAAATCATTTTTTAAGCAATTAGATTCAACAATAACCTCATTTATTTGGAACTCAACACATCCACGCATCCAAAGAGCGACCCTACAAACACAAAAGGCAGAAGGTGGCATGGCTCTACCTAACTTACAGTTTTATTACCGGGCAGCAAATATACAGGCGTTAAGAACCTGGACACAAATAGAAGAACATACACAGGCTTGGTCCGCAATAGAAGTAAAATCCTGCAGTATTTCTTTATATTCCCTGCTCTGTGCTCCAATAAACACAAGTTATCGGCAATATACAAATAACCCAATTGTGCTTCACTCACTTAGAAAATGGAACCAATATAGAAAGCATTTTAAGATGGGGGCGGCAAGGTGGCCAGTGGTAGCGCTGCTGCCTCGCAGTAAGGAGACCTGGGTTCACTTCCCGGGTCCTCCCTGCGTGGAGTTTGCATGTTCTCCCCGTGTCTGCGTGGGTTTCCTCCCACAGTCCAAAGACATGCAGGTTAGGTGGGTTGGCAATTCTAAATTGGCCTTAGTGTGTGCTTGGTTTGTGTGTGTCCTGTGGTGGGTTGGCACCCTACCTGGGATTGGTTCCTGCCTTGTGCCCTGTGTTGGCTGGGATTGGCTCCAGCAGACCCCCGTGACCCTGTGTTCGGATTCAGCAGGTTGGATAATGGATGGATGGATGGATTTTAAGATGGAGAAGCTTCTATCTGTGGCACCTCTGCAAGAGAACCACGTCTTTCAACCTTCGCAAACATATGCAGTTTTTAAGATCTGGAAAAAATTTGGGATTAAATTTCTTAGAGATCTTTATATAGACAATGTCTTTGCATCCTATGAACAATTACATTCCAAATTTAACATTCCAGCTACACATTTCTTTCACTATCTTCAAATCAGGAACTTTGTTAAACAGAATCTTCCCGATTTTCCTCATCTTGCACCCTCATCCATGCTGGAAAAAATATTGCTCAATCTCAATAGTGGAAAGTAGCAATGCAGAGAATTCACTCGAGCTTCATATGCACAAAGCATACAATTATACAACTCAAAATTATATATCGAGCACATCTGTCTCGTCTAAAACTCTCCAAAATGTTTCCAGGGCATGATCCAACCTGCGAACGTTGCAACCAAGTCCCAGCCTCACTGGGTCACATGTCCTGGGCCTGCACCAAATTAACATTATTCTGGACCAAAATTTTTAGTTACCTTTCAGATAGCCTTGGACTCACAATCCCTCCAAACCCATTAACAGCTGTGTTTGGGGTTCTTCCAGATGGGTTTAAAGCGGAGAAAGACAAACAAATTGTGATTGCATTCGCTACACTTTTGGCACGCAGACTTATTCTGATAAACTGGAAGAACCCAAACTCTCCTCTTTTAAGTCAGTGGGAAACTGATGTGTTATATTATTTGAAGTTGGAAAAAATCAAATACTCAGTTAGAGGATCCGTACAGACTTTTTTCAAAACATGGCAGGATCTAATCAGTAATATTTTAAAATAAATTCTTAAAGCACAGAGGAAGCAATTATTTTTGTATTTCTTTGTCTTCTGCATTCATCTCTATTGGCTTATCAAACCTATTAAATTAGGTATGTTTACAAGCCTTAAGCCGTTTGCCTTGCTCTCTCTCTCAGGGGTGGCGGTCGACTTGTTCATAACTCAATTTTACTTTTTGTAAAAATTGATTGATTTGTATGGAATGATTGCAATAAAATTAATAAAACTGCAAAAAAAAAAAAAAAAGAATTCTACACACAACACCCCATTAATGACAACGTGAAAAAAATTTACTTGAGGTTTTTGCAAATTTATTAAAGATAAAAAAAACTGAGAAATCACATGTACATAAGTGTTCACAGCCTTTGCTCAATACTTTGTCGATGCACCTTTGGCAGCAATTACAGCCTCAAGTCTTTTTGAATATGATGCCACAAGCTTGGCACACCTATCCTTGGCCAGTTTCGCCCATTCCTCTTTGCAGCACCTCTCAAGCTCCATCAGGTTGGATGGGAAGCGTCGGTGCAGAGCCATTTTAAGATCTCTCCAGAGATGTTCAATCGGATTCAAGTCTGGGTGCTGGCTGGGTCACTCAAGGACATTCATAGAGTTGTCCTGAAGCCACCCCTTTGATATCTTGGCTGTGTGCTTAGGGTCGTTGTCCTGCTGAAAGATGAACTGTCTCCCCAGTCTGAGGTCAAGAGCGCTCTGGAGCAGGTTTTCATCCAGGATGTCTCTGTACATTGCTGCAGTCATCTTTCCCCTTTATCCTGACTAGTCTCCCAGTTCCTGCCGCTGAAAAACATCCCTACAGCATGATGCTGCCACCACCATGCTTCACTGTAGGGATGGTATTGGCCTGGTGATGAGCGGTTCCTGGTTTCCTCCAAACGTGACGCCTGGCATTCACACCAAAGAGTTCAATCTTTGTCTCATCAGACCAGAGAATTTTGTTTCTCATGGCCCGAGAGTCCTTCAGGTGCCTTTTGGCAAACTCCAGGAGGGCTGCCATGTGCCTTTTACTAAGGAGTGGCTTCCGTCTGGCCACTCTACCATACGGGCCTGATTGGTGGATTGCTGCAGAGATGGTTGTCCTTCTGGAAGGTTCTCCTCTCTCCACAGAGGACCTCTGGAGCTCTGACAGAGTGACCATCGGGTTCTTGGTCACCTCCCTGACTAAGGCCCTTCTCCCCCGATCGCTCAGTTTAGATGTCCGGCCAGCTCTAGGAAGAGTCCTGGTGGTTTCGAACTTCTTCCACTTATGGATGATGGAGGCCACTGTGCTCATTGGGACCTTCAAAGCAGCAGAGAAATTTTTCTGTAACCTTCCCCAGATTTGTGCCTCGAGACAATCCTGTCTCGGAGGTCTACAGACAATTCCTTTGACTTCATGCTTGGTTTGTGCTCTGACATGAACTGTCAACTGTGGGACCTTATATAGACAGGTGTGTGCCTTTCCAAATCATGTCCAATCAACTGAATTTACCACAGGTGGACTCCAATTAAGCTGCAGAAACATCTCAAGGATGATCAGGGCAAACAGGATGCACCTGAGCTCAATTTTGAGCTTCATGGCAAAGGCCGTGAATACTTATGTACATGTGCTTTCTCAGTTTTTTTATTTTTAATAAATTTGCAAAAACCTCAAGTAAACTTTTTCACATTGTCATTATGGGGTGTTGTGTGTAGAATTCTGAGGAAAAAATAATTGAATCCATTTTGGAATAAGGCTGTAACATAACAAAATGTGGAAAAAGTGATGCGCTGTGAATACTTTCCGGATGCACTGTATAATAATTATTATTATTTAATAATTGCCATTATTAGTGTATAAATGGATATAAATAATTGCATTTAAACGGTTTGCCAAAATCTGTTGTATGTAAATGATACTGTTTTAAATGTTATTGTTTTTTCATCAGAAAACCTGGTTTCCACGTCTACCTGTATTAGTTTAAATGGCACTTTTGCCACTTGCAATATGGTGGACGCACGTATCGTATCGTATCGACTGGGCAACACAGTGAATGCGGCGTCTACCTATATATGTCTATGGCAACCACTGCTCGGGAGAAGGAGGAGGATGAAAAAGCTGCTGCTGCCTGAGAGGAGTGGAGGAAGAAGTACCTGTGTAGTGTATTTTGTTGTGTTTTGTTCACTGTGCTGTGCTTGTGTGGGACTGTGTTGAGCCGGTGGGACATGGGGAAGATGTGAAAAAAAATAAAACTCCTTTTTTCTTTTGATTTTTACACATGCCTCCGTTGTCAGTTTGTGTCGGGTCGGGCGCATATATAGCGCCTTTCACAAATATATACTGTATATGTGTACAGTATATATATATATATATATATATATTAAGAATATCTGCCAAATAATACAAAGAGTACACAACACGTGTTTCACCCTAATTGGGGTTCATCATGTGATGATATTTTGAATCCCCTTACAGGGATCGATCCTCGGATCTCAGCGCCTGAGCTTGCTCTCTCCTTATCATTCCTGATTCTTCCCTAGTTTTGCATTTTGTATGTGTCCTTGTCACTAATGGTAGCATGAGGGGGTATCTGCAGTGGATTCAGGTTGCACAGATAGTCCAGCTCCACCAGAATGGCACATCTATACTTGCTATCACAGGAAGGTTTCCTGTGTCTCCCAGCACAGTCTCAAGTGCATGGAGGAGATACCAGGAGAAGGGCCATTACACAAGGAGAGCTAGACAGGGCTGTAGAAAGACCTCAATCCCGCAGCACGACTGGTATCTGCTCCTTCGTGCGATGAGGAACAGGGGGTGCACTGCCAGAGCCCTACAAACACTTTATGACTTGCTGTGCAGTTTTTGACTTTGATTTTCGGGGTGATATTGAATCCAGCCCTCCATGGGTTGGTTGTTTTTGGTTTCCATTGAATGTTTTTGCTGTGGTGGGCTGGCACCCTGCCCGGGGTTTGTTTCCTGCTTTGCACCCTGTGTTGGCTGGGATTGGCTCCAGCAGACCCCCGTGACCCTGTAGTTAGGATATAGCGATGCATGGATGAATGTTTTTCCATCATTTTGTTCTCAACACAGTATTACTCAGTAAAGATTTTCCACTTGAATATTTTGTTCATAGAGATCTGAAATGTGATTTTTGTGTTCCCTTAATTTTTATGACCAGTCTATATGTAAATATATATGTAGATGGGTGTGTGTATATGTCAGTATAATCAATATATAGTCAAATAGTGAAAATCATATTGAACAGAAAAAAAATCACCTTTAACTGTACATCATATATTACAGTATAACCCCATATTTTGCATGAATGGTGAGAATGTTGTGTCATCTTAGATCAACTTAAAGCAATACTCGACCCAAAAATGATAATTGTTTTTTATGTTATTGACCCCATGTGGCCAAGGAAAACCTTTATCCTTGTTTTGAGTCTATGATAACCAAGGCTGAACAACTGCAAACAATATTAAAAATATTCATTTAAAAAAAAAAATCTGTTGCATTATCGAGGTGTAAAGGCACCCCGTTGAATACTCACAATGTGCCACACGCATGCAGTTTTTGCTAAAATATTGTTAAATACATCTGGATAATCCAAGCAGTGCACAAACAGGAAACACACTCAAGTGGGACTGCACCTTTGAATTGCAGGCTCACCTCTCCGCTCCTTCATTGGTTGAGTCCTATCCGTTGTTCCCATTTGAACAGGCTTCCTGCTTTGGATTGGTCGCCTTAATATTTAATTGCACATTTCAACTGGTGGCAAAGCTTCCCTCGTTTTCAGAAATGGGCAACACTAGCTGTCCATCTCTGATGCTCGGCTCTTTTATCATTTCTTTAACGTCTGTGGCTTACATTATTGTACTTTTTTAATGACGTTCTTCCCATGTGATTTTCTGCCATGAGGTATATTTTTCGCTGGGTTTTGTCAGATGTTTTATCAAAATGTAATATTAGATGAAAGGAACTCTGAATTAACAAATAACACAATTTTCTTGTACTACTGAATTTATCAATTGAAGTCACACTGTGTTGTTTGAAATGTTGTCACCCGCTTGGACCTAATAACTGAAATCCGATTTTGTGTTGATTAGTTCATATGGGTCAGTGTGAATCTGCTACTCTTGGAGACCTGCTACACCATTATGATGTTTCAGGCTGATGTTCTGCATCTTGAGATGGACAATCGACAGCCCTGCAGTTGTTAGCTGTTGCCTGACATGCCCCTAGCAGCTGTGTGCAGACCACTTCACTCTGATGGTGAGGTCAAAGTTTGTCAGATTTACAGTACCATGGGCAGGACTGGGCTAAATCCGGTCTGATTGGTAACCACAGTATTATACAGTTGGCAACAAAAGAGGTACAGCGTCAGAAAAAATGATGGTGTAGGGTTTTTTTGTTATAATAGAGAGACTTGTTATAATTATGAGGGACATGTTTTCAATTGAGTAGAAATTGCAACAGCGGCCAAACTGGAAACGGCTATAAAGGAAGACTTGAACATTGTGCTTATCAATTTCAAACTTTACTTGGACTATTAAAAGCAAATTGACTTAGACAAGCACAGACTGAATTGAAATGACTGTTTGTTTTATTGCTAGCAATATTTCTAGTAGGGGTACCCCCAACGAAACAGGTCTGCCACCTTAGGAGACATTATTCCTGGGATCCATAAGTAGCTACCAATGAAGAATTAACATGCTGACTATTTAAGTAACATTTTTTAAGTCTTTACAGGTGAAAGCTGTTTTTTTTCCTAGTAAATTATAGATGACAGCATTTGAAGTTGAACCCAGAGATTGGGCTGTGATAAAGGTCTGCAGATAAGCTAATCATCCGACTCCAAGTAGAACCCAGCCATACCGGAGATGGGATCAAGTCATGGATGAGGCTATCGACCAACTGACTACTGGATAAAATACTTCAATTCCAGTCTAAGGCATCATTGATCCCTGCTGCTAAGAGCTCAACTGTTATAAGTTATAAAGCTAGTTATGTGCAAGCAAAGCAGAATACAGGGACTCCTAAACAATATGTTTTTAATGAGTCTTTGTATAAATGGGAATACAACATGATTATTATGAATTCAAAGTGGTTAAGAGTAGATATTTTTGGATAAGTGTTTTTGTATGCCCATTGATATTTAGTATGAAATAGTAAGTTACATTTAAGGACCAATGGTTGATGTAGTCTGGAGTTAATCAGAATCTAACACAGCATAAAATATCTATTAAAGATTTTGTTAAGTTACTGTCATTGCAGAGGCACTCCACCATTACTAGTTAAGGTCAGTCCAGTTTAAATATTCTTGGTCTTTGATTGTAATATCATAACAAATAATGTAGAGGTTAACATTTAGGGACATTAATTAACTGAGAAGACTAATAGTAAACTGGCGGGATGGTGTATATAGCTAGTATTTTGGGTGTAAGGGACACTGTCAGTCCAAACATCCACAAGCTTTAGAATAGGGTGATACAGTTCAGGCTGACATGTTGATGATGATACAGGGCAAATGATTAACATTATGGCTTATTGAACATGAGTATTATAAAAGATAACAAAATGAAGTAATAATTTGGCCCATAGGAGACGGAGTATCTTATAGAGGTAGTGGTGAATGTACAGTTTGTGAAATGAAAAGCCCAGATGAAATCTAAAGATCTCTGCTGGTGACAGATTTGAACCTTTAGAACCTTTAATGAGAAGCTTGGGTATAATCTTTGCAATTTGAATGTGACCTCAGAGATGACCCAGTGACTTGCATTTTGGAAAGTAGTGCTGACATCTTCCAAAGGGAGGATTGACGCCTACTGCCAACAAAGTAACTGTTTGCATTAATGTGATAAAGGAAGTTCAAGTTTAAGACCTCAGCTGCATGTAAATCTGGACAACTGTATGAATGAAAGCATTAGGATGTGAGCAGGGTGAGGTGTGTAAGGACTTCATCTCTGCCACATCAGTGGCAACATAAAACTGGGAACTCTTGAGCTTTTAAGACTGCACAAATATTTATTTGTGTCTCCACCAACAGTATTATATTAACAGGTCTGATTGTAGATGAACACACAGAGTTAGGTATATTAGTTATTTCACCATATTTAGGAATTGGGACAATTCTGACATTATGTGTTTAGTGTAAACTAATCTTAGAAACAAAAGCGAAGACCAGTACACTCAGGATTGGCTTCATTTGAACCTAGGATCACAGGGAGCTGTGTTTCTCGAAGCAGGAATTACTCTCTTGATTGCATCATTATGTCCTTGAATGGTATTTTGCTGTTTATTGCCAGTTTTCAAATCAATTGTTGCCAGAATTGCTGTCAGACAAATGTACATCCAAGTTCTTGAACCATGGACATCTTCAACTACAGATTTTGATCTTTTTGATGACAATGTGGGTAATGAAATACTAAACCAAAAGGCTCCCTGGGTGAAGTGCTGGTGACCGCTTCCCAGGGAAGTGCACAAAGTACCTGGGGTGAAGGAAAATGGTTGTTTCTAAAAACTAATACTCTCTCCAAATGAAAGAAGACACACACTATGAACTGTTTCTTTATTATTCTTTTCTAAGCCTCATGTTATTCCCCTGTAAACTTCATATAGAATTGAATCGGACTTCCAATACAACTCGGAGTCCTGCCACGTGCAAAAGTTTGCTGACGACACTGCTATCGTGGGCTGCATCAGGAGTGGGCAGGAGGAGGAGTATAGGAACCTAATCAAGGACTTTGTTAAATGGTGCGACTCAAACCACCTACAAATGAACACCAGGAAAACCAAGGAGCTGGTGGTGGATTTTAGGAGGACCAGGCCCCTCATGGACCCCGTGATCATCAGAGGTGACTGTGTGCAGAGGGTGCAGACCTAAAAATACCTGGGAGTGCAGCTGGATGATAAATTGGACCGGACTGCCAATACTGATGCTCTGTGTAAGAAAGGACAGAGTCGACTGTACTTCCTAAGAAGTGCCAGTTGATTTCATACAAGGGACGCTATTGGCGGATGGCTGAGAAGCTACCCAATCAGAGCATGTATTACGTATTAAATAAAACTCCTCGATGATATACAATATGCTTCCTGTGCGGTGCTTTGCACACTTAAAAGCTCTAACAGCACGTATTGATTTTGGATTGTTTGCTTTTCTCTGTCTCTCTCACTCTCTCTGACATTCTCTGATCCTGACGGAGGGGGTGTGAGCAGAGGGGCTGTTTGCACAGAGGATACAGACGGTCCTCTAAAAAATGCTGAAAGACTACCTTCACATTGCTCCCTTCCTTGCAGCTGCTTTGTCGCATGGTTCTCCGCATATTTAAAAGCCTGAACAGCACCTATTGATTTTTGATTGTTTGCTTCTCTCTCTCTCTGACATTCTCTCCTCCTGACACGCGCACTCCTTTGAAGAGGAAGACATGTTTGCAATCTTTTAATTGTGAGAAAGAACTGACATCTCTGTCTTGTCATGGAGCACAGTTTAAACTTTTGACTAAAGGGTGTTATTTCATGTCTAGAGGGCTCTAATAATGTTAAAAAGCATATTTAGAAGGTTGTAAACAGGTTTTCTATGCTCTAACTGCGAAAATATTAGATTTATAAATAAAGAGTCCTACTTCATGGAAATTCATTTATCACGGTAGAGTCTGGAATGGATTAACCGCAATAAACAAGGTTTACTGCATTTCTTTTTTAATTGAGCTCAGAGAGAAACCACCAATATTTGATAATCCAGAAGGACAGAGAAAGGGGAGAATGATGAACAGAAATTGCCTGAGGTCAGAGAAGGGGGAACAGCTGTTGTTTGAAGGCCGGTTAGGAAATAAGGGAAGCAAAGAATGAAAGTAAGAGATAAGGTGGGAACATTAGTGGTGGCCCGTGCAAAGCCAGCTGGAGTAGGGAGTCAGGATAAACAGCAAATGGGTTATTATAAGCGAGGTCAAGATGATAAGAAATGATTATATAAACTGTGATTTTTGGATTGTTCGGGGCTCAGCTCATTTTGGACTAATTGGGTTATTGTTTATTGCAATAAACGTAATTACTCTGTTTGCCTGTCCTTCGACTCCTAGAGCCTTCTTTCAAGGTGAAAATCTCTGGTGTATTTTACTCCCTGATGGTAACCACAGTATTATACAGTTGGCCATAATGATGTTGTCAATTGGCTTGTGGTGCAGACACTGGCCATTACTGTTACCACTGCCAAATGCTGTGTGGATGTCAGCCCTACTCAGAGTCTTTTCTTCTCCTTCTTCTTCCTCAGTCTGGGTGAGACAGAATTTGATTGAGATCAGAACTGGGATTGTTTCTCACACACACTTCTCCCACCATCTGTTCAGGATCAAAATCTACATGGGATTGTGTGTCACATCTTCAGCCACCCACCTCCCTGAGCCAAGTGTTCTGGTGGGGAACTTGGCCTCAGCCTTTCACAATGCTGACTTTCATGTACTTTTTGGGCTGTTTTGGGTTCCTTGTAAAACTCCTTCTTCTAATAGCCCTGTCTAGTGTCGCTGCTTTATAAACGCTCATAGCTCACTGCCTTGTTCTGCTCAGGTGAAGGACTCCTAACCCTCCACCTATCCTGCAATGATATCTGCTCAAGTAATAAGAGCGAAATAAGTTTACTTCTTAGAACTATCATCTGAACTAAGAGCATCATTACTGCAGCTGACTTTTTGATTTCTACAGTGCCTTCAATACTATCTAGCCATCCCTGTTAGAGGTAAACTCAGATGGATAAGCCTGTGGTGCCCTGGGTAATGGATGGTCAGGCAGACTCAAGGACTGTGTTCTTGACACAAATGTGAGCAACACTGGGGCACCACTAGGAACAGTCCCGTCTCCTTTTCTCTTCGCTCTGTGCACCACAGAATGTAAGAAAATTTATACTTTATTGATCCTGAGGGAAAGTAGCCAAGGATTATACCAAGTTAGATAGAAACAGTTAAGTACACACTATACAAATAACATTAAGTACATACACTGAGGTTGTCATCACACAGTCCAATACAGACAACGTGGGTAGTGCATACAATAATGCCACTGCAATGGGAGTCAGGCAAATAATATTGCTACCAAAGTAATAATAATAAAGTGACACAAAATGAAATAAGTTACATGGTTTATGCTGATAGGATAACATGTTTAAAGTGCCACATTATAATAAAAGGCTTGTACAGTTGTGACCAAGTAGTGAGATATCAGATGTATGTAGTGCATAGCTATCATAGCTTATGAGCAGAGAAGGAGTATCAGGCTCAGAGCTCAACCATCCTTCCAGCCCCTGTTGTAAAGAGTTGAAGAGTCTAATGGCTCTGGGGAAAAAACATCTCTTGTATCCATCCACATTGCAGTTCTGTGATAGCAACCTACCACTAAACAAACTCCTTCATTATGGTGGTGTATAGAGAGTGATGTTCATTGTCCATAATAGACAGTAGCTTGCACAGTGTCCTGCCACCGTCACCAGACAGTCCATTTCCATTCCAACCACGGACCCTACTCGCCTGATCAGCTTGTCAATACATATATAAATTGTCAGGTTATGTGACATGCAGAAATTTTCAGATGATTACACAATTATGGGGTTTATTGGAGGTGGATGAGCCAGTATAGTAGACAGGTGGAGAATTTCTGCAACTTAACTTCAGTAAAACCAACAGCCTGGTCTTTGACTTTCACTGCATCAAAATGCCTCTATGTCTGGTCACTATTTAAGGAGTGGATGTAGAGGTGGTCAACTCCAACAAGTACTTAGGGGGTTCACATTAATGACAGGTTGGACTAGTCTCGGAATACTGAGGAACTATATAAGAAAGTGCAGAGCAGGCTCTTTATCCTTAGGAGACTGTGTTATTTTAATATATGTAGTGACATCCTTCACACCTTCTGTAACTCTGTGAAGGCCAGTGCGATGTTCTACGGTGGGGTGTGGTGGGCTGGTAAAATCACTTCAAAGGAGGCCCACTGAATCAACAGACTAACTAAAGAGGCAAGCTTAGTTATAGGATACACTCTGGACCCTCAACAGATTGTAGCAAAGAAGAGAATGAAAACTAAACCGAGTGCCACTATGAACAATACTGCACATCCTATCTCTAGCACACGAACAACTGAGGACTTTAAGCCAATGAATTATTCAGCAGAAGTGTGCCAAGAAATTCTGCTGGGGTCCTTTATTCCAACAGCAATACGGCTGTATAATGCCTCACTGGGACTGGGACTGCCAAGTCAAAACTGTTCTTTCTTTTTAGTCTTTCGGGTGTCTGTTCAGACCATATTGTGTTTGTGTCTATATGTATTTATCTATCGATTTATGTATTTATTTAGGTGACAAATAAATTCTATCTACAGAAAAAAGTGAAGTATATTACGAGTCAGTACAGACATGGTGCTGACAGACAGTGAGGCAGCGTTTAGCACATCCTACTTCAGTTCCTGGTGCTCTTCAGGTTTTCTTCCAGGGAGTCTTTTCTCCTCACAGTCCACTGATGTTCCAGTAACCTTCTAAAATGGCCCAGGGCGAATATCATCCGTGATCAGATGGCATCTCCTCTAAGCATGGACAGGACAAGAGAATGAAAGAACATGTTACATAGAAATAAAACAAACCGATACATTTTTTATGTGTGAAATGCATTTTCTGCATACAACTAATAAAATTCAATAACAGTAAAATGTGTTTGTAAAATTTTTTATTTTTTTCTTAAAAAAAAAAAACAAACAAGGCACATAAACTTTTTTTCAATACTGATTGTATTGAATGAAGATACATCTATGGAATGCTCTTGGCATAGAAAGTGTAACTGTGACTGACGTCTGAAGGGAATTCAGGCTTTGAGAACTGGCAGCTCGTTTGGTTTTGTTGTTGCACAAGTCATTCCCATGGCGTAGATATACACTTTAGAGTCCACTACAATGTGTTCGTTCTTCACCATCTCTGTAGAATAAAGAGGAACAAAACAAGCAACAATAAAATAAACACTTCGTGGAGAGCTGCTTAAGTGAGTACAGTCATTCAGCCATTTTTGTAGGCTCTTTAAAATCACTGAGATCAGATACTTAATGAGAGATCACAGGTCTGCACTCTGCAAACTGACGGAGCACCGGTGCCAAGTGCTGTAGAGCCAAGTGTGTAAAACTCGCCTATCCTATCATAACAGGGTTCCAAAGTGCCTCTGGAAGCAACATCTGCCTAAGAACTGTGTGTTGGGAGCTTCATGAAATGGGTTGGTGTAAAGCATGCCACCATCAATGGTGTGGTGTAAAGCATGTGGCCGTTCGACTCTGGAGCTGTGGAATTGTGCTCTCTGTGGTGATGACTTGCATTTCACCTTCTGGCAGTGAGAATGATGAATCTGAATTTGGTGCTACCTTCTGGATGGTATAATGCCCACTGTAAAGGCTGGTGGAGGATGGCAGAAAGCCATCATTCATAAAGATATGGAGAAAGTCGAGTGGCCTGTAAACAGACCTGATCCCAACCCTACTGAACACCTTTGGAATGAACTGTAAAACACTGATTGGTCTTCTCATCCAACATCAGTACCTGACTTCACAAATGCACTTTTAGCTGAACGGGCAAAACTCTAAAATGTTGTGGAAAGCCTTCCCAGAAGAGTAGAGGCTGTTACAGCCACAAAGAGAGGGCTATCTCTGTATTAATGCCTATGGTTTTGGAATGGGATGTCCACAAGCCGATATAGTTGTGGTGGTAAGGTTTCCACAAACTTTTGGTCATATACTGTACATGTACATCTATGTCTATATTGCATGGGAAATGTTTTCTGCATTGCATGTTTGTGTGGTATGTTCTTTTGTGCCTTAATTTAATTAAATTTGTGAATGGGTAGACAGCTGTGGGGTTGTGGAAGGACAGGTGCTATAAAACTCACAACTGAATACACATAAATCACATTCTGTGTGTGGGACAGCAAATGTCTATACATGCATATGCCACTTCATGAAAAATTAGAACACACAGCAATGGGGATTGTCAGAGAAAAAGTCAATCATGGGTTCCTTCTATTATTTAAACTCCCTGGCTTCAACACAGGATGAGCAGGCAGCATCCAGTGAACGCCAACATCAGCCCTGGCTCGAATGCCAATTCAGTGCACATTGAGTTTACATACTTTGCCCATCAGGGGATGTGGAGGGAGGTCAGGTGACCACACGACCCAGGCTGAGCTCTAAGCCCACGGCAGATGCGGCAGCCCTTTATCCAGTGTCAGTGTATTGAAAATGTTCAAAACCTACCATCAATTTTCTTGTGAAACTCGTTCACAGGTATTAGGATCACCTCCACAAATTCTGTAAAAAATGAAAGATAAAATGTCCACTGGAGTATTTTCATACTAAAAGAGATGACTGTATCAACAAAACAGTAAAACAACCTACCTCCGTCAGCTGAAAGGAAAGAATAGAAAAATAGTAAGTATTCTGCATCTTCACGGAAAACATACACAGACAGACTTTATAGAGTATCATTGGTGCCATCATTTAAGTAAACATTACAGAATACTTGACATTATATTAACAAAAATAACACAATGCATTTAACATACAAACGTCAAAGGATTTATTTGCTTTATTTAAGTGACTGTTATAATGATGAATAAAAATGAATCTTTAAAAATAAAAACAAAATTCTATCTACTGCTCTAGAAAAATTCTCCATTACAATAACTTCTGTGTAATGTCTTTTAACTTTAAAACAACAGAATGAAAGTGTGAAAATATCTACTCTCACAATGCTTCTTGAGCCCCCTTTGTAAATGTCTTGTATATACAGCACACCAAGTCAATTCATTAAAGATGAGGGAATCAAGTTCACCACAATCAAAGAGGCCATTCTACGATGTTAGTATTAGTGTTATTATGAAGAAACAGAATCAATTCAGAACAAACTCGACGTTTTTCATTAAGCATTTTGCTAGTTCAGTTATTTGGGTCTTAAAATACAAAGCCTTCAGGGCTCAGACCTGTCACCACTGCTTTCATTTTACTCAATAACATATTTCTTCTCTGTGATTTTTTTTTTAACTTCAAATCAGTAAAGCAAAAAAAAAATTTTAATGTGATTATTGCTTTAAGCTAGAACTGATGCTGTTTGTTTAAATATCGAATCCCCACAACTTTACCTTTTGCAGAACAACAGCTGTATGCCTTTTGAGGACAGAAGTGATTTTAGCTCCATCTCAGCTAAACTTTCCATATAGGATTTGTTATTCAGTAAGTTACAGAATTGGTCTGAGTGAACGCCAGTAAGCTCTACTTGCTGATCACATTGATAACGGCAGCAAATGAAGTAAAAAGTGTCTTCCGAGATTTATCAGTTTCCTTAAAGCTAAAATGATCCATGGGTAGATTTCACATCATGGAGATAGAAGCACAATTTTAAAATAGACTGTATTCGTCACCATTTTGAGAGTGGCAAGAAGTAAAACAGACCATACTAATATGGAGTTTGAATCCCAGACAGATGAAATGTAATAAGCAAAAAACCTGGCTGATGTGATGTAGGTCGCATGAGACTTGACCTGTTATGCTGGTGAAGTATTCATTAATAACATATGAGGAAAATAGTGAGGCAACAAAAAGAAAAAGAAATCCATAAAAGGTCAAGTTATGCTGTTATTGTAATAATAACTGTGCTCTGCTGTGCTGCTGACTCACTTCAAGTGGCCTCAAGTATCCAGCGAACATGTGCTTTCTGTGGCTAACTAAGACACGAGTTCATGTCATGTCAACTATGAATGTGTTTGACTTTGCATTTTTCTTGTACTACGTGTATGTTTGATGTGTGTGTTCTTTGTAAAGTGATTTTAATGTCATGTCATCGTCTCTTTGTAACTTATTCACAAACCAAATGACCTATTTGAGACAATACAACTGAATTGAATTAGTAATAATTGAATCAAAGACATATATTTTAAATTTGAAATATTAAAAAAGGCCATTCTATGTTTGCACACGTCACCATTTAGATAGTGATGTCATCTGAAATGCTTCAGTTATATGGTCTACAGCTATATGCCTGTTGTCTTGATGTAAAATGCTGAAGAGGAATGCCAGTTTCTCTAATCAAAAGCTTAGCGATTATTAAGACTCCAAAAGCACCACTTAAGGCTTCTTCACAGCATTTTATTTGAACACTGGAATCCACATCAGCTCTGCCAATTTTTAAGAGGTACTCACCAAGCTGCTGTTTAGGTTTAATGTTTTCTGGATCATCGCCATTAATGTTGACAGTCACAATGTGTGTTGTACAGTTTGTTAATCCAGGGTCTAAACAAATTGCTGGAAGTGGTAAAATGAATGATTATTCACAGCACTAAAATCGCTAAAAGTCTATGATTAATATTAACAAATATTAAAAACCTAACAACTTTACAGTTACGTTGCAAAATAGTGCAAAGGAAAATCTTCCCTTTCCTCTTTTACTAAATATAGCAAATCTTTTTTTTTTAGTAATGGCTACAGGATTTTTTTTTTTCTGAATTGTAAAACTGACCTGGGTCAAGATGTCAATAGGCATTTAAAATTAAAGGAAGAAAACAACTGAAAAATCATCCACATTTAAAATAAAATAATTAATTACACATGACTTTGTTAGTCAAAATAAAGGCAATAACCATGAAAATAGTTTAGTTATGAAAAACACAAAATACTGTTAGCAGAGTACACTATTCTGACTTAGTGTGGCAGCCTAATCGTCTAACAGTGAGGCACACTGACTCTGCTACTGATCTTTTATTTTAATTTGACATTTTTATGTTATAGTATTATTTTATTACTTTTGTTACTCAATAGATAATGCCTTAATTCAAAAGAGCTTACAAAATCAGATTTTTTTTTTTTTTTTTAAACAGTTGGAATGCAGGTGAATTAAATGATTTACTCAGGGTCACATGGTGAGGCAAAGGCCAGAACTGAGTGGCCCCCTTGGGAGTTTAAAGTCCAGTGCCTTAGCCACTATACCATTCTGCCAGCCTTACTCAGGATCTTTACTACTGATCATCAGTCACAGTACAGTGTAGAAATGAACAAGATAACGACACAGTAAAATGCCAAAATAAAATGTCAAAACAATTGAAAATCAATATGCAGTTTGCTCTAACTACTGCAATGACTAATTTTAGCAGGCTACTTATCCAGTCTTCTAGTCCTCTATGCCAAATGATGTTCTTACGAGAAGGTTTTTATTTGGAGTGTGATGAAAAGGAACATTACAAAATAAAACTTTATCACATTTTCAGGCAGATACTGAAGCTGTATACTAATGTGGCACCTATTTATGCTATTTCCTCCTTAAATGAGGTATAATGTTGTAATTTTCCTGTAGTATCACAGAGCAAAGCTCTCAACAACTACAGACAGCTGCATGTAAGCCTATTAGCTGGTTATAATTCACTTGCTCACTGCTCATCTTATGATGGGCGATCTTGTTTATTAAACTTTTGAGTTAAAGATGCAGTCAACTAGTATGTGATTTTGGAAACAAAACCAAAGTATACTGCCTGAAGTTAGTAGTAACATATATGCTATAGGCTTGGTGATAGTTCAGGAACCCACATAGGCTTTAGGCAGTGAAGAAAAGAAAAAAAAAATCAGGCGGCACGGTGGCGCAGTTGGTAGCGCTGCTGCCTCGCAGTTAGGAGACCTGGGTTCACTTCCCAGGTCCTCCCTTCATGGAGTTTGCATGTTCTCCCCGTGTCTGCGTGGGTTTCCTTCAGGTGCTCTGGTTTCCTCCCACAGTCCAAAGACATGCAGGTTAGGTGCATTGGCGATCCTAAATTGTCCCTAGTGTGTGCTTGGTGTGTGTGCCCTGCCCTGGGCTTGTTTCCTGCCTTGTGCCCTGTGTTGGCTGGGACTAGCTGCTGTAGTTAGGATATAGCGGGTTGGATAATGGATGGATGGATGGAAAAAAATCAGTCCTGCAACAAGCTTCTCTTGAACCCCCTGAACCTAAAATGATGTACCACAGAATGTATGACACTTACCTGGAGAAACGCCAATCACTTCCCCTTTGTACCCAGTTTCTTCCAATAGCTCTCTTAATGCTGCTGCCCCAGCTGTTTCATTAGGATCAATAAGACCTAACACATACAATTATAAAAACAATAAACACCATTTTAATGTACAAATTAAAGAAAATAACACTAATCTAACTTTGCCTGTGAGTTACATTTACAAATCCATTTGTAATCTGTTTGAATGGATTATGGTTTTTATTTTTATTTTGTATTTTCCTGGTATGCAGTTTAGTGAACTGGAAAGAGTATAGCTAGCCAATAGTTTTAGCCTATTCTATGCTGTTCAGTGCCATTATCAACTCCTATTAACATTTCTACCATTGACTCCAGAATGTCACATTTTCTGAGAAAATTCCTTAAATCCATTCTTGTAACTTCTCCTGCGTTTGAAACTTGTTTCAGGACGCCTCAAAAGAACTGTTTCAACGCTGGTGGTCTTCCAACTAGTTCCGGTTCACTGATATTAACACACACACACAATGTACTAAACTGAACTGTATGCCAGGAAAACCGCATGAGGCTCCGTAATAAGAGCTGGACTTCAAAGTGGAAAAATAATAATAATAATCTGTTTGAATGAATTAATACAGAACAGGGCTCCATACTACTGAAAAATGAGTCAGGGAAAAAAATTAAAATAAAAAAATCTGTTTGAATTATTTATGAATTTGTTTGAACGGATTATTTTTTTTTTTTTTGCTTGAAACCTACGGGGCTCTATTGTATGCTGTTTATTTATGTACAATTATTTTTTGTCTGTGTTCTTTTGTTGGTATTGTATCACTGTCAGTAGTGTGTGGGAGTCATGCAACTAAGAATTTCATTGTACTATGTACATATGACAGCAGCACCATTTTCAAAGTGCTTCAGTAGACTAGAATGAAAAAGCATTCCTATGGGAATTGGCTTACATGGATGACACATGCAAATACTAAGTAGTATTTTATTTTTATTGTTTAGCAAATTTCCATTAAATCCATTCACATCTTCATATGCATTTTCAGGTGCAAGATTGTCTATCAGCTTAATAATTTTGTCCATATTAATAATTAATTGCATATGTAGCACAACAAAATTGTGCATGACAAATGAAGGTTGATAAAAGCAAGCAGGAGACAGATTTGCCATGGCTTAAGTTCAGGTGTGAATAGTTCATGAATATTCATCACAGAAAGGTCACTATAGAAAATGTATCAATATAAATAGTTCTTTATCCATTTATCCTTCTATCTAATGAGATGCACTAAAATATTTCCATTTTCATATACACTTTGAAATGTCTGCATATAATATTGACACAAATCTCAGAGCACAGCGTATTCCTCAAAGGTCCTCAGGTTAGCCCGATATCTCTAGATTTAAACTTGGACCATAGCGTATACTAATGCATGCTGTCAGATGTGCTGTGACCCTAAACTGTTCTCACTTTTACGGATGCTCAAACCTTTACTGCTTCTGCCATTCCTTTGAACACAGCAGACACACTCTTACAGCAACTCAAAATGACATTTGTGATACAGAAAATATTTTGAGACACACATACAATATCAAACTCAAAAATATCTCAGATATATTTTGACGAGTCAAAATCTGAATAAAATACCAGAACTTTACATTTGAGTTGACTAGTAAGAATGCAAGCTAGAGACAATTAATATATACTATCAGATACATACATCTGGGAAACATTTCCTTTTGACTTTGATAGAAACTTCAATTAAAGGGATCTGTAATTATATTTTGACCAGCTGAATTTTATGAAAAGCAGTTTTAGCTTTAATGTCTTGAGTTAATTACCATCTTAGTTATCTACAATTACATTTTCACCAGTCTTAATTCTAATCAGAGTTATTTAGAATTATATTTGGAATACTCAGAATGTAAATTAGATACCTGCAGTTTCGTTTTGACTAGCGGACTTTGTGTTTAAAACACTTTGACTAGTCAAAATTGTAACAATAGATATTAAGTAACACTGTTGCTATACAGTATTTAAATCAAATACATTAAAGATATCTCAGATTTCTGAAATTACTATTGACTAGTCCAAATGTCATCGGAAAAGTCACTGTGTTTTCACTAGCTTAAAGAAATTTAAATGTATGTTTAATTAGATTTTTGATTAGTCAGGTTATAATTTTAGATACAGTGATACAGAAAATAAATACTAACATAAATAAAGAGGGAATTGGGACATTAAATCATGTTAAAATGTCTTTTTCTGTGCATGTGAATGCAAAGTTACCTTTAAAGATGATCCAATTCAGCAAAATGATCTAAGTACTGCTTTGCCAATTTAATCTATACTAATAAAAGGCAAAGCCCTCACTGACTCACTCACTCACTCACTGACTCATCACTAATTCTCCAACTTCCCGTGTAGGTAGAAGGCTGAAATTTGGCAGGTTCATTCCTTACAGCTTACTTACAAAAGTTGGGCAGGTTTCATTTCGAAATTCTACGCGTAATGGTCATAACTGGAACCTATTTTTCTCCATTTACTGTAATGGAGTTGAGCTCGAAAGCCGCAGTGGGGCGGAGTTTCGTGTGACATCATCACGCCTCCCACGTAATCACGTGAACTGACTGTCAACGCACTATGTAGAAAACCAGGAAGAGCTCCAAAAACCGCTGAAGAAAACATGCATTATATAATTGAGAAGGCAGCGAAACAATAAGAAGCGAGCGAGTGACATATACAACCATATTCATGAGTGCTGCTACTTCGGAAACAAAGCAAGGTGTAAATCTAAACTTTAAATTAAGTTAATCATGCCCACGGGTAATGCGGGATACAAGTTTAATGAAAGGACGCAGGATATAAATGAGAGTTTTGATCACTTTGTTACTAAGTTAAAATTGCACGTGAAGGTCTGTGCTTATACAAATTCCGAGAGACTGTGTTTGTGGGGGATTGACAGTTAAGGCGGGTGGGGGAGTCACGTCATCATCTCCCCTCCTATTCACCTCATTTCGCTCTGAGCTGAGCTCCGCAGCTAACACAAACGCAGTGTTACGGAAGCGACTTTGTGACGCTGCCACCAAATACTCACAGAAAAATCCACAAGTTAATACACACGCTGTCTCTACAGTTTCTCCACACTGAATCCTCCAGGCACTACTTACAAAAGGTTACATTGACAATCGTGTTACGTTATTTTTAAAATGTTTCCTTTTCTTAGCACAAGCACAGCTGAGAAGCTTCGATGCATTTCCTCCATAACGCGTTAAAAAATCACGCATTTAATCACACTTTGCATTACAAACAAAGGGGAACTTCTGTCAATGCATGATTTCCAGGTACACCGATTACATTGATCAGCGCTTCCCGATTCATTTTACCCTCGCACCCCCTTGGTTTGAGAAGAAGTATGAAAAAATATGAGGTTAACACAGAAAAACAGATCACCAATTAAAGCTTTATGAATAATCGATTCGCCATCAATAATTGTTTTGGTAAAGCCATACTCAGTGTAATCCTCCTTCCATTTTATAATTTTTCAGCCACTAGCCATGATTAAATGAACGGTAAAAAAGTAAGAGCGAAGCGAGGGTGACTTATTCAGGCAGGCAGGCGACAGGCTCAATAGCTTGAATTTGGATATAAGTAGGTTCTATTTAGTCGCCAGAAATATCTTTGTTAGGAATGGAAGTTGAATTTAGTCTTTAAATTTCTATAGTAAAGAAAAAGTTATGCAATGATGACTAAATTTAACTATATAAAGTAAAAACTTTTATATATAAAGTCATTCCCGAATATATAAAATCAAACCTTGATTATATAAAGTCACTGTCGGAATAAATAAAGTCAAAACTTGAATATATAAAGTCAGCGTCGGTATATATAAAGTCAAAACTTGTTTCTGAATATATAAAGTCAAAACTTGAATATATAAAGTCAGCGCTGAAATATATAAAGTCAAAACTTGAATATATAAAGTCATTCCCAAATATATAAAGTCAAAACCTGAGTATATAAAGAAGGCGTTGGAATATTTCTGAATATATAAAGTAAGCGCTGGAATATATAAAGTCAAAACTTAAATATATAAAGTCAGCGTCGGAATATATAAAGTCAGCGCTGGAATATATAAAGTAAGCGCTGCAATATATAAAGTCAAAACTTCAAAATATAAAGTCAGCGTCGGAATATACAAAGTCAGCGCTGGACTATCCATCCATTTCCTAACCCGTTGAATCTGACCACAGGGTCACGGGGGTCTGCTGGAGCCAATCCCAGCCAATCCTGGGCAGGCCACATGCATCATTTTCAAAACATTAAACGAACAGTGTTTTTTTAATTTATTTTTCTGAATACGTTTTTGTTACCTTAATTCAGTTCAGAGTCGTTTCAATCAATATATTTTGACTTTCACTTTATATATTCAGGAGAGAGTTTATAAATTTCGACGCTGACTTTATATATTCAGGTTTTGACTTTATATATTCCAGCGCTGACTTTATATATTCAGAAACAAGTTTGACTTTATATATACCAACGCTGACTTTATATATTCAAGTTTTGACTTTCTATATTCGGGAATGACTTTATATATTCAAGTTTTGACTTTATATATTCCAGCGCTGACTTTATATATTCTGACGCTGACTTTATATATTCAAGTTTTCACTTTATATATTCCAGCGATGACTTTATACATTCAAGTTTTGACTTTATATATTCAAGTTTTGACTTTATATATTCCGACAGTGACTTTATATATTCTGACGCCGACTTTATATATTCACAAAATCAATGTATTTGCCTGTTTGGCACCCCATAGTATATGTGTGTGTGTATATATGTACACATGTATGTGTGTATATATATCTATACTAATAAAAGGCAAAGCCCTCACTCACTCACTCACTCACTCACTCACTCACTCACTCACTGACTGACTGACTGACTCATCACTAATTCTCCAACTTCCCGTGTAGGTAGAAGGCTGAAATTTGGCAGGCTTATTCCTTACAGCTTCCTTACAAAAGTTGGGCAGGTTTCATTTCGAAATTCTACGCGTAATGGTCATAACTGGAAGCTGTTTTTCTCCATTTACTGTAATGGAGATGAGCTTGAAACCCGTGGG
>JANRMT010062792.1:57616375-57634370 GCA_026402145.1 Polypterus bichir lapradei
TTTCCTTTTCTTTTTCATAACTTCTTTAACACACTACTTCTCTGCTGCGAAGCGCCGGTATTCTGCTAGTCTATAATAATAAAAGGCAAAGCCCTCACTCACTCATCACTAATTCTCCAACTTCCCGTGTAGGTAGAAGGCTGAAATTTGGCAGGTTCATTCCTTACAGCTTACTTGCAAAAGTTAAGCAGGGTTCATTTCGAAATTCTACGCGTAACGGTCATAATGGTCAACAATGTCCGCCATGTTGAACTTTCTTATTTATGGCCCCATCTTCACGAAATTTCGTAGGCGGCTTCCCTGCGCTAACCGAAACCGATGTGCGTACTTATTTCAGTGGTATGACACCACTGTCGGCCGCCATATTGAACTTTCCAACGTCACTAATTCTCCAACTTCCCGTGTAGGTAATCTTCAAGAAATTCGGTACGTGGGTTCCCATCGCTAACTGAATCCTACTTACGTACATATATACGTCCATAGCCTGCAGTTCGGTCACCGTGTAAGGCGCCGTTGGGTCCCCCATCCCAACGCCTCCCACATTGTTGGCTGCCTGCCTATATAGGGCCGTCTGTCGCTCCGGTCTCTACATTCCCTTTCTTGCTTTGCTACGGGATTCACGTTTCCCTGCTGATAACTACAGCCTTTTTATTTAATCCACGGCTTCTCCGGTGTTTTATTGTTCGTTTATTACGATTATAGTTATTGTGTAGGTATTTTAGACTTACTTTACATTGTTCAGGTACCCATTTCCTTTATCGTTCAAACCACACCCTTTTTAACATGTCTGTTTAGGTGATCATCATCGATTAAAGAACTGTCACTTACCAAGTGGTTTCCATGCCCGGAGATGGCACCTACCTTTTCCATTCTCTTTGTTACATATTGCACGGCCATATCAGGCTCACTCTTGATATCCGGAGGAACATTGTGTCTTATGTATTGAATGACTGGGACAGGTTCAAGGTGTGGACTGATGACGGTACAGGAGATAATTATAATACACACAAGCACTATAAGAGTGAAATGCTTAAGCCCTTCACCTATGGTTCTGCATGTGAGTTGATGGCTGCCGCTGAATTGTTCGGATGTCGCTTTCAAGTGTACCGAAATGGCCAAATATTTTACACCTTTCGACAACCATCAATGTCTCTTAAACATCTTAGATTCACAGGTGACGATTTCAGTAATGGACACTTTGATGTTTATGAATGTTTAAACTCTCAAAAGCTGGATGTGAAATTATCGATGAAACCGGTTGTATGCTTACAACGCTTGACAGATGCCGAATGTCACTTCAACACAAGTCCTGCAAATACTGTCATAATTGAAACAAACCATGAAACTCAAACCAATTGTGACAGCAGCATTCCAAGCTGTGAGATTTGAAACAAGATTACTTTTCACATGGCCAACTGTACGTTGCATGCTCAAGAGTAAGCTCAGCGCACAGCTTGGTCATATTACAACCGGAGGGCCGAAATGACAATGTGGTATACAAAGAGATCCTTAACAAATAATTATTGGTATATTTTCCCTCAGTTTAAAAATGTTTAAGTTTCTTCTTAATAAAACTTTTAAGGCAGTACTTCGCCGCTGTGAAGCGCGGGTATTTTGCTAGTATGCACTATATATGCATGATTATTAAAGTAAATTTTATACTCCATCAGTTAAAATTAAATGTTAAATTTAATTACCTGCTGGAAATTCAAGACAATAGCATCCGATTGGTGGTCTGAACTGTTTAACCATAACAAGGCAGTCAAAATGTAGAGTTCTTTTCAAAGTAGCAAATATTCCTACACCTAAAAAAACAAGTGAGTAAAATGCTTAATTATTATTGAGTAATAAAATTAAACACTTTTTAACAAGACAAGCAAATTAAAAAAGAAAACTCAAAAAGATTAATTCTATAAAAATCTAATTTTGTTTTAAAATGTCACATAAATCTTCATTCTGTACATTACACATTAAATACTTTTGACATGTACTTCCTTTTTGGGTCAATTTTGTTACTGCTAGTTAATCACTTATAACTCACTGTAAATACAGAAATACAGGTTATGTACTCCTGCACATAAATTTTAACTTAATCAAAAAATAAATTAATTAGGTCTTAGAAAATCATGCATTTTTTGGACTATCGTTATTAAACATTTTTAATTCAATTTAAATTTATTTTAAATGACAAAGGAGCATAAATAATGCATTTAACAGAAAAATCTGTCATTTTGGTGATCCCAAATGTCTGTGGGTTTTACTGATAAGATAAATTACAATAAAGCACAAAATGTTTATACTGAGCTGGGAATAAGTAACCAATTAATTTGATTTTCAAATTATATTCAACTAGTGAACTTGTCTTAACACTCTTTGATACTATAGTTACAAAAGTGAATTGTCATAAAAGTCAGTCATTTTCTAACCCACTTATTACTGAACAGGATTGCGGGGGGTGCTGGAGCCTTTTCTAGCTAGCACTGAGCACAGGACAGGAACAAACCCTGGTCAGGGTGCCAGTCCATTGCAGGGCAAAAACACACATGCACCGCAACTACACACTAGGGCCAATTTAGGAAATGCCAGTCCACCTAACCTGCATGTCTTTGGATCGTGGGAGGAAACCCATGTAGACAATGGGAGAACATGCAAACTCCCTACAGTAAGGACCCAGGACGCAAACCCAGGTTTCCTTACTGCACTACCACTGTGCCACCCTTGTCATAAAAGTACTATCTGACAATGCACCACATTATATGTGTACTAATAATGGCCAATGGATGCTTTCAACAGGGAAGATCACCATGTGCACCTGACCAGGGGCCTCATGAATAAACAGTGCATACGCACAAAAATGTTGCAAACACCTGTTTTCACGCTTACTTTGAGATGTATAAAAACCAAATGCACATTCTCACGCCAACTTTACCTTGTGTTTATGCAAGTTTCCACTCGGTTTTGCAATCTGGTGGCACCCAGTGTCAAAGCAGTGCTAATGTTCCTGTGTGGTTTCCCATTCTTTTCTAGATTCACATCCCTGACACGGCTTTAACAAATACACTGAAATTAACCACATATCATTTATAAATTTAAGGCACCTGATTGTAATCAGCCTGTAACAATAAAATGGTCCACGGAATGGCCAAACTATTCCAAATACCATAGCTGCTTTAGCATTGTTAATCTCAGTGCACCACTCAAGAGTATTTTAACTCACTGTATCCGAGTGTGGAATCACAGCTGTACAGTGTCGAGAGCACAGAGGATTATCGGGATACAGCTTCTACCCTGCAGACCATTTATAGCACACGATGCCTCAGCCATGCACACAGTCTATTTGAACTTCTTCCATTCGGCAAACGCTTCAGAGCGTTTCCTTCACGAACTTTCAGGTTCAGAAACAGTTTCATCCCAAGAACTACAAAAGCACTCAATCAGTCCATCAAGTGCTCCCGGTAGAAAAGTTTATACTTAGAATTACAATTACCTCACTGCAAACTTACACTACAGTTGTAATATTGCAGAACCTGAGCCACTTTATGAACTATTTGCACTATCTGCACTATATGTACTTATGCTTTCATACTGTATATCTTTCATTGTTTTTTATCGTATTATAATTATTATTGTTGTTATATTATTTTATAGGAAAATAAGTTTATGGAGGGATTGCATATTGAATCTCATTGTACCATACAATAACAATAAAAAAATTCAATTCAATAGAAGAAAGCACGTATTTGCAGATGATTATGACTGGCTTCTAAGTCGATTTACATTTCCATAAGCTATCTTCTTGGAGCTCTTGATATCATTTTTAATATGAAATGTATTAAAGTATATGTATTACATTATATAGATACATTTTTAAATAATGTACTGTATATTGTTAATAATTAAACGTGTGGGTTCTGCCTTCCGCTGTATGCTTGCTGGGACTGGATGGATAGATGGATGGAGTAATTAAACATGTACTACGAAGATATTTTAATGATCCTTAAAAGTTTTAGAAGAGACAGCACTACTGCATTAAATTATTTCATCGAAGGTTGTGCACGTCCCAGCAAGCATCTTCTGGGAGGCAGGAACAATCTCTGGACGGGGCGGCAGCTCATGGCTACCACAAGCTGTAATATCATGAATGTAATGTATTCTGTGTCCTGTCGGCGTAAGAGAAAGCCCGTTTAAGAAGCATGTAGTGATTCATACGCATAGAGCTCATAGAAGAACACATACAATATGAAGTATTTAACATGCTATTTTAGTTACGATGGGATCTCAGAAACACTAGTAAATTCAACATTGATTTTAAGATCAAGTTTACAACATTCTACTTTAATGACAAACTAAACTACAAGATTAAAGTGGAATTTTTTTCCCCCCAATGTGCCCCTGTTCTTTTCTCTGTACTCTAACACGCTTCCATATGACACTCAAGACAGTTGGCTACAACTCACCTTTTCATGGCAACTTTGATATCTGACCACTTCTTATTTATTTCGGGCAATGTGCAACTTTCTGAACTTGAACTTTCGAGTGTCTCCGCTACTCTGTATCACTCGATCAACTTCCTATTGTTGTTTATATACCACCGCTTAAGCCAAGAAATAGTAGTTTTTCCTTGCCTCCACTTCGCATTTGCAGAAATTCTTTTTTTCACGTGTTTTTGCCATTGTCTTTTAACCAAACACTGAACAGGGAAGATGTTTATTTTGATTTGCATATTAAAGTAGCAAAATTCTGTAAAGAGTTGGGGTGGGGTGGGGTGGTAGGCGCATGCACGTGCATTACTTTTCATGCTGACCGAGATTTATGGAGCTAAAGTGCATGGGAGTTGGCACGGTTTTGTGCATCTGAATATTTTTGTGTGTATGCACATTTCCACTTTTGTCCATACACCATGTTTTAGTGTGAGTTCTATGCACGGTGTTATGCATGAGGCCCCAGATAATTAAATAATGCATTTGGAATCTTCAGAGAGAGACAGGGGATAAACCAGGAAGTTTTTGTTTAAAAATAACTATTTTAGACATCATTCACACATTATGATTTAATCGAGTTCACCTACCATCAGCAGAGCAAGTCTGAGATTTTGTTGTTCTTTTTACAGTTTCCCAGGTTCTAAATCAGAAGAAGAAAGTTAACAACATGTTCTGAAAGCATAGTTAAGATTTAAGCACTGCAAGTATCTTAAATCTATTTCTAAATTAGTTAGGACACTGTGAGGTTCTTATACAATGAATAAATATTTTAATGGAACAGATTTGCCACTCTTGAGCCCAATAACTCATACAGACCAAACATAAAACACATTTCTTTAAATATCTAATATGTTTAATACAAATGCTGCCCTTTTAGATCACCTCCCATAAACAAAATTAAAAGTCTGTCCCATTTATCTTTTTCAGTTTCCCTTTTTATAGTTCAACATGTGGGTCATGCAACTGTCCCTTCCTGTTTCACTGGCAAAAGTACATACTATTCTCTATAAGGACTGATTTAGTCCTGCTTAAATTTGAGATCCTACCACATGGAAAAAAATTCTAACAAATTATTTTGAAATACATTCACTCTCTCAGGTGGTTATGGCTGGGTGTGAATCTAACACGGTAGGAACAGGCATACTACATAAACTGAACAGGCAACCAGCCTATTACAGACAACACCATATGCACCATCCGCAACTTCTTGTGAAGGAAACTTAGGATGTTTTGCAGCATGGAAGAAAAATCATTGCAAACTTTGAGGCACTACTGAAATACTGGATTTTCATCTTCGTAGATGCAAATTAATATCATGTTTAAAAAAAAATTGATAATACAATAGCAAATAAAAAATGTTAACCAGTCAAGGAATAAAGAATGTTAGTTTAATCGAAGTGGAGGAAGGCTTACAGCAGGTTAAAACCAACAGAGCAATGGGCCAGATGGCATATCAGGTAGGCTCTTAAAATCCTGCTTTAAGTAGCTCTCTCCAGTTTTTCATTTGCTTTTTAACTGGCTTCTAACCTGTGGTATTGTACCTAAGCTGTGGAAACAATTAATCTTTACCCCTGTTACTAAAGTTTCCAGGCCATGCTGCCTAAATGACTACAGACCAGTGGCACCCACCTCTTTTTCAATGAAATGCATTGAACATTTGGTGAAAAGCATCTTAATGATAGAGACAAAGTATTTCCAAGATAACAACCAATTTGCTTATTGTGCAAACATAAGTGTTAAAGATGCTCTGCTTGTTGTACCAAATCTACACATTTCTCGATAAGCCTGGTTCATGTGTCAGAGTACTATTTGGATTCTTCTTCAGCATTCAATACCATACAGCCTCATATACTGATTGAGAAACTGAACAGTATGAATATTAACCCATTTATCACATTATGGATTCAGGACTTTCTTTTAAATTGTTCACAGACAGTCTAAGTACAGGACACTTTTTCAAATGTCATTCATTCAAACTTTGGAAGCCCGCAAGGGTATGTCTTACCATAATTACTATTTACTCTGTACACAAGTGACTTGAGACAGAACAATGACCACCGCTACATTATCAAGTATGCTGATGACACCATGCTCATAGGATGCATATTTGGGGAGGATGAAAGCCACTATCTAAATCAAGTGAACTGTATGTTAAACTGGTTGCAATAAGAACTCTCTCATTCTGCATGTAAAAAAAGACCAAAGAAATTATATTTTAAGAGACAGACATCGGAATGTTCACCCACTGTTATTCAGGGGGAGCAGGTGACTGAATATAAATACTAGCTTACATAACAATCTTAATTCGAATACAAATGCAAAAAAAATATTATCTTAATGCAATCAGTGCTTATTTCTCCTCCGTAAATTGAAACTATTTAAAGTAGACAAAAATTATTCTCTAAATGTAATCAGCACTTATTTTTCTCTGTAAATTCAAACTATTTAAAGTAGACAAGGACATCATGTTTATTGCAGTATGATCCAAACTGTTATCACTTTCAGTTTCATTGACTGGTTTAGTGGTCTGACAAACCAAATTTATATAAGCTCCAGCAGACTACTAAAGCATGCAGCTAAAGTTATTGGGGCTGATGCAAATGATTTGGTAAGTGTGTGTCAGAGGTCAATGCTAAAGAAACTGGAACTCATCTCAATTGATGACACTACATTAAGAACTTCAGTAAATCAGGATGGATAGTCACTTTGAAAACCCACACAAGTTGCTCTCGAAATTCCTTTCTTCTTAGTGCCAAACGACTTTTTAATAAGGAATATCAATGAAAACAGTAGAGGTTTGATTTGTATCCTGTGACCATTTTTGTGTAAATATACCAAAGTGCCATACCTTAACCTATCTTGTCTCTATTTGGTTTGTTTTATTTCATTCTGTCAGTTATTAAATGCAACTGAGAAGTCAAAGCTCATGTTTTCTTGTGTAAACATGACTAAATAAAGCAACCTTGAAAGAAAGCCGTAATTGCTTATGATATTGAACTACATTCTCATTTAAAACAGCAAAAATTCAATGTGTTTAAAATCCATATTAGCCTGCATACAATTCCTAAGAGTTTTTACATTAAACATAAAAAATAAAAATTCTTCAATCTTCAGCAATTTATTTGAAATTGTAGTTATTACACATCTTTCCAACCTTCTGTTTTTAACAAGTACTTTGTGTAATCAGACTTTTCTCAATAACATAAAAATCTACATATGCAATCTTAACTATAAATATAAAAATATAAAAAGATTAAACAATCTCTAAAATACATTAATATTTTTGCAAACATATTTATCCAAAATGGTAAAAATTACTGGAGCATAATAAAATTCAAGGGTGGACAAATTGGACACATTTTATTGGGTTATTTTAATACACTTTCTAATGTTACTCAAATAATGTTATGCTGGACATTTTCTTTATATATATGTGACAGGATTCCATTTTCTCTCATATCTGCCCATCCCATTAAAATAACTCCATAGTTCCCAAGTTATTAAACAGAAGGTTTTCCTTGCCACACAGAAGTGTTCGTCTCACTTTTAGTTAAAATGTACTACCAGCCCAAGCTGCACAATATATGAAACTGTCTTTGAGAAACATAGGAGGGATACTTAAATTGCATTTGCTTAGATTGTATCAATAATTTTCAAAGTGCTCACGTTGTGTGTTATTTATGCACAGTCTTTATAACATCTGTAGCATTTATGTTAGTAGCACAATGATGTATTTCTAGCACATACATTATTCAGAGTCCTGGGTTCAGTGTAATGTACTCATGACAATAATAACCTGTAAACTTTTACACATATGCACATACTACATATTCATACTCTATATGAATTTATGTTTATCCATAACAATGCTTAGTATCTATTTAAATATTTCCACAGCTCAATAAGTGGGAGTTTAAGCTGCACTGTGTATCAGCAATGGGGACTGATGGACAAACTTGTGGCTTAACTTTAGCATGTTAGCCCCTAGGCTACACTGCAAGCATTAAATAACTAAATGAAACAAAGTATGCCTTTTACTCTTCTGGAAACAAATATTATATTAATAACAGAAATGTTTGAAGGTTGCTGTTCATGGCTTCAATCTGCTCTACTTTCAATCTGCTTCTGCTGTATTAGAGCAGATACATAAAATTCAAAAAAGATCTTTACTCATTTCATGACCTAACAACGTTTTGAAAATTGTAAATGTAATGTGTGCTACAAAATCAACAACATTGGACAGAGCAGCTTTAATGTTCTTAGAGAAACTTAAACGAAATACATGTTTGTGTTTTTCTATTACTGCTATCTTGCTTGCCTTTAACAAATAACATAGCTAACTGAAATATTAACTTTTGCTATATACCCATTTCAAATAAAACAAATGTTTTGCTCTCTACATTTTAAGAGTTGTTTTTTCTGAGAATGCTACCTTGTTTTTCCAGAAGGATCAAGATAGGTAGTCTGCTCAAGTTTTACCCATTTTCCTTCTGTGATTACCTGAGAAAAAACAAAGTGTAAAATGGGAGTTTACACATAGTTGCTCATAAACAAAATATTAAATACAGTAACTGAAGCAACAGCAAAATATATAAAATTAGACAAGACGCTTGCATTTAAAAATATAAGCTTTATGTATCATTGTTAAAATAGATCATAAGTTATATACTCTTCTTAAGATTTAAAAATAAAATTAGGAAAAGAGTCTAAAGGACTTAACATGATTAAATAATTAAAGACAACCCATATATACCATTAAAATATACATAAGTATCTGAAATATAATTGTAATTACTATTACCTCTTCTTTAATGACAGCTGGTTGTGTACATTTAGCTATGTCTGTGACCTCTTCGTTGCTCATGTTATCTGCTGAGATTCCTTTTAGTCCAGTGGCTCAAATTCCAGAATTGAGAAATCCCACAATAGTCAATAGTTTTATGTAAACACTGGTTAGAGATCAAATGTTCCCTGGCCCAGCTGAATGTTTTTAAATGGTTATATACAAATCTTCATACCTGAGAAAAAGAAATGCTTTAAAAATGTACTGCAATGCAAAAGGTTCTACTTTTTATTTTCATTCTTTTAAGATACACAACTAATACATAATATTTACAAAAATTATGGGCAAGTTAAAATACGTTCTTCTGGTACTTCAGACCCACATTACTGGTGGGTAACCCTAAAGGTATTTGCAGAAGTATCCAAAATCCTCAAACTGAGAAAGAAAGTCATCAACCTACAAGTTCTGTTAAGAATGAAACATAGATGGAAAGTAAATTTCACATTACCTGAACTTCTTTTTCCGTTTAAATACAGGATAGCTTTCAGTGAAAACACACAGAAATTTTCTAAAAAGAAAAAGAACAAAACAATTAAAATGAAATTCATAGGTGTCAACTTTGCAATCTAGGTACCAGCTGTCCCATCAAGCGGCTTTAGAAAATGAATGGATAAAATCCATCTAAGAGTTGGACTGGTGCCCTACCCTAAATTCTTTTGAGCCTTTTTCTCTTTTCTTTAATAATTACTATTCTTCTCATGTGCTTTATGATGTTGATATATTTCTGTAACACTGCCAGCGCTGGTTAAGTGACTTCCTGACATAACACACTAGATAATTCGTTTGGAAATAACCTCCTGTCTTGTGTTTTACTGTCCAGTTCCTTAACTACAAGGAATACTATCTACAGTGGAGAATTTAGTATGATTAATTAGTGGCATCACTGAGAAACATTGTAGTAAGAGTAATATCATCACCAGTGTTCTTTTTTTGCAGGCTAATTTGTAGTATGCACTTTTTCCACTTTTTTTCAGTTCATGGTTTTTGAATTACTGTTCAAGAGTGAGCCCTTTTATAACAAAACTGCTTAACAGCTATGTTCCTAGCTACTGCCAAGTATCTTTCCCTTTTATCTGTCCATAAATACCAGTAGAATACATATCATCTGTTTCATTGTGACATTTATTATGAGAGGCCAAACTGAAAGCAACATGACCACTTTTCAGCACACCTGCCTTCTCTTCAATTGTCATTCCTGTTTATTTCGGAATGTTTTCAAGAGAAACGTCATTTTCCACATATTTGTCTGCACTGCCCTATCAAGCAAGGTTCCATAATGTATATTTAACAGATGACTCAGAAGAATAGAATACAGTATAGTTCATGTGTTTAAATAGGAAGTCATACAGTCAGTCAGCAATAGAACAGGCAACCCTGAGCTTAAAGACATAGCCACTATACCACACTGTCCAATAAAATATCAAATTCATTCAAAAATGTTACTTCATTTACACAGTATTTAATGATGGATGGAGTGTTTACAGGGTTTTTTTTTTCATAAAGCAGCTGTGGCCAACTCGATCTGCACCATTACTATTTTTTATTATTCCAACATACACAGGATAACATGTTCATTTTCTATTGAATTATCCCAGTCATACATTTAAGCAATGTTTACTATAAGAAAAAAGGCATGTGGCACAGAAGGTATCAATAGTTTTACCTAAATCTTCAAATATAATTTTCCTCCTGGCATTGTTGTGGTGAAAAGAATATGTGGGCTGCGTGACATAATCTGCCCTCAAGGGGAACGAAAAAACCAGAACTCTTAATTTCACTATGCATTTTTGTCCTAAGCTCAGCTCTGTCTATACCATTGAGTCTATTGGCATGTAGCCTTTATGGTCAAACCTCTCATATGTATTCTGCAAAACTCTCAAGAACAAAATATATCATTCTCAGTTAAGAATATTTTCTAAGACAGCATACAGGTGCATCTCAATAAATTAGAATATCATTGAAAAGGTAATTTATTTCAGTAAATTCAAAAAATGAAACTCATATAGATTCATTACACACAGAGTGATATATTTCAAGCGTTTTATTTCTTTTCATGGTGCCGATTATGGCTTACAGATAATGAAAACTCAAAATTCAGTACCTCAGAAAATTATAATATTACATAAGACCAACAAAAAAAATGATTTTAGTACAAAAATGTTGGCCTACTGAAAAGTATGTCCATGTCCGCACTCAATACTTGGTCTGGGCTCCTTTTGCATGAATTACTGCATCAATGTAGAGTGGCATAGAGGAGATCAGCTGTGGCACAGCTGAGGTGTTATGGAAGCCCAGGATGCTTTGATAGCAGCCTTCATCTCGCCTGCATTGTTGGGTCTGGTGTCTCTCATCTTCCTCTTGACAAGGTTTAGGTCAGGCGAGTTTGCTGGCCAATCAAGTGATACCATGGTCATTAAACCAGGTATTGGTGCTTTTGGCAGCTTGTCAGCAGAGGGAAGTATGAAGTGCTCTAAAATTTCCTGATAGACTGCTGCACTGACTTTGGACTTGATAAAACACAGTGGACCAACACCAGCAGATGACACAGCTCTCCAAATCAACACTGATTTTGGAAACTTCACACTGGACCTCAAGCAACTTGGATTCTGTGCCTCTCCACTCTTCCTCCAGACGCTGGGACCTTGATTTCCAAATGAAATGCAAAATTTACTTTCATCTGAAAAGAGGACTTTGGACCACTGCACAATGGTCCAGTCCATTTTCTCCTTAGCCCTGGTAAGACACTTCTGACGCTGTCTCCAGTTCAGGAGTGGCTTGACACAAGGAATGCGACAGTTGTATCTCATGTCTCAGATACATCTGTGTGTGGTGGCTCTTGAAGCACTGACTCCAGCCGCAGTCCACTCCTTGTGAATCTCCCCCAAATTCTTGAATGGGCTATGCTTCACAATCCTCTCAAAGCTGCAGTTATCCCTGTTGCTTGTGCACCTTTTTCTGCCACATTTTTTCTTCCCACTCAACTTTTTATTAATATGCTTGGATACAGCACTCTGTGAAGTCAGCAGTCTTCCCCATGATTGTGTGGCCCACTGAACCAGACTGAGAAACCATTTAAAGGCTCAGGACACCTTTGCAGGTGTTTTGGGTTAATTAGCTGAGTGGAGGAGTGTGACACCATGTGTCTACAATATTGAACTTTTTAACAATATTATAATTTCTTAGATACTGAATTGTGGGTTTTCATTAGCTATAAGCCACAATCAGCAAAATGGAAAGAAATAAATTCTTGAAATATATCACTCTGTGTGTAATGAATCTATATATATGAGTAAATATATGAGTTTCACTTTTTGAACTGAATTACTGAAATAAATTAACTTTTCAATGATATTCTAATTTATTCAGATACACATGAATGTGACAGGTACTTTATTTGAATAACTAACTACATTAAGCTGTTTCAATTGTGTATCCCTACTCTGATGATTTGTGCTTGCACAGCATGTTCCAACCAATTACAAGTTAATCAGACATTACTTTAAAAATATTTTAACAGCATAATATTTACATTAATTTTCATTAGCAGACGTATTTATCCGAGGCAACTTACTAAAAGAAATTAACATAATCAAACAAACATCAGCCTGGGGACTGTTTGGGAACAAGCGTTACAGAGCAAGGCTAAAAAATTGATCACCACAAGTGAACAGCTCAGAACAAAATACAAGCTAGTTACAACAATTCCTAGATTACAAAAACTTACCAGACAGAAATTCACCAAATGAGAGAATTTTCAAACACTTCCTAAACACATTGAGAGGTTCAGAACTTGGAATAGAGGAGAGCAGCTCATTCTATGAGCTACACATGAAAAAAATCTGGACTGAGATTTGATGCCACACAGAGGTGTCAGCTCCAGATGCAGTTCATCAGCAAATCTGAGCGGGCAAGAAGTAGCATAGGACCTCAGAAGTGTCTCCATAAATATGGGTGCTGACTCATTAACTACTCTGTAGTCAAACATCAAGGATTTACACTATACACGTGCCGCTATGGTGAGCCGATATAGTGATCTGAAAAGAGGAGTGACAAGTGCTTGCCTTGGTTGGTTGAACACCAGACATGCTGCTGCATTTTGAACATCTATCAAGGTTTTTTAAAAGTCGGCTTAAGACCTACTTGTTTGCTTCGGTCTTTCACTGCGTATGATGGGATTGTGGTGGAAGTTATAATTGGTTGTTTTATTAATTTGCTTTTGGATGATTTTTTGTACAGCACTTTGGCGCAACCTCTGTTATTTTAAATGTGCTTTTATAAATAAAATAAATAATCATAATCTAATCTGCAGCAACCTGATGACACATGCCAGTGCTCCTGCCAGCAGAGTGTTGCTGTAGTCCAGATATGGCATGACCAAAGCCTGGACCAGGAGCTGTGCTTCATACTTTTTTGCAGATATTGGCAAGACTAAGAGACTGTTGCAACATAGTCAGTGAAGGACAGCTGGTGACAAATATACGTGCTTTGATGTAGTATGTTATTACTTATATAATGGAGGGTTATGCTTACAAGATATTACAAATTATCAACATGTATTCTAAATGCCAAACTAACTCAGACTTAACAGGGAAGTTTCCATTTTACAACTTACGCACTTGTAGGTGCTACACACACAATAAAATAACGTAATTAAAACTCTGAAAAAAAAATCTATTTTGTAGTTTTGAAAACTACAGTATTAGCTGGGGTTAATATATTAAAAAAGGAGGAGCCACTTAAACCACCACTAAGGTAAAATTAATCTAACATATTGGTCTGTGATACATCAGAGTATGGTACGTTTACAGAAACAGTGACTAGACCGCAAGTGCCGCTAACCCAACGAGCGGTGTCATACTTGTAATGAATTGTAATTGTGCCAGTTGCATGAGATGGAGGATGGCTGCTTACTGATACTTTCTAAATTTGTGATCTTTACAATAAACACTGATAAATTAAAAAAAAAAAAAAAGTTATATTAATATTTCGGTTATACGTTGCCATTCTCGAAACCTTTCAAGTTAGTTATTTCGCGTGTCAAAAATAGCTATGAACTAAACTAACAACATCAAACTACTAAGAGCAACTATCATAACCCACATTATTACAAACTGAAACTGTCCATAACATAACGACTAAATAAAACAGGATTAAAATTCTGAAATTCAGGTATGAAAGTTAGTGAGAATACATGCACCAGCTTACGGACATCATCATTTAATAAAACAATCCATAAGCAAACTGGTGTCAATGAAATGGTCGCTACAATACCTTAAGACTAAAATACTCTTACGCTCACCCTTCCCTTTTCAACAAGTCCCCTGCATGCTCGATTACCAGATATGTAAGAGTAACTGTAATTATTATGTAGTCTGCTACCATCTGTATGCATTGATAAAGAGGAGCGCGTTCTCACCGCAGACACTCAATGCTCTCGGGTCTTCACTATGCGCTCTGTTCAATAAGCAACCCTGACTGGCACGGCACTCATTCCAGTCAGGCGCGACAACTTCCGGACTGAAACAAACACGAAATTCGCAGAGCTTCAGTCCACGTGGCAAGCGCTCCTGAACATTTCAAAAAATGTATTTCTTTAAATTGCCGCTTGTGTTATTAAAATAAATAAAAAAACACGAAGAAGCAATAGTGGAAAGTTTTCGACCGATTTCGCCGATGGCATACACGAATCGAAAAATCGCACGAGGTGTTGTGATGGAGGGAACGTTTTGGGGGTCGGACACTTCCTGTTTTGTATCACCAGTATGAAGAAAGAGCAGGTTGTGAATTGTCAGTTTTCCATTTGGTATCCCATTTTCAAAAAGCACACAATTAAAAGGTATGTGGTTGTTAAGAAAAAAATAATAATTTATCTATCGTGTCAATTTGATTTTACGTTTATACTGCGAAGCTGCAGTGTTAAAGATATGTAGACTATATGTTTCAGTCTGTCTCGACTGTGTCATCGTTCTTCATTAGTTTAATGATGTTGAATTTGTGAATTATATGTTGCTCAATTCATATTAAATAAGTGGAAAGTATTATTTTTGTTTTAGTAAAACTTAAACAGACTTCAAGAAAGTTATCAGCAAACAATAGGTTTTATGCAGAGACAATTCACGCAAGTTAGTGAATTTATTTTAAATTCATCATTTTAATGCCACTTAAAATTTGTATATCTATACATAATTTACAGTTTCCTTTCTTGGAATACATCATTTATGAGGCGCTTTACAAAACAAACAATAATAACATATAAAGGCAAATAAAATTAAAGGAATAGAAAATAAAGGAAACAAGTAAGTGATGGTATAGGAAATCGCCTGCTTATTATTCTGGAGTTTGAAGTACATGTGCTGGGCACGATTTTACAAATTCCTCTGCAAGGTCAGATATGGCTTGAATTCAGTCTTCAGCTGAGAAACTTAAGTATTAATATTAAAAATCTAATCAAGAAGACACTTTTATTGTCTTCTCTAATATATAAAACTCAAAATCTGTATATATATGTGTATGTGTGTGTTTGTGTAAACATGCATTGTTTGTTCAGATCAAGGGTACTCGGTTATGGATGTCTGCAGTGCCAGCAGGTTTTTTGCTTTAACCTGTTTTTTAATTGGAACCCAGCTGTTTACAAATAAAGCGATATTTTTGGGGTCTAGTTATAGTTAACATCCATCCATTATCCAACCCGCTGAATCCGAACACAGGGTCACGGGGGTCTGCTGGAGCCAATCCCAGCCAACACAGGGCACAAGGTAGGAACCAATCCCGGGCAGGGTGCCAACCCACCGCAGGACACACACAAACACACCCACACACTAGGGCCAATTTAGAATCGCCAATCCACCTAACCTGCACGTCCTTGGACTGTGGGAGGAAACCGGAGCGCCCGGAGGAAACCCACGCAGACACGGGGAGAACATGCAAACTCCACGCAGGGAGGACCCAGGAAGTGAACCCGGGTATAGTTAACTTTCTTGTTACAATTCAGAACCCTTATTTGCTTATGTTAGTTTTAAACTCCTGCATTTAGGTTTTGTTTCCTTTATTCTTAAGCAGATATCAATCAATAATGAGGTGCAAATGAGAAAGGAAACCCCAGCTCTCCAGCCAATGTGCTTCCATTTAAACTTGTGCACATGAATCAGGAAGTATCCGTGTCAATAAAATGTTTGGAATTAAATGAGAGAAAAGGGAAGGACCACAAAATTATAAGGGTAAAGTTCACAGACAACAAAAAAAAACATATAATTAAGAAACAAGTTTCATTATCTGTTAGACCTGTCTTTTAATTGCAAAACAGGTTGGAATTGAAAACCTGCAGTTTCTGTGAACCCCAGGTCTGTAATTGAGTAACTTGCCATAGACTATGTCCTGACCCAAAATTTTGACCCTGGGAGTACTGTTTTGTTTTTTCCCCTTTTTACTACAGTTAGAATGACAATAACACCAGAAGAGCTGGAAGCCAGACTAGTAGACAGAACATAAGAGGTTAAAATTACTTACCAGGGCAACACCAAGTGGTGCTTCTAGTCTACTACTATAAAACAAAAGGCTACTCTGTGTTTCTGTTTGCGGTTCCTCCAAGCAGTCTGATTGATCAGTTTATCTTTGATGGCTCAGTGCTGGGATAATAACACGTAATGTTAATAGGTGTGAAATTCAATTCCTGATTGTGACAATTATTGTTATTTTTACAGAAAAGGAGATAGTCTCCTTAGCATTATGTTTACCCTTGGATAAACAAGCCAAAAATGTTGATTTTTTTTTTCCACATGAAAAAATATTATGTGTAACAGAAACATGTAAATACCAAAATGATTTTATGAATACATTAGGGAAGGTGTGTCTACTGTCCACTGCTGTACTGATGAAGATTTAATGCATGTCCTTTGTGTGGTATGTTTTAAAACCATCAACAATACACAGCCAGACAATGCAATCGGGACAATAGCAGTGTTTTTCTTTGTGCACTTTTCTTACCTTATTTATGTTCCTTTCAGTTGAGATGGTGTGTCAGTGTCTGATCCACGTGATGGATGCAGCCCATTGTGTTATTTTAGACTACCACTGCGCAAGGCTTAGTGAGTTCCACATTTTCTCTGACACAAACGACTGTAATGCTGTAAACAGTGCTTAGGGTGCTAATGTCATTGTTACCCTTGCTTTTGGTCACAATCAGTTTGTCACACAGCTGCTGTCACACCTTGGTCAAGCCTCACGTGACTGAATTCAGCAGGTATATTACAGCGGTTTGGTTGTACAGTGCCATATACATCAGCGTCTGATGGTGAATTCACATTATCATCACTATCACAAGATGCAAGCAATTTCAGTTCCAAAACTGGTTTTAAGGTTTTTTTGTCATTGTGTTTTTAGTTGGAGGCTCTGCCTAATCCGTAAATATTGTTTAGTTACCATAGAGTTACCATAAAATGGCAGAACACATGAAAATACTTTTTTTTTTTTTTTTTTTTTTATTGGCACCATACTATTATTTCATCCACTGGGAGGCAGTGGAATACTGTTCATAGAGTTACAGTATTCAGGTTTAACATTGTAAAGTGAATCATTACATTCCTAGAGTCTGACTTGGGCATAATAACATAAAAAAGGAATGAATGATTATTTGAAAGGAATGAATGATTATTTCAAATCTCCAGGACCCTTG
>JANRMT010062792.1:57659370-57680517 GCA_026402145.1 Polypterus bichir lapradei
TATATATATGTATATATATGTATGTATATGTATGTATATATATATGTATATATATATATATGTATGTATATATATGTATGTATATATGTATATGTATATATATATATATATATGTATGTATGTGTGTGTGTGTGTGTGTGTATGTGTATATATATATATATATATATATATATATATATATATATTATGTATGTGTGTGTGTGTGTGTGTGTGTATGTGTATATCTATATGTCATTTTTTTCTTTTTCTGATTGCAGGTTTCTCCAGTGTAATGATGATTCCCCTGATCCCCAAATAAATTATGAGGTAATTAAACTTGTATGTCACATACATAGAAAATGGCAGTTTACACTGAAACTGACTTGTGTTTAGAGCATAACTCGGCTAGGATTTTTTAAAGAAAAAATAAGTAAGATCTAAGTAAGACCTGGATCCTTTTTGTACCTGAAGCTCAGATAAGAACCTCCATCTTGGTGTATTTGTCTAAAGTGTCTGATTTCATATTGATCTTTTGAAATTAAATTTCCTGTTATTTCATGAACAGATCTTTTGATATTTGATCTACTTTTGCAAACTGATGCATTGTGTATTGTATTCTTCACCCAAGTTGGGCCTGTTTATAGTTAGCACAACATTCTACCAAGAGTCTATCTTTTCTCCTTTTTTTTTAATTTAACATCAAATTTTTTTAAAAAAAATATGGTTTGGAGACTTGTGGGTTCTTATATCTCATCAGACCAAAATATCCTGTGTAATTGAGCATTTTGCAGGCGAGTTTGAAATTGTCAGAATGAGGATTATTGCCTCCAAATACACAGTTGTGGTCCTCTACTGGAAAATAGTGGTCTTTGTAGGTTAGCTAGGAATGGCTGACCCAGTTAGAGGAACTTGGGCATCTCAGGGTCTTACTGAAGAGTAAGAGTAAAGATAATGCAGACAACCAAGGACTTTGTGCAGTAATGGCTACTGTTTTGCAAAGGTTGCACTAGATTTCTGTCATAAAGCAGGAACTAAGACCAACCCTAGACTAAGTATATCAAACTCAACACCCACTGGCTGAATCTGGCCCTTGGACCTTTTTAATGCAGCCCACATCATCAAAATTCAGAACAAGTTACAGTACCACTAACCTGGGATTAAAATGAAAATGGACTGCTTATAACGTCCTGACAAGAAAAAGTGAAATGAAAATGAGACGCTACACTGCATAAATAAACTTTACTGTTTTAACAAGGTACAAAAGATGTGGCCATCTCACAAAGGAAATGCTAACTTAATTTCACATAAACTGTTGCATTCACTTTTTGAAGCTGCAAAGAAGTTCTGTGCTGGCAACTGGTCTTTCCATTGCTCACCAGACTGCTGCCTCCGCACCATGCAATTTTTGCCTTTTCCTTCACTTGATTGTTTTATGTGGACAATCACCAGTTACATGCAATCACAATCTGTTTCTAACTCAGAATACAGTCTGTGTGCTGCATCACCAGCGCATTTACAGTACATCTGTTTTTTAAGGAGGCAGGTGCCATTGATTGTGTTGCATGGAATAATGCTGGTGCAAACAGATATGTTGCTTTAGCAACAAATTCTTGCTTGTGTCCGGACTGCCACTCTCTCTTAGGCTTTATGTGCTGACCAGGGCACCCTTTGCACCTTGGGATTTGGAAGACAACTGTACTAAGCCATACGGAAGCGCTCTTCTGGTAAACATCCTTCTTTCTTTATTTTCTTCAGGTGCATGTTTGTAGTTTTACCATTGTTTTATACCTTTGTCCTTTTTTACAAGCCTGTCGTTTTGTCTTTTCTTCCACTCTTGTCATTCATGCAGACTTTTGGATACATACTCATACAGTACATAGATTTTTCTTTCTGCTTTTTCCTTTATTGGCAGTAGACTGCCATTTTGAGTGGTTTTAGGATCATTGATGTGCTTGTTATAAAACTTCAGAATATGAGTAATCAAAGTATTCCAAGGCTAGAGTTCTTCCTTAGTGCTGGACTGATCATCATATACAGTAATTTTTAGCTTTAGCATTTTTTGAACAGCATAACATATCTAATATATGTAGCATATTTATTATATGTATATTATGCAAGGTTTATATTACTGTTGTACTTATCGTTATATTATTAATATGAGCAATTTCTGAAAATTATACAAGGCCCCCAGTCATACAATGTAATAGTTATGTGTGTCCTTTAGTTAAACATATTATTTACGTTTTAAAGCTGGTATTCTGTTTGTAAAACGGAACTAACATCAATCAATCTACCCATATTTTTTTATATCGTTATATATTTATATGTTACTTGCATTTACATATTTTGCAAACACAATATACTCAGTTGCTAATATGTTCATTGCATTCATGTACTTGACATCTGTAGTAAACTGCTAGTTTTCTTTGGCATCATTTATTAAAAATGGGTGGAGGGGATGGGACAGGGATCATTTACAGCTTCGCCTAGGGTGGTAAAAATGCTGTCCCTGGAGCTGGCATCATCTTTTCTACTCAATGCTGATTTTGTCTCTATGGCTGTTGGTATATTTCCTATCCTGCAGCAAAGTCCAAGGGTAAAAAAAGGCGATAAAGACAGTTTTAAGGCAGAGATGAGGCAGAGTATGCAATTGTGATAAACAGTAGTATACCAGTGTGTCTTGTTTGTGAAGAAAATATGGGAAGAGTTGTTTGTTGATATATTAACGCCTCACATCAGATATTCAAAGTTTTATTTTTGGCAGTTACTAAAATTTAATTTGGCACCCTGCCTTAGACTCATCCTGTTAATGTACCATTCACATCCCCAGTCACGCTCACCTTCATGAGCACTTGGTTGTGGCATGAACCTGCTGTGGTGATTTGGGCATGTAATGAATATGGTCCCTGGTACAAGGGAACACTGAGAATCCACTGGAAAAATTGAATTTTTTGACTAGGTTTCAAGTCCCTGAAAATTTGACATTTTGCAGTCTTTTTTACTGCTGCGTCATACAATTACTTAAAGGCCATGTTTAAAATAAGTAATGATAAAAGAAGTATGATAGCAGTGAGAAATGAGATTTTTGGCATTTTTGCCCCTCACGTTTTTCTATCATGAATTTTAAGGCTGAGATAAAATTTTGGTAATTCACCAATGTGTAAAACCACATGAAACTTAGTGTATCATAAATTACTGGTAGCATTTATTAATTGCAGTAAAATACAGTGGCAAATATTATATCTCTCAATATTAGCCTGTCATATTTTTTTACCCTGGCTCCTTATGTAATAATTCTGGTTACTGCCCATAATAAACAACTGACCAAAATTCAACGTAATGTCAAATTTTTAAATGCCAAAAATAATTTTATATGTTCAGCATGTTGTAAGGCTTTCGTTGTCTTACTGTACCCATGACCCATAAATTCCAATGTAAAATGTCAGTGCAGGCAAGATTTTTTTTTTTTGAAATTTATAGAAAACACTGGACCTAAGAACACAATTTAGCACATCATATACATATATATCATCTTTGTGTAGAAATAGCTTTTACTTGAGAAATGCCAAACGTATGTTTTAAGGCCTGGACTGACCAATTTTGTTGTATCCTCTGTCTGTCATTAAGGCTGCAATAAGTGTCACTGCTTTGGAAAGCATGGTGCATTATTCCTGTTACAAAGTAGGCAGGTACCTATTCACCTAATGACTACAGACCACTTGAATCTCAGATCATGAAGATCTTTGAGAAGCTGGTCCTGGACTATATGAGTAATGCTGAGGCAGACCACCTGGATCCACTTTAGTTTGCCTAACATACAAAGATTGGAGTGGAGGATTCAATTATCTATCTTCACCATAAGACTTATTCGTACCTGGACAAAGCTGGCAGCACTGTGAGGATTTTATTTTGTGATTTATTTAGTGCTTTCAGTACCATCCCTATTAAGGGGTAGGCTCGGATATATGCACATGGATGAGCCTATTAGATCCTGGATAATAGACTGTCTCTGATATGAATATTTATAACACTAGATCATGCCACTTACCACATTTATTTGATGATTCACTTATAGGGGTTCAGACAGAGTATAGGAGTCAGGCGAAGAAAATACCTTTGTGGTGCAGAAAGAATTGTCTGTAACTTAACATCAGCAAAACCAAGGAATTGGCTGTTGACTATCAACTGTACAAATGAGCCTTTATGCTCGGTTACTATTCAGAGCCAACTTGTGTAGGGGGTGAATTGCGGCAGGCACTTTGGGGGGTCCACATCAATGACAGGCTGGACTGGTCTCGTAAAACAGAGGAACTATATTAAAAAAAAAAAAAAGAGCAGAGTAGACTTTTTTTTTTTTTAAACTCGGGGAAACTCTTTATTTAATCAGAGTAGTGTCATCCTTTACATATTCTACAACTCTGTTATGGCCAGTGTGATTTTTCTTCTCTGTGGTTTACTGGGCTGATTAACAACACTTCTAGAGAGTCCCACTGAATTAACAAGCTAATTAAAAAGACAGGCTCAGTTATGGGGCACACTGTCAACCCCATGGATATGGCAGCAAAGGCGAGAATGAACAAAAAAAAAAACAGTTCCATTATGAGCAATGCTGCACTACCTCTTTCAGTCACACGGAATACAGTAGACCCCCGCAAAGTCGCAGTTCATGGTTCGCGTATTCAGCCGTTCTCTGATTTTTTTTCTTAGAACCTATCTTTTTTTTGTGGCAATACTGTGCTGTAGAGAGAACAGGAAGAAACCGCTGAGGGAAACGCGATTTGGGATGGTGAAAGTAGCCAATCCAAGAGCGTTATTCATTTCTCCTTACTGCTGATTGACTCTGCTGCCATGTGACGAGTCTCCTGGTGAGTGGGTTTACCACCGCTGAGTGAAACGCGGTTTGGAATGGTGAAAGTAGCCAATCCAAGAGCGTTATTCATTTCTCCTTGCTGATGATTGACTGCTGCTTTGTGACACGTTTCCAGGGGCCTCATGCATAAACGGTGCATACGCACAGAAATGTTGCGTAAGAATGTTTCCATGTTCAAATCGCGATGTATAAAACCTACACTTGGCGTAAAGCCACACACTTTTCCACGGTTCCTCATACCCTGTCGTACATAAGTTCTCCGCTTGGTTTTGCAGACCGGCGGCACCCAGCGTCAAAGCAGTGCTAATATTCCTGTGTGGTACCCTTTATTTCTTAGAACCACATTTCTGATGTGGCTTTATAAATACACTGAAACTAACCGCATATTGTTTATTAGTGTAATGCATCTGATTGTAGATTACCTGTAACAATATAATGGCCCAGGGAATAGCCATAGTATTCCAAATACCATAACTGCTTTAGCGTTGTTACTCTCACTGCACCATCTTCTTTTTCTTCTTTCAGCTTCTCCCTTTGAGGGTTGCCACAGCGGATCATCTTTTTCCATATTACTCTCACTGCACCACTCGGAGTATTTATATATCACTGTATCTGAGTGGGGAATCACAGCAGCAGCTGATCGGAACGAGAGTTATCGGTATACAGCATCAGACACACACTGCCAAAGCCACAACAAAACGTTTCAAAGCCTTTCCTGTACGGGCTTCATGGTTCAGAAACAGTTTCATCTCAAGAACTATAAATGCACTCAATCAAGTGCTCCTTGTAGAACTGCTTGTACAGTAATCCCTCCTCGATTGCTGGGGTTGCATTCCAGAACCCCCCGCGATAGGTGAAAATCCGTGAAGTAGAAACCATATGTTTTTATGGTTGTTTTTATATATTTTAAGCCCTTATAAACTCTCCCACACTGTTTATAAATATTCCCTGCACAGTTATACAGCATAAATCTTTTGTATTCTCTTAGATATTAGCTAAAATTCATTGAAATTATGTATGTAAACACACTGTTTATATACAGTAAAACCTAAATATTATTTTAAAGATATCGAGCGTCTCCAATATCACATATGTTACAGGCATTATGATAGACAGACCACCAGCAATAAATACATACAATGCAAGAAAAATTGTATACAGTAAATGTGTGTACAGTGACACTAAACCTACGTACATGTACTAAGTACTGTAAGTAGAAAATTAATTATGGTTACTCACCAACAATGACATGACGACTGCTCCGATAACGATGAGTTTAATTTTACTGCACAACAAGGGAGAGCGTTACAGCCGTTCTAAAGGAGCCTCTTCAGGCGACTGTGTAGCACCGCCATTGTTGTTCTTCCGGCAGTCTTCAATCCAAATCCCTAAATCGGATTCCATCCGGACTACTGCCTTATTACATCCACTTACTACTCGTTTTGCGCCCTGGTTAAAAGGACACTGCAGCCGTAGATCTTATATTCTTTTCCTCCTTTTTAAATAAAAAGAATCATGGACTTATTGATGCCGTAATGGCGTCCTACAGTGGTGTAGCTTTTCCCTTCCTTCAACATATCCAAAACTTTTACCTTTTTGGCAGTCATTAGCATCTTCCATTGGTGCTTGGGCAGGGCCCTTAAAGCAGTAGCAGGAGCAGATCGTTTTGGAGCCATAACGAAGGGCTTGACTATGCACAAAGATAAGCACAAAAGAGCACAAAAGTTAACTCTTTACACAGCGAAACACGTTGATGCTGAATGAGGGAGACGAGACTTCCTGGTTAATGCCACGGAATCGAATTCGGTGCTCCATCGCTGAGCCAGTCAGCACACAGGAACTTAACTGCGTGCCCTGATTGGTTAGCTTCTCAGCCATCCGCCAGTAGCGTCCCTTGTGTGAAATCAACTGGGCAAACCAACTGAGGAAGCAAATACTGGAAGTAAAAAGACCCATTGTCCGCAGAACCCGCGAAGCAGCGAAAAATCCGTGTTATATATTTAGATATACTTACATATAAAATCCGCGATAGAGTGAAGCCATGAAAGTCGAAGCGCGATATAGCGAGGGATTACTGTACTTGTAAGTACAATTACCCCACTGTAAACTGGCGCAACAGTTATAATATTACACAACCTGCGCCACTTTATAAAGCGCGTATTTACATATGATGACGATATCATTTTTAAGATGAAATGCAGCAAAATATGTTGATTATATTATACAGGTAAAACTTTACCTTCATTTAATTGTTAATAATTAAACATGTGAGGACACGGTTCCGCAGCGCTAGCAAGTTCACGTATTGTTCCTGCCTTGCGCGCTGTATATTTGCTGAGGCTGGTGCAACACTGGAAGGATAGATGGATAGAATAATTAAACACGTACTATGAAGATATTTCAATGTACCTTAAAAGTTTTGAAGAATTGTCATTGTAAGCTTACAGATGGCTTAACATCTATTACAGAGCTGATTGTGTGGCGATTGGGTAATTGGGGAAAGAAAAGTAAGGACAGGAATTGCAGGTTAGTATATTTGAAAGAGACAGTACTGCTACAATAAATTATTTCATCGAAGGTCGCAGCAGCATCTTGTGTGAGACATGACCAATCACCGTGCCATCGTGTTCCCATGTTTAATAACATGCTTTCGTTCCAGTCATCATGAAAATGATATCAAGTATACATCAGTATTTTAATTATTCAGAGAGCTGTAATATCATGAATGTAATGGATTCTGTGTCTTGTTGGAGAAAGAGAAAGAACGGAAGCACATAGTGATTCACACACACAGAGCACATTGAAGATCAAATACAAAACAAAGCATTTAACGTGCTACTTTAGTTATGATTGGATTTGAGAAACTAGTAAATTAAATGAATTTATGATGAAGTTTATGATCTACTTTAATGACAAAATAAACTACGTGATTAAAGTGGAAATTTCAAGATTAAAGTTGACATTTCGTGCTTTTTTCCCCACTGTGTGCCTATTTTTTATTTTTTTTTGTCTGTACCCTAATAAGCTCAGACGGTGGGCTACAACTCGCCTTTTCACGGCGACTTTGATATGTGACTTTTTTTTTATTTTGGCACTGTGTGACTTTGTGAACTTGAGCTTTCAAGCTTTGCCAACACGTTATGTCACTCGATCAACTTCCATTTGTTGATTATACCACTGCTTAAATCAACAAATAGTACTTTTTCCTTTACCTCCACTTGGTATTTGCAGAAACTCTTATTTTCCCCCGTGCTTTTGCTGTTGAATTTTCGTAGAACGCTGAGCTTAAGGGCTATTTATATTGATTGGAATATTCAAAGAGGCATAATTCTGGGAGGAGACGGGGCGGGACAGAAGGCGCATGCACGTGCGTTACTTTTCACGCTGACCGGGATTTATGGAGTGGAAGAACGCAGAAGTTGGAATACGCAAAGATTCCTGCATCTGGATTTTTCTGTGCATAAGCACATTTCGGCTTTTGTGCTTACATCATATTATAGTGCAAATTCTATGCATGGCATTATGCATGAGGCCCGAGGTGAGTGGGTTTACCACCGTGGTTTGGGATGGTGAAAGTAGCCAATCTAAGAGCGTTATTCATTTCTCCTTGCTGATGATTAACTGCTGCTTTGTAACGCGTCTCCAGGTGAGTGGGTTTACCACCGTGGTTTGGGATGGTGAAAGTAGCCAGTCCAAGAGCATTATTCATTTCTCCTTGCTGATGATTGACTGCTGCTTTGTGACACGTTTCCAGCTGAGTGTCCTCGTGTTTTCCGTTTTGTTATTGTTTTGTTATTCTTAAACGCATACGATGTCTTCAAATCACCCTGCACCTTCTAAGGCTTCTGGAACTAAGCCTAAGCGCCAGAAGAAGTTTAAAACACTCCAGGAGAAGGTTGAACTACTGGACTTTCTCCGGGAACTAAAAAGTTATGCTGCAGTAGCGTGCCAGTATGGCATTAATGAAAGCACCGTACGCTACATAAAGAAGAATGAAGCAGCGATCTGGAGTACCCTATCTGTAAGTTTCTGTGATAGTGCCAAAAAGGTAACGACCATAAGGAATAAAAGTATCATCAGGATGGAATCTGCCTTGGCACTGTGAATCACCGACTGCAGGAAGAACATCCCCTTGGACAGTAACATCATCCATGAGAAAGCACGGAAATTGTGCCAGCAGGTCACTACAGGAGACAATGTAGCAACTTCCTATCACAATGTTCCTGAAACCTATAAAGAAAAGCCAGCACAAAACCCCACCAGAAGAAGACCCGTACAAAGATACGACTCCTCCTGAAGTGCCTGAAGAAGAGACGCCACCCGAGGAGTTTTAAATCCTGTGCATCGTACTGCACAGCTACTTCATCATCATCAATATCATTCATCATTGGTGAGTACCCGTACATTTTACTGTATTTTAATTAAATGGAATTATGTATTTACTCTACATATAATAAAGAAAACGACAGCGCATACCAAAGAAAACGCGCTTGCATGAATTACAGTACATATAGCAGTAACATCAGTATTTTACATTCTAGCACCGTGGGAGACATAGCAGTACAGTACTGTACAGTAGATGGATTTACCTTTACATTCTATTTTTAGGTAATGTATTAAGCTGAGTTTGCAACGAAATTAAAGTGCTTTGGGGGCATACTGTATTTTGGGTTGAAACTATACTGTAAAAATAGGCATTTAAAAGGCATTTTTTTAACCACATCCAAAAGTAACGGTTTTTCACAATTCGCGGGTGCTCTAGGTGCATAACCCCCGCGAATTTGGGGTGTGTACTGTAGTTTCAGCCAATAAAGTGCGTCAAGGAACGCTACTAGGGTTCCTTTATACCAATGTCAATACGTATGCATAATGCTCCACAGTAACTGCTAAGTCAGAAGTTTTCATTTTGGTGTATATTTGAGAGGGTTTGTTATGTAATAATATCATTTGTTTATTTAGCTTCTGTAAAAAATGCAAATTTTCCCATGGGAACAAATGAAGATCTACCTCTCTCTCATGGGTGATATAGGTATTTTTTAAATCAAATGATCATTCTAAAATCGTTGTATTATTATTACTGAGGTTGTCTTTAGTATCATACTAAATTTGTTTGGAGATCAGAAACAATTAAGCATTATGTATAAACAAAAATAGAGGAAATCAGGAAGGGGGTAAATACAGTACTGTGAAAAAGTATACCTTGATTGTGAAGAAATAACCTATACGTGAAAAATACCACACTTATCCTTTAAACTAACACGTAAAATATTTTGTCTATTTTTCCTTATATGTTTAGTGAAGTTATTATGTTTACTTTCTTTAAAATGAAAATAGTGTATGAAAACTTTTCAACAATTTGGTATGCACTCTCAGTTAAAGGCAGCCTCAGACCTCTTTGGGTTAATTTCTGTGGTCATTGATGGACATTGCTTAAATAAGTGGACAGCAGAGTAGAACACTCTCTTTCGTAGCTACTTTTGTTCCTTTACTCCTTCACTAGCCTTAAAACGGTGGCAGCTTTGGACAGTATTCATACTTAGAAATGAGAAAACTGAATTTTGAATAGTGAACTATCTTATCAGGTAATATAGCTAACCTTCTCTTGGAGAGTCACATCATTATGAGGTATTCTAAGTACTTAAAAAGACTGAAAGCCCCCACAGTTTGGAAAATGTTTGGGGATTGCTGCAATAACCTTAAACTTTGGAAATTACAAAAAAAATATTTGAAAGTAGAAGGTGATGCTTATTTTAAATCCAGGATATATGAAGACTTTTCTGAGAGTCAGAGCTGAACATTACAACAAAAGAGAAAATAAAATAAGCATCAGCAACATTTAAAGGCCTTTGTATGATCAGTGACAACAATGTGAAAGACATTTCACCTGCTGAGACTTCCCACATACAGACAAACTAAACCAATTCTAATGCAGATAGATAAGCAAAACCTCATACACCCAGCTTCAGTCATACAAAAGACTCTGTGCCACCAAAGGTGCTGTAATGTTTAAATTCATGATGTAAGGCAGGTTTTCATCAGAAATAATAGCTGGAAAGCATCTGTGTCTGATCCTGTTTTAACAGTACCACTGAAATCCTGTGCTAGTCAGTTTGTGCTCCCTTTTTTGCATTTGGACCCATAGCACTCTGCAAACTGAGAAGTGAAGTATATTACGAAATGACTGTCTGTGACCCTTAAAGTGAAACCAAAAGGTGGCAAAAGTCAGGATGAATGATTTATACATATAAGACATTTATTTGTAATCATTTTCCTTTTTTACATTTTAAAGCTTGTTCTGAGGAAATGGTGTGAATTAATTCCTGGAGGAGAATTCAGATGTTTTGTAAAAGAAAACAAACTTATAGGTAATAATACTTTACTTTTTCAGCTCTGTTCAAGACTTTAAAGCATTATATCACAAAACATTGACTTTTGACAAATCTAGCATAATTTGTATACTGTACTGTGACATCTAATATAGTTATTGTTTAATATGTTCTACTTTAATTTTTTCAGATTTTTCAGTAAAAAAACAACAGTAGTACATTTTGGTTACTTATTAAAAACACCATGCAGAATTTACTTAAGTACCGTATATATTATTTTATTTGTTATTAAAAACTAACACATTTCATGAAACTGTAGCAAATAAGAGCTTGTAGATCAGCGTTTCCCAGCCTCAGTCCTGGGGACCCCCTGTGGCTGCAGGTTTTTGTTCCATCCAGATTCCTAATCAGTGACAACTGATTTAATTAGCTGACTTTTTTTTTTCTTTTATTCGACATTCAGAAAAGCACAGCAGCATGATTTTTACATTTATAAGACATTTAGAAATATTTCTGCTTTTGCTATAGATATACTCTCTTTTGTTGATTTCATTATATTTTGCCCTTTCTTTGTGCAGTTTTTCCCCTTCGTTGTATCTTATTGATGACAATTAAAAATGAGCAAAGCAGACACAGGGGGGTCACAGTACCGAGGTTGGGTAACACTGCTGTAGATAGTAAAAAGAAAATTAAAGCTCTTTTTTTCAGATAAATAACCAGCCTACACTTTATTTAGTACCTCTTTATAGTGAACACATTTTCATGATGCCTTGCAAGTATAAAGCTTTATTATAGTTGTGTATATGTATATTTTATTTATAATTGGAGCACAGGTAGATTAAGTGACTTGTTTAGAGTCATAAAGTGGGATAAAGATTGAGATTGAACAAAAAGCATGTTGCATTAGGCCAGACAGCTTATTGCTTCTGAAATATAGCTTTGCGTTGCTAGCCAGTAGATTTCTTTTGGAACTCAGCGTTTTGTCTGACAAGGCTTGTTAAAAACATATTTAGTATAAAGATGTTTTCATGTTCTCCTCGTATGTGTGTGTTTCTTCACATACACGTCCACATTTCAGATTCATAAATGTTAGTTTGAGTGGTAACTCTAAACTGGCTGCGTATGAATGAATATGTACTGTGTTGGGCTAGTTTTGTTTTCATGTTTGTTCATGTCTTGAACTTGATGATGCCTGTATATGTTCCTGCTGCAAATGACATGGCCTTCAATATTCATTTTCAACAAGTTCCTGAGTAAATACATATTTTTTTATCTATTTTTTTCTTTCTTTAAGGTATCTCCCAGAGGGACTACACACAATATTATGATCATATTTCCAAGCAGGAAGGTGAACTTTGTAGATCCATTCAAGATTTCTTTAAGGATAACATACAGTATGCATTCCTAGATGAAGACTGTAAGTTGGCAAAGTTTATTTTTATCTCCAACGTCTGATTTTTATTTTTTTTATTAACTGCTTCAACAGATGAAATACACTGAGAAATATGGGTAAGGTCATCAATTTGATTTTGTTTGTAATTCAGCTACACTTTGTAAAATATAATCAACCCTAAAATACAGAAATATAAAAAAAAATCCAGATTAAATTCAGAATTCAAAATATATTATTGGGCCTGTCCTCTTGTTGCCAAGATGAACTCTGCCTCACACAGTCTTGAACTATATCAAGCAAATTCAATAATGGTTTGGTGGATGCACTCAAAGTATTTGCAAATTGGAAGTGAATGTCAAAAGTTTGCACCGGCAATAATAAGGGACCTGGAGGAATACTGAAAATGTATTTGCAGCTACTAAAATTCATTCATTATAGCTGATGCTGTGTTATAACATAGAAGCAGTTAGTTTCTATTCTATTTTCATATACAGAGTACATTGAAATTTTTACTTGCATGTGCAAGTCAATGTGCAACTTGAATATAATTACCTCAAAACATACTTAAAAGATCGAATTAATGCTCCAAATGAAACAAGCAGGATAATAAATGACAAGAAATTGAATGTAAAGTAAGCAATTGAAATCTGGAGAAATTAGGTGAACTGCTACTCTATGTAAAAACAGATACCTGGGAAAGTATAAGAGTTCTACTACTACTTTTTTCAAAGTAACTCTGTTTTTAAGTGATTGAAATACTGTATGTCAGTTTCTAAAATTTTAAATGCCTGCATTGTTTTGATCAGAAATATTTAGGTGCAGACTTGTTTGTCTTCTTTTCAGTAGAATGACTATGTGATTGTTCCTTTGGTGCCTGTAAATTACAAAAATATGTAAGCCTACATGAACTAGTGCTTTCATTTACATTGAGGTCATACATTTTAGCTATGTTCTTCACTTAAGTTTAATCTAGAAATGTGATATAAACTTATTTTAATATTTTAAATCTTATATATTATTTATTTTATTTCAGTTGTGTTTGATGTCTACAGGGACAGCTCGGTAAGTATTTTAAACATTTTTTCTGTATGGAAAGTACAAGATGGACTAACCAGCTTTGCCTTGTTTAAAATTTATAGGGATGCAGCATTTTGGAGACTGTAACACTTATGCTTCAATTCTGTCATAAGATATTTAGTAATATTCGTGTTTGTAAATAAGAGTTGAGAGTGACTACTGTGTTATTTTGTAGTATGGTGAAATAGTTCTCTGATTTGGTACTAACAGATGGTTTGTCTCAAATATAATATTATTTTTGTATTTTATATGTTTTGTTTCTTTTTTAAATACATTACACCAGAATTAATATAAAAACATAAAAACATAAAACAAACATAAAAATGTTTGGAGATATCCTCTAAGAGAGAATTTATTTTTTTCTAATTTGAGGTAAAATAAAACATATCTAACCCACTGAGCTATAGAAGGTGGGTTAGAATTCTTCCAGTTGAGTGAGGTAATTCTGCATGCTAATAGTGTAGTGTAGGATATTACAATCGCTTTCTCCCTATGCACATTAATACCCCCAGGGAGTACTGTACACCTAATATTGTTATTAATGGATTCAGAGTGATTGTAACACCAAGGCTGTTTGATAATGTAAATATTTTGGTCTAAAAATGGTGTTAATTAGTGCATTCCCAAAATGTGGCTCTGTGTTTTTCCATTAAACAAATTGTCAGCATGGAAGGTGTCTGATGGGCCCCATCAAATTGCACACTTTTTTCAGAAATCTTCAACACTAAACTTCATTTATTTAACCTCAGTGAGTCTGAGGCAGTTGTGACATGCTTCTGTGATCACCAGTTATGTAGTTTGACAGTTTCAACTCAGTGACTCAGTCTAGCCAGTCTGTGACTAACCATGACCAAATCAATGTCAAGTTGTAGGGGTGTATGTGAGAGCTTTCAACCAATGACCACCTATCCAGAAGCACTTGTATAATGTAACTACAGTGAATATGGAGCACAAGTATTTCGCACATTGAAAATAGGAGAGGCTTATCCATTGGACATCTTGTGTTTTACGTACCACAACAGAAAGGAAATAAAAAAGACCGGGATTGTAGCTGAATTTATACCAATAAAGCCTTTGTATAGCACTAGTGCTGCCAGGCAGCATGTCAGTGGCTGTCAGAAAAAGAGGCAAGATTGCAATACTTTGAAAATGTGAAGCTATGTAGGAAGGTTGATATGGTGCCATGTACTTTGTCATCCCTACAATTCCAATTTCTGTAACCTGACATTCTCAAGGCAACAAGATACCCAGATTCCCCTCTTGTTGTTCTCAGAGGCAAAGTGCTGAGTGCTGCTTTTATTTATTTATTTATTTTTGGTCACTGCCTTTTGATGCATGACATTACAGTTTAAGGATTAACAGCCACTACACGTGTTCTTCAGCATAATTGCATGTATGAATATATATTATCATCTGAACAATATTGATAAATAAGATGATCATATTTTATAAATGAAAATGTATTCTTTACAATCATTTAGTCAAACAAAAGTCATAAGTATAGTTGTCTGGTCTGCTAAGGAAAAAAGTAATTCAGATTTAGCTTCATTAGGAGGTTGAAATAAATATGGACACAGTGACACACAATAAGAGAAGCAGAAAAAAATGCAAGTTAAAAAAATGTGTTTTATTGTGAAAAAAATTTAATAAATAAATCTATTTGTATTAATAAAAGTAGTTTAGGTGTGTTTTATCCAAAACATATGAGTAACGTTCGTGGCATATATATTCAGTTCGGCATAACCACCTGGTAGTGCTCTGTGCTTTATACCCCTCGCCACCTGCATGCCCCCATATTTGTAACCAAAACCCCATGCAAGCCTGAATCACTGAGAGCCATTCTGCACCACTTGTTTTGCACATTTCATGCCAACTGCCAGCAGCCCTACTTTGCAAAACGTCTGCCCCCACCATGGCACACTTTGAGGCATTTGACGCAATAATAAAGGTAAGGGTAGACTAACATTTTTTAAAACAATTAAATTGCATTTCTGCTAATGTAAATAATACATATGAATGTAAAGCATAATTTTCAATGTTATTGTTAAAGTTTAAATCACCTTTATCTATCAATACTGATTAAGTGTAAAAACCAAGTCTCTCATCAGGTATACTTACTTTTTCACACCATTGTAATTGCTGGAGGTTGTAATTTACTTCAAAAAAATTTTCCGAAATAAATAATCAGATTAATAGTTAATATAAGATTATTGTATTATTCCCTTTCTATCTGGATACTTTTTGCTGATGTTTAGCTGCGATTTTTTGGTTATTTTTTAAAAGTAAATTCTGTCTTTTTAAAATATTGAAAAACTTATTTTCAATGCTTTTTTTGTATTTTTTTTTTAGGGTCGGGTATGGCTAATAGACTTCAACCCTTTTGGTGAAGTGACAGATTCACTTTTGTTCACCTGGGAAGAGCTAACTTCAAAATGTCGCCCTCAAGGAGATGATGAGGGAATTATTACAGAGGAGGTATGAGGCGCCACTTAAATTCAGTTTGTAAGAACAAAGCTTGACGCAGGTTTTTATTACATAAGTTTAATTTTGTGGTTTGGAGGTATTGTATGAGATTCAAAATGGCTGCTTATAATATTACTAAAAAAGCAATATGTTACAGTGAGTTTTCTGAATTGAGCCTGTATACCTGTGGGCTTTGCTTTTATTTCAGTAACCCGTCTTTCCTGTTTTAAAATAATCCTTACCTATTATGTTGTTTAGAGCAGCACAGATTGACATTTCTTATGGTGACTGTTCAAGAATTTGTGTTTGCAGATTCAGAGTACACCTCTAGCACAGAATTGGAAAATGTTTGGTAATTGCTGATAAATCCTAAGTTTGAAGTGAGAACAAAATAAGAAGTAACAGTGCTCTCTACCAAAATATTTAGTTAACATTACTGTGAAATACGTAGTCAACATTTCGCGAAGATTTTATTCATTTACAAATTTGATGTTCCATAGTAATAATTTGTTGACTTTTTGATATAACAGTTGACAAACAGGAAATTAGTCTGGAGTTCACCACTGTCATTGCTAAGGTGTAAACTTAAGTTGACACTAATGTACAGGGATTGAATATCCTGCTGCTACAGGTTATCAATAAAAATAAACTGGGGGTTATTACCAAACTGTTTTTTGATAGACTTATGCTTGAATCTGCATTACTAACAAAGGAAATGAGTAGTCTTTGTCGCAAAGTTGATTGATTTCACTTAAACTGAAATGGTTTTAAATAAATGTATTTTGTTAAAGGTAAATAAAAAGACAGATTCTTCTACCCACTGTAAAAACAAATTGTCTAAGTCAAAGAGTAGAATCCAGTGAAACTGTTTTAACGAAACAGAAAGATGTGCATTGAAAATAACATAATGCAAGGGTGCCCGCAGACTTGGCATCTTCAATTTCCCAAGACATTAATAGTCATATACTGAGTATGGGCTAGGACAATGAGGAATGTGACAGTGCAAGTTGGCTCAATGCTCTTGTTGCATCCCGGGATACCCTAAACATTCCACTATCTATACCATAACTGAGATGAGCCAGGCAGATGAGGACACATGCATAGCAACAATGGGAAGGTTCAAAAAGATGCCAAAGTGCTTTTATTTAAAACAATCCAAAAACAAATCAGTGTCCAAATTAAAGTGCTCCATCCATTATAAATAATCTATAAAAGCAAGTACAATCATGGAGGTTAAAACAAGTCCAATAAATAATCAGTACAAATGAGGTTAAAATACAGCTGGATTCTTGTCTTTAAAAATACCTGTTTAAAGTGCTTTCCCATTCGGATCTCGCAGCATGGAGAGATGTCAGCCAACAGGCACAGACAACCTTCTTATCTGCTTGTGTCCCTGCCACCCATCCCATGGTGATCCAGGGGGTGCCACTGAGTATCTTTGACTGCCATTCCCTGGCAATGTGGTGGAGTCCCTCCAGAGTAATGTTGCTCCAGCCGAAGGAAGCTGGAGTCCCTTGAGCACTGCCGTCATGCTGCTCTCCCAAAACTCCATTCCTGTCTGTCTGCTTCCTTTAGTCTTGCACCGGCCCCCTCACGCTCCTGCCCTTTTCTCTGTCCTTTCCTTTAACCTCCTTGGCTTCTTGGTGTCTTCTTTTTTTTTTTTCTTCCTTTCTCATCTTCCTTCCATCCTGTATAGGCTCTTTTTAACTCTGTTGCCTAATTGAGTACAAGTGTGAGGAGCAATTTCCTCCCTGGTCCCTGAGGCACCTGACTGATCCACCCTCCTATGCATGTGTGTGCAGCACCATCAGCCAGCACGTCAATTAACTGCGGATCATTATGCAATCACACACACCTGCACCCGATTGTAGTCCTGCACCCTTATGGGGAAGTGATTATTTATTTAAAACATCGCCCTGCTGGGCCAATCATCCCAAGAACACAAACAACAAGACTGGTATAAAGTACTTAGTGCAGTTTGTTTCACAGCATTCACAAAAACAGTGTCCAATAAAAGTATAGTGCAGTTTAATAAATAAATAATCCATAAAAATTAGTGTTCTGGTGGGAGTTAAAGCCAATAAGTACAGTAAATAGAGCAAAAAGAATATAAGAATATAAGGTTGAGTCTTGAACACAAAGTTAAAATCATGTCTGTCTGTCTTTCGGAAACCTGGTAGATCCCTCTCCTGTCTCCACTGCTCATTCCCTTGGGCATGGCCTTCCATCTTTCAATTTTCGTTCCAGCCTTCTCAGCCTGTAACCCACTATGACACCCAAAGCACAGTCCCATCACTATTTCTTGCTGTTCGTGAGATGACCCTCAAAGTCATCAGCTACTCTGCCCCCTCTAATGCTCGGCAGGACCATCCCCGGAGGAGCAGTCCTCTCGGCCCCATCAGGGCCATCCCACCACCTTGCTTCCTGACCACTGTACTGGCTCTATTTCCTGATTTTTCTTACCGATCACTCACAACTTTCTCCCTAGATTTTTCTCCACTTTTTTCTTTATCTCACTCTCTGTTCTCTTTCTTCCTTTCTCTCTCTCCTGTATGTCCTACTCAGGTTCCTTTTTCTACTTTTGTGGACGTAGGTGCTTGCTATAACAACCCACGGATTGTCAATGAGTAATGTCTAGCATAATTGCGTTTGCATGTAAACAAGCGATCAGCCATTTTCCACATTGAACACCCTGCAGCTGCACATCCTTGCACCAGCAGCACACACCCATAAACCTCAGCTGCATTGTATTAAAAAAAAGTTGTGCACTGCCACATGCCTCAGTCATGCATTACCACATCAAGGCAAATAGAGAAAGGAAGCAGTTTCAAACATTTTCTTCTTAGACTATGTGATGTGGGGGAGTAAATTGTTCAAAAGTTTCAGGTTTATCTCTCAGTGCAGCAGATCATTAAATGTTGGAAACAATGAAACAAATATAGTTGAAAAGCATTTTTAGATACCAGTGTTCTCTGTGTAGATTTTCAGTTACTTGTATAAAGCACAACATATCTGCAATAAAACTCAAATGCATCAGTTGGAGGTTGAAAGACTGAACCATTCTTTTCAGATTGCTACAATATTTATCAAACCTAATTTAAAAGCACTTATGAAATCTTATTGTAGTTAAAAAGATGGATATGTAGTTTATATTTTTTAGTTTGTTTTCTTAATTTATTAAGGCCAACAAAATTTCAGTGTTTAGGCTTCACTGTATATTCTAAAAAATAATTTATTTTCACATTAGTTATGCTTTTTCTGTACAATACCTAAGCTCACATTAATGGTGATAGTCAGTAAGTTGCACATAATTTTTGTTGTGTCTGTGGAGAAATGTTCTGTTATACAGGCAGTCCCCGGGTTACGTACGAGATAGGGACTGTAGGTTTGTTCTTAAGTTGAATTTATATGTAAGTCGGAACAAGTACATTATTTTAATAAATGCTATTGTTGACTGACTTTAACCAATTGCTCTGCCAATGAATGATGGAGTTTCAGCTCTCTCTGACCTTTTTATTATTTCTACTTTATTTTCCATGGTGATGGTTTTTCTCTTCTTTACTGTATCACCAGCACTTGCATCAGATTTGTGTTTCAGAGACATTGTTGAAGGGTGAAGACAAAAGGTTAAGATGAGCTCTTCTGCAGAGCACTGTACACGCTATCACAGCAGGAAGGTACCCGTCGTCGGCATGTCTGGTGTACTGACTAGAGACAACTTCCTGCTATGTACATAACAGTAAAACAAGGCTTGCTATTGAGAATGAATGGGTACAGCGAGGGGCGATTCACCACCCGTCCACCACATAGTCACCTCCACTTGCATACAGTATGCTGCCTGCCGCGTCAGTCCACCAAGAGCGAACAGGGTGCGGCCAAAGGCGGGTAGTGAATTGCCCACACCGCCCCTAGTCAACAGGTAGCCACCCGAGGCACACTACAATGCTGCCCTCCGCCACCCTATTCACCTTCAATGGCCTCCATTCAGCCACCTCCAGGTCACCACTTACAGCACCACCAGCTGCCCACTGAGAATGAACGGGGTAGCCGTTCAAGGGACACTGCAAGGCTGTGTGGTGGGCGGGCAGCAATCTGCCCCATCAAGTCTTACTTGAGTTTTACTGCAATCCTGCTTAAATTTAACATTTGTTAAGTGTCTTATGTATTTGGTCAAGGCTTTGCTTTTGATGTTTTGTGCAGCACTCTACCAGTGTTTTATGAAGGATATTTAAAAAGGAAATTGTAGAAGTTATTTAGTTGTACAGTGCTGGTTATTTGTCCTCAAAATATTGTGAATAATCAGCCCATGTTAAATGTATGCTTATTTCCGAATCTACTTGCACACTCATTATTGATGGGGCCAGATTCTGTCATTGTAGCAATTATACAAAAGAAGCTTCTACTTTTTTGTGTTTGTTTTTTTTTTAAATCAAGGATATGCCTGCATTTCGTTATACCACAAGTGAAGTGACAGTACAGCCAAGCCCCTGTTTGAGTTATCGAATTCCAAGAGATTTTGTGGACCTTTCCACTGGAGAGGATGCCTATAAGCTCATTGACTTTCTCAAACTGGTAAGAACTGTTTTAAGATTGCAGTAATCAGCTTTTATAGTGAAATTCATTTTCTTCAGTAGACACTCAGCATAATCTGTTGACGGTGGCACATTTCCTCTAATGTCTAGCAGAGCTGAGTTATTCAAAGTAAATTATTACAAATTACTATTTACTCCTCTCAAATTTAACTGGAAAATGTTATCTGGAAAATGTTATCACAATACTAATTACAGGCAGCTCCTGGATCATGAAAATACTTTGTTTCTGTTGACATTTTATATGCAAGTTGGAACTTGCACTAAAAATGTCTATTATTGGAAATATTGGCAAAAATGCTTAACGATTTAATGGTTTTAAAGCTATTAAAAATATAACTGTGAAATTAGTATTACTGTGCTTTAAATCATAAAGCACAAGTAATATAAATTAAAATTTGCATTAGTGTATATGTGTGTGTATGTGTGTGTATGTATATATATATATAT
>JANRMT010062792.1:57680917-57704728 GCA_026402145.1 Polypterus bichir lapradei
ATATATATATATATATATATATACACACACAGTGGAACCTCGGTTTGTGAGCATAATTTGTTCCAGAAACGTGCTCGTAATCCAAAGCACTCGTATATCAAAGCGAATTTCCCCATAAGAAATAATGGAAATTCAGATGATTCGTTCCACAACCCAAAACTATTCATATAAAAATGATTAATACAAAATATAAAGTAAAATACATAATACAAATTAATCTGCATTTTACCTTTAAAAAGAATCATGGCTGGTGTGAGTTTCTAAACTCATATGGGATTCCACCCAACGGGACGACACGCGGAAGAGCGTCCCAAAGCAATCGCAGTCTCCCAGCGCTGTAGCAGTTCGCCGTATAAGCGCATCCAAAAAGATCGCAGACATGCTATAAGCGCCTGTCGTCATACAAGGAACATTATAAAGATCCCGCTACAATAAATAACAGCGCTGTTGCTGTTTCAAACTGAATAAAGCTGGTGTTAAAGTACTGAGACTCAGCTTCGTGTTTTGGGGAGCAAGATGGGGACTCGCATTTCACAGCACACACACACACAGTCACAATGCTGTAGTAAACAGTATACGCTCGTACGGATGTGGACTATATGAGTGAGGCACTCAGACGGAGAATAGGAGACGATTGCCAGAGAGAGAGAGAGAGAGAGAGAGAGAGACGCGCTGGGCGAGCGAGCGAGATAAGGAGAGAGAGAGACGAAATAAATAGAGAGAGAGAGAGAAAGACGCGCTGGGCGAGCGAGCGAGATAAGGAGAGAGAGAGAGAGAGAGACGCGCTGGGCGAGCAAGATAAGGAGAGAGAGAGAGAGACGCGCTGGGCAAGCAAGCGAGATGAGAGAGAGAGATGCGCTGGGCGAGTGAGCTAGATAAGGAGAGAGAGAGAGAACCACCATCAGCTCAGTTGTGATCACATGACGCTCAGCAGACAAAGTGTATCCATACCACTCGTATTGCAAGACCTCGCTCGTTTATCAAGTCAAAATTTATTAAAAATTTTTGCTCGTCTTGCAAAACACTCTTAAACCAAGTTACTCATAAACCGTGGTTCCACTGTATAGTGTTCATAATGATGCAGTACCTGATAGAATTGGAAAAACCATAATGATGACTTGAAGGCCTCTTAATTTACCTTGTCTGTTACCATGATATTAAACTAAGATGCCATTAAAAAATATAAACATAGAGACATACAGGAACAAACCAGAGAGAATATGCAACATATGTGCTGCTGTAAACTTGAATTCTGTGCAGAGGTGCTTTTACCTTGTGCTTGTTGCTGTCAAGAGAAAAATAACTGCAGCTGAAGCCATTGTCGGAGAGTGACTTTAGAAGGTAGATGGATAGATACAAGAAATATATCATAATTTGTATAATAATTTTATGATAAACTCTGGTTTATTTAGACATAGAGATTAGAAAGGGATAGCCAAGAGTGAGTTTGTAACACATGCCTTTTAATCAGTTATGTTACATGAGTTTGTTGCATTTACACTGTTTATGGAGTTAAGGACATTTTGTTTTTGTTTTTTTAATTTGAAACAAATCTTATACAGCATTGACTTTGGTACACAGGAGTATAATACATGTGGAATACCTGCATACAAATCTTGCGTTGGATTCCTGTCTAGTGGCCATGTTTTTCTTTTGAAAAAGTCATATTTCTTTATTTTTTATTTAAAGGTCTGCCAGTTCCATTCCCAGAAAGAGAGACATTTTCTGTATTCTGTTTCTTTATGTAATACCCATCTCTGAGGACAGATGGCTCTACCCACCTGCTTAGGTGTTTAAAACAAGTCACAGTGTTTTATTTAAAATGTGAAATCTTTTTTGTTTTACTTTCTCTATAAACCAAAAACTTTTTTTTTCTTTTTTTAGAAGAGGAATCAACAAGGGGAGTCATCTGATGAAGATGTCTAATGTTAAAATGTTGTACACATTTTTTTTTTTTTTTTTTTTTAGTATTCTACATTTGTCAGGCTAATAATATTTCTAAGGATATACATTGGAAAAACTTTTCTATTTTAAGATGATATCTGTAAAGTTTCATTGATTTAAAGAAAATTTACATTTTCTTTAATATTATAATTATTATACATGTATGACCTGTATTTAATTTTCAACTAGTAAAGCAAATGTCATTTAACCATAAATAACACAAATTGCAAGTTTTTATCTTTATTTCCTAAATCTTTGACATCCTTGACCTTTACAGTGATTACTGACTGCATCTGTGAAAATAATTATTGGGAGAAAATGACTAAACATAGTGGTTCATGGTTTTGAACAATACATAACTGGAAGAGCTAATACATATGCATAAACAAAATGAATAAAGTCTAAATTGTTAAAGCAACATTTATTATGGATTTTTCAAGCGGAGTCTTTGTGTTTATTTAACACAGTATGCAGAGAGGAGCAAAGGATACCTTTTAGGTCTGACTTTAGGCTAATTTGACCCCTTGGAGAAGAAAGGGTAAATGAGAGACTTTGGAGGAACTCTCCAAAGCAATTTGTGGTGTGTGTGTGTGTGTGTGTGTTTTTTTTTTGTTTTTTTTTGCGCTTCTGGCCAAAGTTCTCATAGTACTCACTATACAATATTTGAACCATTATGATAACCTGTTTAGCAGTCTTATGACATTTGGGTAGAAACTGTCCCTGAATTTACTGCTGTGAGTGCCAGTGGTCCTGTACCATTTGCATGAAGGGAGGAGTGTACCTTTTGCCTTTCTGAGACAATGTTTCATAGCTCCATATTGATCTTGAGCTGAGCAGATGCCATATCAGAATGTGATGCAGAGAGTAAGGGTAGACTTCACTGTGCTAGTTATGAAATTAGGGACGAACTTTATTTTTGAAATGATGCGTTATAGCTAAATACAACTTTTTGTCAGTATTCAGGGACACATTCAGATGTCTTAATATTTCCTTTTTTAAAAAGACACTCATTGACTAGACAGAGAATGAACAGCTAAAATGCCAAACAAGTTTAATAGTTCACCTGCCAGTGGTATAATTTAAAAAAAAAAGTGAAAAAGCAGTAGTACAGTATCACTGTAAAGAACTTTGGGAATGTGTTTTTGATAATAAGCTTTGTATAAAATAAAAGATGTTGTTTGTTTACTTCCATCTCCTGAAAACTACTGCACATTTTATGCTTTTATACAACACACTCTTGTCATTGTGGTTTCCCATCCCAGAAGGCATGTTTTTCTTAGGTCTTTTACCACCTAACAGAAAATTCTGAAAGCCACTTAATTAAGTTCATGATAACAAAGAATCCATCCAGGCACCACTAAAACACAAGGTAACAAATAGCCCTGGACATTAGGCTCTGTGAGGGCTGGCATACTCACCCACATACACACTCACACACCCAATTTGAATTTGCCAGTTAACTTAAATTGCACATTTTTCAGGATGTGGAATTAAAATTCAACTACCTGGAGGAAGAGTCAGGCAGACACAGGGAAAATATGCAAACTCGACACACACACAACAATTGGCCACTGGTTCTGTAAGGCAATAACTGTACCCAGTGTGCTGCCCATCTTTTCAAAGAGTTAACTGGGATATTAGTTAGTGATGAAATGCAATAATTCTTAATGAATTCCATATAGTAGGTACTGTTTACGAACACAATAATACATTTTAGTGTACTTCCAATTTCCTTCCATAGTCAAAAAAAGACATATAGACATTTGATTCTGGATGAATGTACCTTTTGATGTTTCTAAGTCTAGGACTGTTTAAATTTCCATGCGCTCACTGCCTTCAGGTTAAGTTTAAGTTCCTTCTGAATTTTCTTAAGTTTATTTGAAAAAAATAACATTTCATACAAGCAATTCTAACTTTTACAATGAAGAAAATAATTAACAAAACGGAATTCATCCTCTACCCGAGAGAAAGTGAGGAGAGCCAATGGTAAGGTCAAATTTAAAAAAAAAAAAAAAGGGAAAATGTCCTTTTACCCGATATAAATGCATATTAACTATTATTAATTAGATCTTGCCATATTTTAAAAATGTCTAGCCACTCTTTTACGAGTCAGTGGGTAACTGATGTTCTACTATTTTTAAATGGAAAAAATCAAGTTCTTGCTTAGAGGACAAAGCAGATTCAGAAAATTAACAAATTGCATAATTTAAATACAGTATTGCTCATTTTATTTTTGGTCATTGGTGCTTATTATGAAGACTTAAGTGTTAACCAAAACAGATTGGATGCTGAAAGGTTCTCATTTTTTCATCAGACATGATCTCCCAGAATACAAGCATAGATTCTTTAAATGGTGAAGACATTGAGTCATAAAACTGAAAACCATCTTGAAAACTGCCCTAGAAGGGGACATTGCCTAATGAAAATCTCTGTTCCCTTAAGCTTGATGTACACTAGTAAAAGAAGTGTACAGCACTTTCTGTTTAGTGTCTTGCTAATTCATGTTAGGCATGATATATGAGTAGTTTCATTAGCCATTAATAAAACTTAAACAAGTTACCTCTTAGCAATTTCTCTTGACTTGCACAGTGGCCACCTGCTTAGCATCTTATATATTGAAGGCAAACTACCTTTTCCTACCCTTTCATACCTGATGGATTTTTAAATCTGGAGGGTAAATAATGAAAATTGTTTGCAAGTGCTAGAAAACATTTTGTGTTTGTGTCCTTGGGTGTCCAGTAGGAGGAGTATGGTTCACTTTCAAGAGCAGTTCCTTTCTGGATTAATAATGAGAACCATATTGTGTGCTCTTTATAACCCTGCAGTGCAACACATTGCAGCACTGCACAGGGTGCCACAGATTTAAGTTATTAAATTAATATGAGCGCAAAATAAAAAAGACAAAGGTACAGCTCATTCACTGGGTTTGCTTACTATGGATGTTGAGTCCCTTTTTATCATGGGCACTGACTCACCCAGATTCTATGCATCAAATGAAGGTACTTTCTTTTTACTTGCCTTCTTTCACACTCATGCCCCTGGCCTTTCCTGCTTACCACTGAGCCTTTTTGCTGAACTTTTCAGTTTTGGGCCCTCTCATGTGAAATAGCCTTTAACTTCACTCCAGGTGACAAGGACAGCTCTACTTTATCTACAAATATAGGGGCTATAATTCTCTCTACCATACTTTTTAGTGTCCCTGCTTCTTTAAGGCATCTCTCTTGCAGTCTGCCTTTTTAAAGGAGCAACACAATTCTGTTTCTACTCATTTGGAGCCTTGTCCTACTCTTTTTCACTCAGAAGGTAAACTGTTCTCTTCCCAAGTCTTTGAAGCCTCCCTCTACCTTTCCTTTTCTGGTGCTTCAGGCAGATTGCTATCGGCACACCTCCTATAGATACAGGGGTTAATCATGCTTTGATTTACTAACATGTAGATTTGCCACTGCCACATAAAGTTTTCCTGTAACAATGTAGGCCAAACTGGACTTAGCTTGAAAGTGAAATGAAAAATTTCCTACATCAGGTACATGTAAATTACGTGCACTTAATGTACTGATGCTATTAATGGAGCAACTTGTAAAGTCTGTATGTTCCACCCAGGATAAGTTTGTTGTGTAATATCCTTTGAGCAATAATTCATGTGTCTATCTTGCACTTCTACATTATATTTTCCCCAAGGCATGCATAGAGGACATTTGTGTGTGTTTTTGATGCAAATGTAGTTTGGAATTACTTCCTGACCTAAAACATCTCCTTTACTGTTTTACAAAAGATAAGACACTCAGTAAGATAATGTACTTCTTTATCATATTATTTTGTTTGTTGGTTTTGCATAAACAGATTAGGTGTTAGGTCTGCAGTGCTCAATGACAATACTGTCCCTTGTCTTGTTTGGTTTAGAAAAACTGCAAGTTGCATATATTCAAGGCCTTCAGTGAATCACTCACTAGTGCTCAATTTATTATAATATAGCACTGGCATTTTGCAGTATATTATGATTATGTTAACTAAGACTTGTTTAATGTATGAGATCTTTTTCATTGTTACATTGGTACTGCATTTGGATTGTTTTTTGCTAGACTGTTTCATTACTGATTTTGTGTAAATGTGGCTTCAGATGCTTTTCTGTTCCCATACTTTGTGTTTTTAACCATTCCTATTAAAGTAAAAATTGCACCAAAGTGTATTAGTTTTTTTCCTCCAACAGATTAAAAATCTGTTAAAATAATCGCATTCCAAGTATTGCCTTTTACTGAAGAATTTCTGTTGTATTGAGTTTTTAATACTTAAGTGTGATGGATGCTGTAGAATGTTTGTGCTGATGCTTTAGTGTTGTTTCTTTAAAGGGGCACACAAATTACAGCTAAACAGTATACAGTCTTCTATTATTTCTGCAGGTCAGGCAAATAAAAAGATGTGCTGAGGGTCACATAGCGAGTGTGTTGGGGGCAGTAGCTTAGTAACATCTACAGTGTTAGGTGCACATTACACTTCTTCACTGCCAATATGTGAATAGATATTATTTATTAAAATTGTTTACCATATTTTGAGATATTTAGTATTGGTTAATGTATTACTTTCTTGCAGTATTTTATCTTATAATTCCTCAGTTCAAATATACATATTGTTTGTTTAATTTTATAAAATAAAGAAAACACATGTTCTGTACACACACATCATTCTATTGACCTTAGAACACTTTTGCTTCCTCATGTTTTTTTTAAATATTTATGAACAAAATCCACTTGATAATAAGTATATACAGATGCAATCAACTACCATTAAACTGGCACTTCCCTAAATCACTGTTTTGCTTGTTCTTTTAGTCATTGTTAAAGTCAAGGTTAACAAGCTTGTGACTTAAATGAAGTAGATAATGCATCCAAATGCTTGCATGAATAAAGTGAAATATACAGCATGTTCAAGGTAAGATTTGGCATCTGATTAAGAAATTGAGAGGTTATTGCACTCTGATTAAAAAGAAGTAGTGTTTTACTTCTGGTAATCAGATATACAGTAACTAAACAGCTAGTGTGCTGTTCTGTTCCTTTGTCTTTTAATGATAGCATGTAACAATTTTATACTCACTTTTTACTGTGCTACTCTTGGGAAATAGAATTTCTTCCCATTATGACTTTAAAGGATTATAACTTAAGATGGTAACGTGTTATCCACAGGACATGGTCACATGTTGGCTGTAAGGTAATTACAGTCAGGGATTCTTAGTGTATAATAAATAAGCTAACAGTAGAAAAGTGAGGTAAATTTAATTTTGTTTACTGACTGCATTAAACTAAATTTTGTATTTGGAAAGGCTCAGAGTAAGGCAAAAATTATACGATCATAGCACTTTAGTAAGTTAAATACCAATTAAACAATTATATCCTTTGTAGAAGTTTGAGTAATAACTGTTGGTAAAGTTCAGGTTTACTGTTCTGTGTACAATGAAATTGTTCCATCACACTGATGTTGGGTGAGTAAACCTGGCTCACAGTTGGTGTACTGTACCAGTTCATCTGAATGGGGTTAGTAGAGTCTATACTCTGTACAGGCTGCTCGAGTACCTCCACACTAAACTCAACAAATGTAATATACCAGGCCTCTGGCTTAACAATAGGTCACTAATTTTAATGACTGAATCTCGCACCAAAAAAGTGCAGGAGCCAACTTGGTGGGGGTGTGCATGAGTGCATCTCGCTCATTAATGGAGGTGCTGGCTGGCTGCACTGCATATGTGTGTGTTGGTGGACAGATCAGTCAGGCACCTTGATGATGCCCAGGAGCAGGAGGGAGTGGCTCCTCACACCTGCACCCACATAAACAGCCAAGATAAAAGGTGCCTGCAAGAGAGAGACAAAGAAAATGAAAGAGAAAGAAAGAAAAAGGATGGATGGAGAAAAAAGGGCAGGAATGAGAGAGCGAGTAGGTGCAAAAATGGAAGAATCAAGAGGACAGGAATGAGAGCCCTGGGAGAGGGGAATGTGGCTGGTGCTTGAGGGGGCTCAGTGTTGCTCCTGCTGAGCTTGGGAGCAGGAGCAGTAAGAGTACTCCAGAGGGACTCCCCTGTAAGGCTGGAGATGGCAGAGGGAGTCCAAAGGGGTGGCAGCTCAGCAGCACCCTGTGGAATGCCATGGGATTTGCAGTGGGGACACAAGCAGGTGTGAAGGTTGTCGGCATCTGTTGGTTGATGTCTCTCTGTGAGGTGAGAACCGAATAGGATGAGCCAGAGAGATGTTGGTTTTAAAGGGATGCACCAGGGCTTGGGGATTTTAAAGGATAGTTTCCTGCAAGTATTTTAACCATGTTTTATGGAATATCTATTGACTATTTTTAATCTCCACTAATGCACCTACCCCTTGGCTGGATGTTAGTGTCCTCATTTGCTCAGCTCATATCAGTAATATTATCGACAGTTGCAGGTTCAAGAGACTCCCAAATGGCAAGTGGGAGCATGGAGCTAACCTGCACCATCACACCAAACTGTGTCTTTTTGAAACTGGCTTTGTTCTCAGTGGAATAGTTATGCTAGAACAGAAAAGGGCCTCCCCAAACTGATGCCACAAAGCTGGAAGCACACAGTTGTCTAAAACAGAGTTCCCAACTGGAAGTAAATTTCACCTGCTCAGGGGCTATATTTGCTCAAAAAAATCTGAAATCGAAACAAAATTTCAAATAGGTCTATTTTATGAACTACTGTTATTATGTGCTTTTATTATTGGTATTTGAACTTAAATAAAAATGTTAAAAACAGTATCTTAAAATTTCCATTTTGTCAATTGCTTTGTTATGGTAGAATAATAAACATTACTGAACAAAACAGGGTGGGGTGAAAAGTTACCTCGTGGTAAACAGGGTAAAGAAGGTTGGGGAACTCCTGGTCTAAAATGTTTGTTTGCTTTAGCATTAACAGTACAGTACTCTAAAAATAGCCCCAACCATTATACCCCCTCCAACAAACTTAGAGTAGGCACTATTCAGTCTGAAAGGTAGCACTCTCCTAATATCTGCCAAATCCAGATTCATACATCAAAGAAGTGCAAGGTAGTGAAGCGTGATTCATCACTCCACAGAATGTGTTTCATCTGCTCCATAGTCCAGTGGCGGCACACATTACATCACTCCAGCTAACGCTTTGCATTACAAGTAGTGTTTTTAGGTTTGTGTGTAGCTGCTCAGCTATGGAAACCCATTTCATGAAACTCCTGATGTTGCTTCTAAAGGTAGCTGTGAACTCTGTTGTGGTGATGCAACCAAGGATAGGTCATTTTTATGCACTATGTGCTTCAGCACTTGGCAGTCACACTCTGTGAGTTTATGTGGTTTACCACTTTATGACTGAGCTGTTGTTACTCCTAGATGCTGACATTTCACTCTAATCAGTTACAGTTGATTGGGGCAGGTATAGCAGCAGAAATGTCACAACCCATTCTTCTTTCAGTCTTTGTCAATGGAGATGGCTTGGCTACATGCTTTATTTTATGAGCCTGTAAAAAACCTCAACGCAACCATTTAAAGGGGTGCCCACTTACTTTTGGCCATATACTGTATACAGGGTGGTGCAGATCTAATTATGTACATCCAGATTGTCTGAATGACATTGATTTATGCGGGGACGATTCCAGTTCAGCATGAAGACGTTTCTTCATGTCATCAGTTTGCACACTTCTCGATGGTCAGGGATTTTTTGGGTGATTTTCTATGTAATAAGCTTAAGTTATAGCGTAATGAAAATTGCATAATTAGATCTGGACCACCCTATACTTGTCACGTGTAGGACTCTGAGTTACAGAAAACCGGAAAAAAAGGGCTTGTAAACACACTTTATTCTTGAACTTGAAGAGACAAAATTTGAGCCTTTGGTAAACACACAGCAAATGTGACAACTTGTTCACTTCTTTGACTCCAGGGCCTCATGCATAATGGCATGTGTAGAATTCGCACTTTAACATGGCGTAAGCACAAAAGTGGAAATGTGCTTATGCACAAAAAAATCCAGATGCATAAATCTTTGCGAACGCCAGCTTCCACATTCTTCCACTACATAAATCCCGGTCAGCGTGAAAAGAAACACACGTGCATGCGCCTGTGCCTGCTGTCCCGCCCGACTCCTCCCAGAATTATGCCTCTTTGAATATGCAAATCAATATAATAGCCCTTAAGCTCAGTGTTCTGTGAAAAGACAATGGCAAAAGCACAGGGAGAAATAGAAGAAGTTGTGCGAATACCGAGTGGAGACGAGGAAAAGCGAACTATTTGTTGGTTTAAACAGTGGTATAAACAAAAAAAGGAAGTTGATCGAGTGACAGTCACATATCAAAGTTGCCGCCAAAAAGTCGTAGCCCACTGTCTGAGTGTCATATGAAAGCTTATTAGGGTACAGAGAAAATAAAATAGTCACACGGTGAAAAAAGCATGAAATGTCTACTTTAGTCTCAGAATTTCTACTTTAATCACATAGTTTATTTTCTCATTAACATAGAACATCGTAAACTTCATCATAAAATCATTTAATTTATTAGTTTCTCAAATCCCATTGTAACTAAAGTAGTATGTTTAATGCTTTGTTTTATATTTGATCTTCTATGTGCTCTATGTGTGTAAATCACTACATGCTTCTGGGCTTACTCTTCCTCCAACAGGACACAGAATCCATTACATTCGTAATATTACAGCTCTCTGAATAATTAAAATACTGATATATACTTGATATCATTTTCATGATGATAGGAGTTAAAGCATGTTATTAAACATGGGAACACAGTGGCACAGTGATTGTGTGCAACCTTCGATTAAATAATTATTGCGGCAGTACTGTCTCTTTCAAACGTACTAACCCCCAATTTCTGTCCTTACTTTTCTTTCTCCAAATACCCAATCGGCACACAATCAGCTCTGTAATAGACGTTAAGTCATCTGTAAGCTTAGAATGCCGATTCTTCAAAACTTTTAAGGAACATTGAAATATCTTTGTAGTACATGTTTAATTATTCTATCCTTCCAGTGCCACGCCAGTCCCAGCAAGCATACAGCACGAGGCAGGAACAATCTGTGAACTAGCACTGCGGCACTGTGTCCTCACATGTTTAATTATTAACAATATAGATTATTTAAATGAAGATTAAAGTTTTATCTGTATAATATAATAAACATATTTTGCTGCATTGTATCTTAAAAATAATATTGTCATCATATGTAAATATGCGCTTTATAAAGTGGCTCAGGTTGTGCAATATTATAACTATAGTGCAAGTTTACAGTGAGGTGATTGTACTAATAAGTACAAACAGTTCTACAAGGAGCACTTGATGGACTGATTGAGTGCTTTTATAGTTCTTGGAATGAAACTGTTTCTGAACCTCAAGGTCCATACAGGAAAGGTTTTGAAGCGTTTGCCGTGTGAGAGCAGTTCAGTAGACAGAATGGCTGAGGCAGCGTGTGCTTGATGCTTTATACCGATAATTCTCTTTACGATCAGCTGCTCCGAGTGGTGCAGTGAGAGTAATATGGAAAAAGTTGATCCACTGTGGCAACCCCTAACGGAAGCAGCTGAAAGAAGAAAAAGAATGTATTTGGAATAGTTTGGCCATTCCGTGGACCATTATATTGTTACAGGTTAATTACAATCAGATGTATTAAACTAATAAACAATATGCGGTTAATTTCAGTGTATTTATAAAGCCACATCAGGGATGTGTATCTAAAAAAGAAAGTGAAACCACACATGAACAGTAGCACTGCTTTGACGCTGGGTGCCTCCAGTTTGCTAAACCGAGTGCAGAACTTGCTTATGCCAGGGTATGAGCTACCGTGGAAATGTGCGTGGCTTTACACCAAGCTAAGGTTTTATACATCGCGATTTGAACGTGGAAACAGGCTTACGCAACATTTTTGTGCGTAGACACAATTTATACATGAGGCCCCATGTGACTTTTCCTCTTGGTCACGTGCCTTTCTCAGGGCTATCAAGTAAAAAGAGAAGCAGGACCAACAACAAAATTGTCTGCAAAATACAAACATTGGCCTGGTTCTCTTTCTGCTGAATGGATTATTCAGTAAGGTACTGAGCTTTAAAGGATCATTTTACATTTTAATCGTAACCTTAGATCCTCAAATGAGTGTCTCCTTAGAATTCCAAAAGCAAAACTTAAAAGAAGTGGTGAGGCGGCCTTCTGCTGTTATGCACCTAAAATCTGGAATAGCCTGCCAATAGGAATTTGCCCGGCCAATACAGTGAAGCACGTCAAAAAACTGCTGAAAACACATTATTTTAACATGGCCTTCTCATAACCTCACTTTAATTTAATCCTGATACTCTATATGTTCAATTCATTATAATAACTATTCATGGTGGCTCTAAAATCCATACTAACCCCTACTCTCTCTTCTGTTTCTTTTTCTGGTTTCTTTGTGGTGGCGGCCTGCGCCACCACCATCTACTCAAAGCATCATGATGCTCCAACATTGATGGACTAAAAGCTAGAAGTCAACATGACTACCATCATCAAAGTCCTTCCGTGAGAACCCAAAATACAAAGAGGACAGTTTTATTTATGTTAGGTAGAATGCCCAGAGGGGACTGGGCGGTCTCATGGTCTGGAATCCCTGCAGATTTTATCTTTTTCTCCAGCCGTCTGGAGTTTTTTTTTTTTTGTTTTTTCTGTCCTCCCTGGCCATCGGACCTTACTCTTATTCTATGTTAATTAATGTTGACTTATTTTATTTTCTTACTGTGTCTCTTTTATTTTTCTATTCTTCATTATGTAAAGCACTTTGAGCTACATTTTTTGTATGAAAATGTGCTATATAAATAAATGTTGTTGTTCTTGTTGTTATTTTACCTTGAGGCATGCGACTTGTGGCTGCCTGGAATTGATTGCCCGTTTTTAAAATTGCTTTCTGCCTGAAAGTGAGTTTTCTCTGTAATTGAATCAGCTCAAAAAAGTGAAAGTGCAGCCCAATTGCTTGCAATATTTATAATGTATTCAGAAAATATTCAGACCCTGTCACTTTTTTCTAATTTTTTAGGTTGCAGCCCTATGCTAAAATCACTTCCAGTTCCATTTCATCAAGTAATACTCCATACCCCAGAATGACAAAGAAAAAATAAGATTATAGAGTTTTTTTTTTTTCAAAATTTATTAAAAAAAAAAAAACTGAAATATGACATTAAAACAAGTATTCAGACCCTTTGTTGTGACACTTGAAATGTGGCTCACATGCATCCCATTCTGTTACTTATCACTGAGATGTTTCAATGCCTTGTTTGGAGTACACATATGGTAAATTCAATTGATTGGACATGATTAGGAAAGGCACACACCTGAGTAGCTTTATGACCTACTGCTCTTTGATGTACTGGTTTGACTATGTACAGTATAGTCCAGCACCATTTGCCAGAACAGACTGACTAGACAGGATAGTGGAGGTCTTTAATATAAATTTTTGCCTTCACTTGGACAGAAGGAAGGTGTGCATCATTAATGTTCTCAGCTGATTTCACGTTGCAGAGTGCTTTATGGTCTTGAGTTGAGCAACTGCCTCACCAGAATGTGATGCAGCTAGTGAGTAAGAGCTCTACTTTGCACATGTAGAAGTGGTTAAGCATTAATGGAGACATCAGGGTCTTCCTTAGAAGCAGAAAAAGTAAAAGTGTTGTACCAACTTCAGGGTGCCCATCATGGAAACTGGATGAAACTTAAAGCTGATGACCTTTTCTGAGGCATCTTTTCCAGTGTAGATTGAAGTGTGGCTTGTCTGCTTGTTCCTGAAGTTTATGACCAGTTCCTTGGTTTTGCTGAGGTTAATGGATGGATTTGTTCTCCTGGTACACCTCCTGGTGATCAGGCCTACAGTGGTGATGTCATTAGTAAATTTTTAATATTAGAGCTGGTAACTGAGTCTGACCAAGCAGCCTTAGGTGAACAAGAAGTAGGGCAGGAAACTCAGTATGCCATCCTATTAAAGTTTGTTATTGATATCACGACAAACAAAAGGTTGTGCAGTGGTTCTTACATTCTTACATCACAGTGATTCAAAGGTTTGGGTATCTTTGCTTAAAATGTCTGTCGCTGTGAGTAGTTAAGTGAGCAGTAGATGAACTGATCAACAAAAGGCATAAAGTTAAATTTCTTTAATATTTTCAGCAAGATTACATTTTTATTTGCATCATTAACAGGTACAACATAGTAAAAAAATAAAAATAAAAGGGCATGAAGCAAATGTTTGGGCACCCCCATTAGCAAGTATCACAATTTGCAAATGCTTTTTATAGCCAGCTAGGAATCTTTCATTTCTTACTTGGGGTATTTTCACCCATTTGTCCTTGCAAAAGGCTTCTAATGCTTAAAGATTCTTGAGCCATTTTTTGCTAAGCCTTCATTACTTGTCAAATGACTTCTTGCTAATCGTCTCTCATTGGGTTTTCATAAAACTCACAGACTGCTCATAAAGGCCTTCTAAACACATTCTGTAATTGTAATTAACCATTTAGTTAGTTTTTAATTCCTGTTCACCCACCTCTCATCTGTTGTGTTTCAAAATGTTTTTACCTACTTGTTCGCAAACATTTCCTTTATCTCCCTTATCTGCACTAGAGTCCTTCATTCATTATTCTACCCGTAATCAAATGTATTTTAGAATGTAAGTCACTTTATAACATGTCTGTTGTAGCCATTATTAATGCTTCCTCATAGTTTTTGGACATCATTTCAATATGTAATGGGTGAACCTCCTTCTTGTTCTAGGCCAGTTTCCTCTAGCTGTTGACACAATTTGGTTGTGGTTGTGTGAGTCTTTCAGCTTTTTTTGTTTATTACTCCCTTGACTCCTTATAGCTGAAGAGTATGATATAACATTAAATAATGCTGACCATGTGAAAAGCACTTTTTTGCCATCCTTAAAAGCATGAGACTGCAATCTCCTTACTGCACATAATAAAGAGGCCCCACGGCCATAGGTCATCATAGGACCTAGCATAGGACTAATAAACTAAAGCAAATCAATTATATTTATAATTAATTTTTTTTCTGGTATGCTGTGCATGCTAAGCATTTCTCCATACAGCTTGTCTCTGTCCCAGGTATAAGCTTTGGAAAAATAATTAAAAATGTTAATTCTATATTGTAAAAATGTATATATTTTGCTTCTTCACTTTAATAAGTTGTAGCATTCAACAAAGTGGTGTTTTTAAAATGCAGTGTGTTATTTATACATTAAAAAATTGAATCTGTACTTTCACATGCATTTTAGTTTTTAAGTTTGATTTTTTTGGTTTTCGGTATCAGTCAGTATACAAGACTAATACAAGTAAATATTTTTTATTTATCTTTGATCTTGCTCATTTAAATGCTGAACATTTCCATTACAAGTAGACTGTGTAATTTAGAAACTAAGAATTGTGTGTGTGACGTTGAACTTGCAATTTTAATTGTCTTTGCTGCATACAGTACATGCATTTAGTGATGGAATATTTGTTTCTATTTTTAAAATCTGTTCATGTTATGTGTATAGGGTCATGCACTTTGTGAAAGGTAATAGATAACAACTGATACAAATTATCTAACACATCCAGTTGAAAAACAGGATCGCAAGGAGATTTCTACGCATGAGCAATGCATGCAATGCCAGTACCAACATTGGTAGTGATACTAGTCCACCACAAGCCTAAGGAGCCCCAATCAGCAAACAAGTCTGACATTACCTCTTCACCACAAGTTAACCCAGTTACAAACTTAAGGGCTCACCATCCTGTTGTTTCGTGCTTCCTTTTTCACAGCAATATTTTATTTCCAAATTAATTAAAAAACTAAGGAGATTGATTTTTTGGGAAGAACACTACACAGTATATATGTAGTCATAGTTTTGTGCAGCTCAGTTCTCCTCTCCACTTCTTCCTAACATACTTGAACAAAAGAGATACATATGTCAGAATGTATGTACTGTTCAGCATTTACAGTAATTTTTCTTCAGAAGCTGCTTGTGAAACTGAGTGGGTCAAGGTTGACACCTACCTCTGTAATTGGATCTTGGATTTTCTGACAGGGGGGACTTGGTCAATTTCAATTGGCTGCAGCACTTCCAACTCCTTCATACTGACTACTCAAGCTCCCCAGAGCTGTGTGCTCAGTCCTCTCCTCTTCACCCTTCTAATCCATGACTGCACAGCCACCCACAATTCTAATTACATCATCAAGTTTGCTGGATTTTGATAAGCAGGGATAGCAAGACTGCTTTTAGAAAGCAGATGGAAGAGCTGGCCATTTGGTATAGTGACAACAATATATCCCTCAGCATTGACAAGACAAATAAGTTGATTGTTGACTTCAGGAAAAAAATCTGCCCTGGCTACATCCTACTCTGCGTCAATGGCTCCATTATGTAGACTGTAAAGAGTACCAAGTCCCTCGGTGTGCACATAACTGAGGAACTCACATGGACTACAAATGCCATTTCTTTAACTATAAACAAGCCCAGCAGAGACTACATTTTTTGAGGCAACTGAAGCAAGCAAGTCTTCCATCTCTAATTCTCAACACTTTTACAGAGGCATCATCTAGATTGTTCTGACCAGCTGCATTATGGTCTGGTATGGAAACTGCAGGATGTTTGATAACAAGAGATTGCAGAGAATAGTAAGGATAGTGGAGAATATCATCAGAGTGACTCTCCCTTCTCAGGAAGACACATTCTCAAAATGCTGTTTTCAAGTTCTACTGCATTGTGCAGGAGCCTTCTCACACCTCTCATTGATTCTTCCTTTCTTTGGAAAAAGATACTACAGCATCAGAATCTGATTTGCCAAGTCATATGATCGCTTTTTCCCCCAAGCTATCAGACTGCTCAACACAATGTACCCCAAACCCCAATGATCTTCTACCCTACCTTAACATCTTAGATATCATGATCTCTCCAAGTCACTTTACCCATCATGTCAAAAGATCAGTCACTGCATTAATCTGTGGAACGTGTGTAATTGTGGCAGTTAATTGTTTCAGCACACTGTATTGCCTATTTTAACAGGATGTTGCATGTTTTGGTCTGTTTCTTCACTGTCTTGTCTTATTGGCACTATATGTACATTGGGTGCCTTTAGCTTCGTCATTTCTGCTCTCTGGTCACTTGTATTTCCTTTGGATGACAAAGTTTACTTTGACTCAGTTGTAAAAAATCTTAAGTAAGGTGCAATTGTACTAAATGCAAAGATGACAAAAAAGGTAAATAATCTAAATGGTGCAAGTAGTTGTTTTGAAATGAGACAGTAGAAATACAGGCCACCTTTCTGCGGTGCTCTCAGCACACTTGTACATACAAGGACTGCAGTGTGGCAAGGCAATCCAGAACCTTTGAGAGCTACAAAGTGTTGTGTTCATAAGGTAATAAATAGTGGTTTTATTTAGGGTTGGGCAATATGTTGAATTTTCAATTCGATTTGATGTTTACGAAAAATCAACATGCAAAAAACAATATCGAGATGCAGAGTACTTTTATTAAATTTTCCACAGCTTCTGAATGTTAAGTAAAATCCGCAAAATCTCCATCACTCTTTCTAAGCACGTCTATGCTGACTCAGCCTATGTCTTTCCTGACAGTGAAGAGCGTGAGGAAAAAAAATGGAGTGATGATCAGAAGAGGAAGAGTTTAGAACATCTAGGTTTAGCTGTGTTGTTTGGAAATCATTTGATTTTACTTGAAATTACCGTTCAAGCAGTTCAACATCTTAAGCTAAAACTTGAGGCAGCATTTGAAGAGCCCATCCAGGCATGTGCGGTGCCAGCAATGCACCTTTCTGCCTCCCTTGCAGAGTGGGGCCCTGCCATGCAAAGTTCTATTAAATCTTTGCCGTTTCATTGCACACTGTTTGAGGAGAGTAGCAGCAGGCTGAAGAAGATGACCACTGCAGTGACTTGCTGTATTGCAAAACATGTTTTTGCCTACTTAACTACAACCCTAAAAAAAAACTTCTCATACTTTTTCATTGGTCAGGTAGCTACACTGGTCAGTAATTTACATCAGACAGAAGTAAGATGTCTGTGCATCTCTGGCCATCCTCTGTCCATTTCATGCACTGACTACTCTGTGTTGAATAAAAGCATCAGAATTTATAGTTTTGTGTGAATAATTCAATGTTTGTGTATCAGGTATAGTGTAAACTGCTTTGCTGCCTATTTTATTTTCATTTTGAGTTTTTTTTTTTTTGTTTAACAAGTGAAATAAACTTACTAATTATAATAATTTATTTTGCATTAAAGGATAAGTTCAGTATTTTCACAAATATAGGATATACTAATTTGCCACATGAAACTGCATTCTAAAATGAAGCATATTTTTTACACAGGTTAAAAAATAACTAGCCTGCTCTTGTGTTTTATAATGCAGCCAATGGATACTGGAGCCCCTTTGTAAATGTCCACTTTGAAGTAGCAAAGGTTTCAGTTTAAGAAAATGTGCCTTCCTCGTTTCTGAGGCATGCTGGTACCAACAAAAGTATGGTAAACTCAAAAGAAATCTTGAACCAAAAGAAGTTTGTATTTAATGTGAATGAGTGCCTCTAAGATACGCATAACGTCACCTTTTATTTGTCAGCACTTCTAGGTGTATATACATTTGACATTTAAGTTTTAAACTGATACCTCTTTTTGTGTTCGGTCATATTTCTGGTAATTACTGGGACATAGCAACTTAAAGTAAAGTAATATAAAATTATCTTGCTGCGGACATCAGATGATTCAGTTCCTCTTCTCTTCTCCATGACCTTAAACGTCTTATGAAGAGAAGAATAATGGGCAATACCTTTCCATTGACCATCGTTTGGTCTTCAAAGTGATGCATCCATGCTTCATGCCCAGTGGTAATCCGTGACAAAAAGCTTTCACTGAATGCCTTATTACAGGAGAGCAAATCTAAATGTTGCTGTTTCTGAACAGCCTGGTGATCAACTGTTGAGCTTCCTGCAACCTAACATGAAGACACCTTTGAATATTCTAATGCAATTGTGGCATTTCAGATTAACCACAGAATACCGCCATTTTCTGTGAATTATGGTGATGTATAAAAAGTGTTCTAAAGTTATTTGAGCAGTGATCTTACGTAATGTAAAGAATCTAGAAAGCTTTTTCAAAAGTTAATAGTATTTTGCCTTTTGTGGTAACAAGTGCCAATTAATAATATACATTCCTTTTAATAAAGGCCTTATAATCTAACAAAGAGTTAAAGACAGTATCAGTTAAACATGTAAAGGTAATCCAAGGTTTGAGCACCCACAGAGCTTGACATTTGGATTTATTTAAAGTTGTCTTAGTTTTCAACACTTTGCAACACAGCAGATGTAGCAACGGTTCAACTACGTGCGTACGGTGGACACTGTGACGTGGTCTCATAGCGATGTCTTTCAATGCTGCTTGATTCTTGGATTTCACTCCAGTAGTGAGCCTGTGAGTGAGTAATGTATCAGTTGTTCAGTTGTTGCAACCTTCACAAAAGAGTTCTTTCTCATATCTTAAAAACAGACCTGCAAATGATCTTTCAGTTTAATTTATCTTATTAATTCTACTCCAAATCACTAAAATTCTGTTTAATAAGCTTACAGATTCTAATTGAGTGAAACTCTCATAACCAAAACAATTAATTTTACTCCCGCCTTCCTTGTTTCTAACACTAGAGGGCGAGCAAAAATTAGAAATACCTTTGGGCTCTTCTTCACAGTGCAGTACTCTTAAGTGAATTTTATGTACTGTATTTATAGGTGATTGTACAAATAAATATACGCGTAACAACATTTATTCAAAGTAAACAGTTATTTCTATTACATACTACACTCCTGATATGTAAAAATGTTTTAAATTAGAATAATCTTTATTCTCCAGTCTTACTGGTAACATTCAGAGCTAGGAAATACTGAACCGCTTCAGACATTTGCACAGTTAGCAAGAGTAACAAACACTTTAGCTCAGATATTGCATCATACCCTTTTTAATTTATTTATGAATTTAGGCACAGGACTATTCTTTCATGTTTCAAGCTTTTTTATCAAACCGCTAAAATGTGTGATTGATAGGCCAAACCAATATGAATTCATTTGAATGTACATACGGTACATTTCATTGCTCATGCCATAAAAATATTTCAATTCAGGGTTCTTTTATGTGATCATTGCCTTATTGAGAGATTTAGGGCCGTGAAGCACATGGTAATGGCTGGTGACAATCATGCATGTTCTGTAGGGGTGCATGTTGTTGATCCTTGTACGGCAAGCACTGAAATACCATTTTCTAAAATACACAGACATAGATATAATAATAAATAAGTAGACATGGACATTAATGTTTACCTAATTGACATATGCGTTGTGTTAAACAAATTTATATAAAAGTATATACTGTACATATATTTAGAGCAGGGCTGGGCAAAGTCAGTCCTGGAGGGTCGCAGTGTCTGCAGGTTTTTGTTCCAACCCAGAAAATGATCCTTGCCAATAATGTAATTTCATGGCTTGTTGGTTCTTTAACTCTGCTATGTCAGGCAATTCTCATATCCTAGATTTTCTTTCTCTTTCTAAGGATATCATTTAAATGATTTGAATTCTCAGTCCTTCACTTTTTTCTCTTCACTTTCTTCCAAGTATTTAATTCAACTCAGTAGTGCATGATGAATACACACAGGTGTAAATGGTAACAAGCTAAATGGAGAACTGCTGGTCTCTTTTGTCATTCGCATGTTATTTCTAATTAGGAGCAACTTGAAAAACTGAGAATACAGCTGTTTAAAATTAAAATAAGCAGTAGGTGTTTCAAATCTTAACGAGTGAGACAATTAAAATGAAGCAGAAGTGTTACTTGAGCAATAAGTGCTTCTTATTAAGCAATTGGGTTGGAACAAAAACCTGCAGCCCTCCAGGATCGACTTTGCCCACCCCTGATTTAGAATGCACTATGGATGAACAGTTTTGGGATTGCAATTAAGTTTTTCCTAATCAAGGTGTTTCAACCATGAGATGGCCTCGAAATAAAATGAAACTTCTTATGAGTAACATCACCTTACCATCTCCTCAATGACAGCATCATCTGTGTCAAAGTGGTGAACACGCAGGTGTTTCTTCTTCTCAAGAAAGACAAAGAAGTCAGATGGCACCAAATTTTGTGAATAAGAACTGTGGGACAACAGTATGCATTCTTGCATGATTCTACTGTCAGGTGTGCTCTGTGTGGTGGAGCACAGTCGTGATGATAGTGGACTCTGAGGAACAACTTTTCGGGGTGTTTTTCAGCAATGGCATCCTTCAGCTTCTGGATTAGGTTGAAAAGTTGGTGAGTATTACAAACAAGGTCTGGTCTACTTAAGTCAAAAAAATTGATATACCTAACATTAATCCTTCATAGGCAGGTTCACTTCTCATCAGACACCCCTTGTATAGTCCAGAACTTATGGAGGATATGGTTTGTCAACCCACACAACGTGGAAGGATAAATTTAGGGATTCATGAAAACAAACAGACCACTTTCTGCTCCATTTAGCTTGATTTGTCTCTTGCTAACGTATGGGTTTGCTTGTCTAAATGCCCCTGCCTCAAAACTCACCACCAAACACATTATTCATTTCTTTATACAGTATATATATGTGTGTCTTTGTGTGACCATCCTTTGTTCCAGTTGACCCCTGAACCTATCAAATGTTAGCAAGAAGGGGTTATGTACTCCCCATCTCAGTGGTCTTGCCAGAGTCACTATAGAGGCACCTGTAGTCCAACTCAACCTCTGGTCCATGTTTATCTAAATAGGCAACAAGGAGACTTCTAACCATTTCCTCATAACCGCTCTCTGAATCTTGTGTTCCTGTTGTGTGTGTATGTGTCGGGGTGGTGGGCTACTGTTTGAACTTTTAGGCTTAGTGGATGCAGTGGCTTTTGAATGGGCACCCCCACCACAAGTGAGAATCACCTCTTGAATAGGTCTTGCATTGTCCCACATTACTGCCACTTTTGCAGTATATTTTTTCCATGTCTATCTGGAGATATATACAGTAGAGTTCATGTTCACACTATATTTTCATAAAGTTACATTTTTCTATTATTGCATCTGTACATGAGCTGGTAACTGCAACATGTGTATATTGGCACTAGAATTGTAACCTGTATGTAACGTGGCACAATTGTAAGATATTTGTATGGCTTTCGGGTTTACAAATAATGTAATTTATGTCACAAGTATACTTCTACATTTATACATATAATCATTGCAGTATTCTAGTTTATTAGAGACCTACTGTAATAATTTAAAGAAATAGTCAACCAAGTTCGGCTGATTAGTCTGACTGTGCTTTACTCAATACTGCTATTATGGAGTCTTAGCTCACAGTCTGTACTGGGGTTAACAGTTTTGTCATGAAGCATGATTTTAAATTCCTCATGACCATCAAAAAATGAAAAGTGTTGCTTAGATGAAATGAATTAAAGTGCAGGCTGATTAAAAAAAGGTCATGAATAGTTAAAGCCCAGCTCACCACAAAAGCACTTGCTGGGGGGGGAGTTGCTTCAGTGCAGCTTTGACTGCAGTGAACCTGAGCTGTCTGATAAGAGAAATTAATTATTCTTAAGTGAATTATCAGCAAGCATTACATTTAATGAATTGCATCAGCAACAAAAAAACAAAACAGGGGTTGCTGCTGGCCCTTTCATGTGCATGAGGTTGTGATTCATACTTACAGGTACATTTGTATAAATGTATAAAGGCCTGCATTACCTATCCTTATTTTCAATTCAGTTTCACAGCATGTTTTCCTAATGCGGAATGAAAACTAAATCAGGAGCCTACAGCCACATTTTGTTGCACACAAATCAGCAAGAGTCGGCTGATGGTACTCATTATGAATGTGAGGTTTACAGGATGTGATCATTTTGTGCCGTTAATGGAAAGTACAGCTGCGGATAATCAAAATGTGTAATCCGTATAAAAGGTGTTTCACGCTTTGTGATCTTCATATTCAAAGCACTAACAGCAGCAGGAAAGAAGACAGGCATCTGCCACAAAACATTCCTTAGTGGGTCATCATCGGTGTACAGCAGAATGTCAGAGACGGCAGAGAAAATCGCTTTTTCATTAGACTGACAAACACACTCTATCCTGAACAAAAGCATTTCACATGTTGTTAATTGGCTTGTAAAGTGCTCTATAATTGTGTTCACATTGAAAGGATCTCCTTTATATGACCGAGATCAAAAACAAACAGTAATTTTATTTTTTAATCCTGGTCAAATGCTACACTTCAACTCATGCGCTGCAGAATTTATGTAAATATTAAAAATTTCCATCCATCCATTTATCTGCTAGACTCACTTACTCCAGTACTGAATAATGGGAGACTAAAGCCCAACCTGACAACAGTGTGTGTAATGCAAGAAAATGCCCTAGACAGTATGCCAGTCCGTCATTCATCCTCACTCAGTCCTGGCCAGGTTAGACTCGTCAGTTAAGCTATCTGTGATGTTTGTGAGATGAGAGAGGACATTGGAGAAAATCACTATGAACATGGAGGAAGTGTGTAAATTCTGCACTGGCTGACTGGCAAGCACCCATATTCTGATTTTGTTTTCTTTTTCATTTTGTGTCATGTATTCCATCAACTATAAATTAAACGAATATGGATATATTCAGAAGAAAGCAGTGTAACAGGCTGGGGGTCCATTCCAATTTCATGCTTTTCACTAGCATGTATTGTCCCCTCATAACCCTGAATTTGATTGAATGGGTTTTAAATGAAGGATGGATATTGTAGTAACACATTACACAGTCAAGTAATTCTTGACTATCACATTGGGGAAATCTATCTATCTATCTATCTATCTATCTATCTATCTATCTATCTATCTATCTATCT
>JANRMT010062792.1:57713181-57753181 GCA_026402145.1 Polypterus bichir lapradei
TATATTCTCTGTCTTGTTTTTTTATCTTTCAGGTGTGTGATTAACTATTGTGTGTATGTCATTTATGTAACTTATTGAAAGAGTCACCAAAACCAGAGTCAAATTCCTTGTATGTGTGCATACTTGAAATCTGAAATCTGATTCTAATTCTGATAAATCCAAAGTTGTTTAATTAGAGCATTGGAATTTCAATGAGAGCAGGTCGTTCAGTCCCAACAAGCTTGCCAATCCTGTTCACCTAGATTCTCCCAAATAACTCTGAGTCACGATTTGTTGGTCTCGAGAGTCCTACTGTCTACCACACTACTGTACTTGGTAACTCGTGGTTCTGTGTGTGAGGAAAAACTTTCTAATGTTTGTGCATAACTTACCCATAACAAGTTTCCAACTGTCCCTGTGTTTTTGATGAACTAATTATAAAGTAACAGTCTGGATCCACTGTACTAATTCCTTTAATAATTTTCAACACTTCAATCATTTCACTTCTTAATCTCATTTTTGTTTAACACAACTGATTGCTGCTTTATACTCAGTGATATTGAAACAGATTCTGGCCCACTAGCTAGTATGGAAAATCAATAAATGACTAATTTTGATACTCTGCAACACAACTTGATATAAATTCATATTTCCATACATAATGAAATCAGGTAAGCTTTTACATAGCAGTCTGCTGTGACCATCACAGGTAAGTAAAACTCAGCTCTTCTTTCGCCCTTACAAACACAGTGAAAATAAACAATGACCCAACTGTCCTACTGACTATACCATTTGTGACCAGGGGGAGATCAAGGGCACATAAAAATTCAGATTCCCAGACATTTCAAAGACTACCTTTTACTATTATTTTATTAATGTTTTTATTTTTAAATTTTATTTAAAATGGTAGTTTTCGCCTGTGAAGATGCAACTCTCTTCACAACAATGTAGAGGTATATTTGCCCTCACCAGCTTCTTGCAGGGCAGTTTATAGTTCCTTACAGAGGTGACCTGATGATTATAATTAACTGTACCCTGTCCATCCTCGATAATGTAAATAAAATTTTAAGAAATGGCATGCGTGACAGGGGAATGGGTGTCCAGGTGATTGCTAGAGGAACTTGTAAAAGCCTGTCAGGAAAGTAGAAGCGGGGTTTAGAAAGGACAAGCTGGGTGAAGGGTAGGACGTCCAGAATTACTTTGGTCCATGAGCCAGTTAAAGGTTGAATGTACTGGCAGTGAAGCACCCAGATGGAGCAATAATTGGATGGGTGCAATTTTCACAATATTTTTTTTTTCCTTTTTTTTGTTGCTTGAGACATTTATTATGTATTTTTAGTACATTCTAAAAGCTACTGGATATTTTTTCACTGTTTTGCTACTTGCACTTTTTGGGACTATTTTAGCAATTTATTGCACAGGAAATTTCACCTTTTTATAAAATTGTACCTCTGTGTCTGCCTCTTTTACTGTCCCGCTGGCCTTGGTCCCTCTATCAAGGACTTGGGGTCTGCCAGTTTTATGTGATAAGGACTTGAGAGCCTGACAGCGCCTTGAAGGTAAGGAGTAAATAGCTACCTCAAGGGGAATAGGTCAAATACCTTGGGGTCTTATTCATGAGCGAAAGTAGAAGAGATTGTGAGATTGACCTAAGAATTGGTGTGGAGGCAATATTGCACTATACGGTGATGGTGATGGTCATTTTACACCCCCTTCCTCACCTTAAGTCATGATCTTCATCTTGTGATTGAAAGAATAGGATCATGAATACATGAGGCTGAAATGAGATTTCTGGGTAGAGTGGCTGAGCTCACTCTCTATGACATGTTGAAGAACTCTGCAGTATGTGGGGACCTTGAAGTAGAACAACGTGTTCTCCAGATTGAGAGGAGCTAGTTGTAGTTGCTTGAACTTGTAATTAGTATGCATAGAGCATGGTAGTCATTGTCAAGTGAGAGATGGTCAAAGAGCAGACCTATATATTTCAGGGATTTTTTTTTGTATGAAATGGCCTAGGAGCATCTGGGAATTCCCTAGTAAGGACTAGAATAAATTACTGAGGCTAGGCGTGTTATGTTTCAGCCAGGGTTCCTCGCCTGGCTGGGTTTGAAATGTCTTTTGTGATTGTTTTTTTTTTTTTTTTGTTAATATTGTTGTTCATCTTTATTATGCCTAGAAGTCCCAAAGTATGTAAGTCCCGAAAGCACTTCAAAAATGCCTACTATAGGGGGAAATGCCATCAAAAACCCCAGACAAAAATGGCCTTGTTGGATCTTTATAAAATGAAAGATTTATTATCACAAGAAGGCACTGTAAGCACATTAAGCTCCGAAGAGCACAAAAAGCAAAAAGGTGTTGCCAGCAAGGGCAATCCAAAGTGAACAAGTCCCAATACACAATTTGAGGGCAAAGACAATAGAACAAAGCAAAAATGGCCAGGAATCCAGACAAAATCTCAAAATCACATTAGAACACAGGAAAACTTACCAACTCTCTAGTGCATATTAAATGAACCACCAGGAACTGTGTGAGAACCTCTCGTATTATTAGGAGGAGGGCTGTTCCTGGCAGTGACTGGTAGGTGCCCCCCCCCCCTTGTAGGACCGACCACAAAACACATGGAACATAACACAGGCAAAGACAATACAGTAGATGATTGAGAATATAAACATTACAATAAGTAAATGACTCAACTAAAAACAAAAAAAAACCTTTAAACTCAGCCAGGGAAGAGACCCTGGCTGAAATGTTGATTATTTTGTTTCTACGTGTCTGTGTATCTTCTATTATGTTGCATTTGTTTTGTGGCTGGTTCCACAAGAGGCGGGGCCACCTGCACATCAGCATCAAGGGGCTGCCCTCAGTCCTATAAACGCTGATGAAGCCTACAGTCCCTTGAAGTACATTGTATGCATAGGTGTTGGTGAGTTCTTCTGATTATTATTATTATTATATTTATTGTGCTTTGTGGATTTTTGACCTTGTACCTTGTACTTTTTGATCTCACTGAATTTGTTTTGCGGGACTGGTTTATCAATTTTTTACATGCATCTTCTGCTGTGCTTTTTGTGCTCTTTGGAGCTTCATTGTTAAAGAGCATTTTTTAAAATTAATAAATCTTTTTATCTATAAAGATTGTTTCTCCTGTGTTAAACAAGTCAAAGGTTAATGTTCCCAACCTCTTGTGAGGTTTTCTGCCTCTCTTTATGATCAGGTACTCCCAAACTCATGACGAGAGTATTCTGGTAATCCCAGTTTAGCACGTTGTTACTGTAAGTGTCACAAGAAAAAGCAGACTGAAAGTAAAACAGATGATGAGTTTGCATTATCTGGTCTGTTAAAGTCACAAAGTGGTCACAAATGACCTGTTGCTCAGAGATTTCCCTTTTCTTCCCAGTTAGTGAACTGAAATTTCATATATACAGTATGGCTGAATGAAGGCAAGGACAAGAAGTCCACCAGGATTCTGGCTCTAGGTGTGGTCTGAATGTCTTTTTCAGGTAAAACCTGGTTTCTAGATGTCCTTCTTGTGAGGTGGACCTAGATATTGAGGTTGTGTCAAACAATAGCAGTATATGGAGCATCATGAGGCAGAAAGTAATTATTGTTTCTCAGCTATGCTTTAATTGCTTGATAGGTGAAACTACACACATAATGATTGGAAAAAAAAATTTTTGCTAATGAGAAGGACTATCAGTGTTATTTGTCTGTAAAGTAAATTGAAAATAGAGTATCCTGCATTTGTTTCTATGTAGGAACATTAATTCAAAAGTGATAAGTTATGACTAATCAAAATAATGAAAGATGTACACCTTCTGGAGCTTTTCATTATGGCCAAATAGCTGTGACTTTAATACACCTTATATCAGGGTGAAGAAAAAGTGGGAATAATATATGCTTCAGAATAATAAATTGAAAGGGTTACAGACAAATACATTTTCAAAGCAGTACTAATATTCTCTGTTTAAAGAACTGCTTATTTATATTTCAAGATACAGTACTTGGCAGAAGAAGAGACATTAAACTGTTGTGTTGTATGGGATTGTTTTTCTGTTTTGGTAAAAAGTCATCTCCAATAAGCACTGCAGAAGTGTGTCTAATATGCAGTTCGGTCTTTGTGCACAAATGCAGTAAACCATTGTAGTTTAGCCAGTTTACTGTAACTTGTGTGATGTATTTCCCATCACAGAACACACTGAAAACAGTCAGGTACATTCCTCCCAATCCTCCCCTGCCCACCCCCCTCACTCACTTATGCCTACACAGAGTTTATTTTTAACATGTGTGAATCCTCTAAATTAGCAAAGAGTGAGCTTAGATTTAGCAAGCTGGTATTTGTGGGATCCGATTGGGCTCCTGAAATAGGCTAATGCTGCACTGTACAGAATCATAATCACAGTTAATGGACAGGAGCAGACTGGTGTCAAAGTGCTAAAGACTGTCTTCTGTAAATAGGAACATTAATGCTTGCCAATGTTGTTTTAATGGTGCATCACAATCACATTGAACCGTACCAAACAAGGTTAAGAAAGTAAGGCTTGCTCAATGAGTGCTCACATTAAAACAACATAATAAAAACAAAGCAAGAGACACTTCTGCTTTATTCAGGCTTGCACCCTTTTGTCTGCATTATGCCCCAGTTTAGTAATGGATAGCCAACAACATGCAGATCACGAGTCAGTTGACATAAGATACCAACATTGAACTTTTCTGCTCCCAGTGTGTATTCCAATAATACTTTGGAAAAGCTGTAAACTACCAAGGTGATGAAATTCTAACCTCTCTCCTTTACTTTGTTCTTTTGCACCTTGGGCAACTGTTGATTTTCTCACAATTAAAATGTTTTTCCTTATTCGTGTAAACAATATAAAGATATCTGTCAGGTTTTCCTTCACCTGTCTTATTCTTTCCAGATTCTGTTTCTTTACCTTTTCATTTAGTAATATGTTTATCCATAATAATTAAGATATTAGGTTTTATGCTGTTATGACTATTTTAAGGACTTCTGGATGTTCCTATAATTCACAAAAGCCAGTTCACCGATATACTCAGTTATACAACTTGTTCTGAAAGACAGACTGCCATAAAAGCTTGGGACCACCACTTACTATCAGCTCCAATACTCTGGAAGTCAATAACATCAGAACTGACTTATCTTTAGTGGACCATGCACCAACAAATCACACCCCTTCCAAACACACAATCCACAATCCCTCTTCACACATTTGCAAAAATTTAAATACATACATGGTTAAATATTTTAATAAAGCAACATGCAAAATTCTTTTTCTTACTCACAATGAAATTTACTTCCTGTCACTAATCCCTCACTGGAGAATTAAAAAGCATACAAAAATTTTGTGATTTGTGGTAAGATCTAAGTGAATTTAAAAGTAGGTTTCATGGAGCAAATGTATTGGGTTGGCTGGCTCCACTAGGGAGAGAGAAGATGTGTGGCTGATTGTCACAAACCAACAGGAATGGAGCAGGGTAAGAAGCTCAAAGCACATGGAGATCAAATCAGATGAAGTGTTCCTTATTTATTGTTAAGGGTTTCTTCCCATGGCTGTAACAACAGAAATGTTTGGGTAGGAGATTGGAACTTGGGTAGCAGCCTGGTTATGATAATTTTAAAAAATACATCCTAAAAAAGGCTAAACATTCAGAATAGTATTTGGTGTCTCTATTTGTCCTCTTTTTCCATGTTAGATAGATAGATAGAATTTTATTGAACCGCAGGGAGAAATGTGGCTTTTTACAGAAGCTCTTTAAATAAATAAATGTATAAATAGGTAGATAAGTAAGTAAATAAATATGCACACACACTTTGGTCTGAACAAAGAAGAAATTTAAAAAGAAAGAAGACTTCTGACTTAGATGTCTACAATATTAAATAGCATTTGCAGTAGTAAATGTTTGGTAAAGTAGGACGGCTGTACTGTACGTAGCTGGAATCTGACAGAACACTGAATGCCATGTCTTCATCGTATTGCTGTGTTTAATAGATCTGGCGTTAGAATTACGTCTTTAATTTCCTTTGTCCATCCATCCATTATCCAACCCGCCAAATCCTAACTAGAGGGTCACGGGGGTCTGCTGGAGCCAATCCCAGCCAACACAGGGCGCAAGGCAGGAAACAAACCCCGGGCAGGGTGTCGGCCCACCGCAGTAATTTCCTTTGTTCTGCCATAAATTGGTTCAACATACTATAAAATGTAGTTTGTGTGAGCTTTTGTCGAAGTTCCGCCCATTTGTAAACTGGTGTTTTGATTCATTTTTGAAATCTGTGTGTTTAAGAGAGTGTGTGCGTGTGCACATAAAAGCTTGAATCCCTGACACTGGGGATCACAAAACTAAAGGTGGGATCGAATATCCATGCTGGGATATCCTGGGATAGATGATGCTGAACTGAACTGAATAGGATAGAAAATCGATTGATACATGAATGTTCAACATATTCTTGTACAATTACATGTTTTGAAAGACAGGAATATTTTCAATTTTAGAGTTCTTCCTTTTCATAAATGTTTTCTTATTTTTTAGAATTTTATAAAGTTAGAAAAACTCTTTATTGTTTTTCCCTTAAGTGTGAGTTTGACACAATACATTTTCTACCATTTTTACAATTAAAAGCAAAAAGCATCATCATTTAACAGTAACCTACAATTTAACGACATTAATACTTGTTAATGACACTTGTTAGAAAATTTGTTAAAAGACAATGTGGGAGCAGCTGCTTGTGCAACTAAATAAAAAATGTTTTCCTTATTCATTTTTAGTTTTTATGCTCCCAGTCAGGGCTGAATGTTCTCCACATCAATGAGGCTGCTTCTCAGTTTTTATGAGAAACATGGCAGAAGAGCTAATCCACACAAGACAATGTATACAAAGCCATGTGTATTAATTTAAGTACACTTGGAGCAAGAGGGTTGCACACTTTTAAGTCCCCAGTGTTCACCTCTTCTTCTGTCCCCAGTTGACAAGTGATGGACAGCTAATGGGTTTCTCCTCACTCAAAGTGATCATTCAAAAGAAAAGGTCAATTTTCTCAAATTTTGGACACAGTGCATTATGGTTATATTAGTGTGACAGATAACACCTTTTTGAATTAGTCAGTCAGTCAGTTATTGTCCAACCCACAATATCCTAACACAGGGTCACAGGGGTTCTGCTGGAGCCAATCCCAGCCAACACAGGGCACAAGGCAGGAACAAATCCCGGGCAGGGCGCCAGCCCACCACAGGGCACACAAACACACACCCACACACCAAGCACACACTAGGTACAATTTAGAATCGCCAATGCACCTAACCTGCATGTCTTTGGACTGTGGGAGGAAACCCACGCAGACACGGGGAGAACATGCAAACTCCACGCAAGGAGGACCCGGGAAGCGAACCCAAGTCTTTACTGCAAGGCAGCAGCGCTACCACTGACCTTTTTGAATTACCTGCTCTTAATTGGTCAATATATATTTTTTTTATGTAGCATGTTTCATACAAAGCATTCTTGTGTTGCAATATGTGTATATATGGTGCGGACTGAATCATTCATTTAATTTTTGTTTATTTGTAAAGATAAAAGAAACAAGGAAGACAATCAGATAACAAAAGTTCAATATGAAAAAGAATAAATTCCTCATCCCACCATACCCCAGCCCATTTGGAGATAGCTAAAAAAAGTGCTAGCCACATGCCCTAGACATTCATATTACAGCAAAATAAGCATTTTTTTAATAATTGCAGCTCCTTTTTCTAAAGATGATATAGTAGATGGAGAATCTAAATTAATACAAACTGCTGAAAATTCTAAAAGAAATAAGTTATGTAAAACAAAACACAGGAACAAGATGAACAGCTGGTACACCGTATAGGCAAGCCCCATATAAATGTTGGAATAACAATAAAAAGGTTGAAAAGTAGTAAGAAGCCTTTTTAGACCGGAGTCAAAGGTAGACTGACTCAAAATGTTAGTGGAATCCATTAAGAAGAAGCCACTGTTACTGACACTGCCAGTCGTCCGATCTGTAGGGGAGAGAGGTGCAGAAGCTTTAGGCAGCAGCACCAACACTCAACTCGGGGTAGAATTACTATTAGATAAGCCCTCAAGTTGTCTCCCAAGCGCACTTGTGTGACAGTTATAAAGTAAGTTCCTCCAAGAATTCATTAGACATTGGTCTTGCTTTTTCCTGGGAGATACCAGGAAGTTCTTAGCTGCTAAATAACTCACTGAAACCAAATTGTTATTAGAGGATGAAAAAGAGTACAATGAAAAATCATGAAGTGAAAAAGCTGTGGAGACCAAGGAGTAAATACATCCAAAAATGAGTAAATGTGAGGTGGAAGTGGAGATCCACAAAGATGTGGCAGGAGGGCAGGACTGAATCATTCATTCATTTTTCATTTTGCAAATAAACATATATTGTAGTATGGGGTAACTCCGAACTAAAACCCATTCCAGGAGCGCCAGACAGGATACCAGTCTATCACATGGCAAATTTACGCACACTCATGTAGGGTCTTTTTTTTTTAACCTTTAAAAAGATGTATTGCAATTAATACTTTATAATGAAATATGGAAGTGGGGAATCTTCAACCTGTTTTGTTTCTTTAATATTGGGTTTTAAGACACATGCCAGGAGACTCCTGACATTTGGGAACACAAAACTAAAGGTGGGATGGAATAGTGTGAAGAGCTCTTTCAGAAGATTTTGCTTGTTTCTCAGGTTTTCATGGAATATATAGTTAAGAAACGTATTAATTTCAGAAACTTTGAGAAAACATCTAAAATGGAACTGAAAGCTGTGGTAGTAGGAAGATATAAAAATAGCTAGACGCATTTTAGCTTCTATATTTCAAATGTAGGGCCTATTGATTTGGACATGCTCCAAAGAGTTGATCTAACTTACATTTGCCTATTGTGTGATGGTCAAAAGTTTGAACTACTCTATAAGAAGCATTACCAAAGACTCCACACTTCAAGCTGTCTAGCTGGGGTGGTTACTGTCACAGGACTCAGTATTTGACCATTTACCGGTGTCACCATCATCCATGTGGCCATGTGCATGTACTGTAGGAACATGTTAATCTGCAGGATTGTCTCTTCAGTTTCTTATAGCTTGCTTTTACTGTGAGGAGGACTTTAAGTGCAAGGTCATGAGTGTGAATGGCAGAAAAGGAAGATCTTGAAGCAATGTGCCATCAAACTTGTCATTTAGACTAGAATAATAGTAATAGATCAATGGGGATAGGAAAGCATGGCAAACACAACATTGACAAGTCAGTCATGGTGCTGTGATATGATTAACATTCCTGGAAAATATAGAAGATTAATAGAAAATAATTATTATTATAGTTGAATTGAAAGCTTCTGGACTCATATATATTCATGTGACTTTTCAACTCATGCGAACCCCCACAAGCCCAACACATCACACCAATCATGTGATTAGCACACAATTCCCTTCCTTCTTTGTTTTTTTTTATAGACTGTACAGCGCTTGAATTTGTGCTGTTTGATGATTTTAATAGAGACATTTCCTTGACAATTTATTAAATATCATGGTGCAGTTCTACAAAGAACTTGAAGTAAAGGGTATACTTGGTTGCTGAATTTTTTAAGAGATACGCACTGTAGAATTTTTGTGGTTTGTCTAGAAATTATTTTCATTGTAACAAATTGCCCCTTTTATCATCTATAACCCTTATAGAAAGCATGGAGTGTGTTGTGGAGTGATCACTAGTGGGCTGTGGTTAGGGTTTGTATTAAGGTGGGTTGTGGTGGTGGTAGCTCCAGAGGCCAGATGAGTGTGGGGTTTAAGAGTCATGCATCTTATTTACTTCCCAATTGACCTTATGCTTTTTTGTATCACTACTATTAAGTATAGATGAATATCAAAGAAGTTGGCAGAAAAAAAGAGTGTAATGGTAGGTTCTGTAGAATCAACTAGATGGTGTGGATGCAAGCCAAAAAATAACAGATCTGCAAATTACTAGTCAGCGTACAGAAAACATAGTGAATAGTCTCATAAAATTCTTTTACTTTATATCAAAGACATTGGCGGAAATAAACATTCGTTGCAGTTAAGACCTTGCCAAGGAAAAAATAAATATTCAAAAGTATAAAAATCAGCAAAAAATGAATAATTCTCTACCTATTCATGTTCTAATCTGCATTGCAGAATTGATGGAGGCCAGCGCCTGTCTCAGTAACAGAGGGCTAATACATCATGTGGTATACTCTTGCATGCACCCACATACCCTAACTAAATAACCTAACAGGCACATCTTTGGGATATGTGAATAAATCTCATGCAGGCACATAGAAAATGAACAAGCTCCATTACATGTAGAGTCTAGCATTTGGACCTAGGACTTCAGAGGTGTGAAACAGGAGCAGTAATTACAGTGCAGCAATGTTGCCCAAAGAACATTTAGCATAATGACAATTTCTTCCATATCTACTGTATGAGAACTGCCTAAAAATGTGCTTATTAACCTTAATGTAATCAATGTACACTCAAATTCTGGCATTCTTTAATGGCATTTTATGGTTCTTAATTGGGTTGTTTGGTTCTCCTTAGAACTGTTATTTGACAAAGCACCATTTTATTCTGGGATGGGATCTTTGCATATGAAGTTGGTTCTTTGTGCTTTGAAAAACTTTCTAATATGTGGAAAAAAATGTAATCTTTACTGTATGTTAGGCTACCTAGCAGGACTTTAACAGAATAAGAAAAAATGGACTTGGCCGGTGTTATATGAAGCAAGAGTCCTTTTAAAATTAGGAATCATTGGTATTTCACAAATCTGTTACTGTCTTATCCATGGTTATTTACTATATGGAGCAGGTTATAAAAGTTCTTTCTGGGACCTTCATGTGGATGGGTCTTTTGGGAAACAAAAATGGTTCCTTTATGGAATTGCTCTGGAGAACTGCTCTGGCACCCTTGTTTTTAAAAGTGCCTCCCTTAGAGTTCTTGTTTGTAAAGAAACAGTCAGACCGCCTTCTAGTTGCTAGTGCTAGTAAAAAAGTGGCATATGAGAAGTGACTGGTAAGAACACTGAAGTGACACCTTAAAAATTAAAAAGTGACACATTATTTAAATATTCACCCTAAAGTAATAGTTCAATTTTTGGATTGAGAAATGTGTATTGAGGATAGGGATCTTCAGTTTTTAGATTATGTTTTTATTATTTTACATATAAGGCTTGGATCAACACATTTCATAACAGGGTCATTCAGTGGTGTTAACCACTGAGACATCGTGTATATTGCTTTGTTACCCAGCATCCCCTGGGATGTTTTGTAAGACAGTGGCCATCAGTTATAGTGCTGTTGGATGTATCAAAAATACAATGTGACTAAGTGCTATTCTGTATACAACATTAGGTTTGGGTGGAGCTGCATTACAGTTGTCCCCTCTCACTTAAGACATCAGCACTCATCTTTCTCTAACCATTCAGTCCGCATGTGCATTATAATGCATTATAGTTGGTAATTTTGACTTAGTCAGTGGACTTGATAGTAGTAGGCAGGTGGTTGTCGTGTTCCTTCAGGAGGTAATAATTTTAGTACTATCTAGTATTGTAAGCTCTTAAAAGCTGCTAGTAATAAAATATGCCTAAACTAATATCAATTGGGGAGCAAGTCACCATTTTTGTATTCCTGAGTTAAACATCTGATTATGGCGCACAAACAGGTGTTGCCTGCTAAAAAAAGGCAAATCGTGGGGTCCCACCAAGTTTTGCAGACCGAGAAAAAAAATTAATGGACTGGGTAACAAATAGGAGGCTACAGGGAATTGGTGTTTGATGCATGGAAATCAGACTTAAAGCTTTGGAACTTAAAAAATCTCTTGTGATATCAACAGATTTTAAAGCATCTTATGAATGGGCAGTTCGTTTTATGAAGTGGCATAGTCTTTCACTTCGTAGAAGAACTACCATTGCACAACGTCTTCCATATGACTACGAAACAAAGCTCCTAGAGTTCCTAAAGAACATTATCAAATTAAGAAAGGAACACACATACAGTATAATCTTACACAGAATGGAAACTCTGATCAGACACCCCTTACTTTTGATATACCTTGAAATAGGATTGTAGACAAAATAGACAAAAAAAACGTGTCTATACGCACAACTGGACATGAGAAGTCTCACCTTACTGTTATATTAGCATGTACTGCAGATGGAGGAAAGTTGCTGCCTTAGAGAAAATCCCTACCCAAAGGAATACAATTTCCAAGTGCTGTACTGTATACATTTGTGTTCACTCTAAAGGATGGATGGATGAAGCATTAACCATTGACTGGTTAAAATGCATTTAGGCAAAACATTCCCGTGGTCTATGGAAACAACTTTCTATGTTGGTGCTTGACTCAATTCACATAAATATACTGTAAAAGAGGAACTCAAAAAAATAAAATATGATCTTATTATTATTCCAGGAGGCATGCCCCATCTATTACAACCTTTAGATATTTCTGTTAATAAGTCAATAAAGAGTGCTATCTGTCATAAATGGAATGCATGATTAAGCAATGGCTATCACACATTTCAACCAACCAACTCTCTCTGAACTGGCTGAAAGGATACTTTCACCTTGAAATGAATTAGATGTGTCTATAATTCAACATGGTTTCCTCAATTGTTTTATTTCTATTAATCGTGAATGCAGTGAGGGCACTGTTTTCTGGAAGGATAAACAGGTGTGATCAGATGAATATAATGATGGTGATATTTGTTATGAAGGTATCAATGACAGTAGCATTGACTCAACAGCACTAGTTAAGCTTCTCAATAGTTACAGTGATGCCGACTGCTCTATCAGTTAGGTATACAGTACCTATATTTAGTGTTATGAATGTTTCACTGGGTAATAATTGTTATTACCTATAGGTAGATTGTTAAAAAAACATACACAATTTAAAATACATTTTTTTTATTTAAAAACTTGCTTTTATAAGTATTTACTTGTTTTTATAAGTATGTACTTGTTTTTATGAGTATTGTTATAGTGAGAAGTCAAGCAAAATGACACCTTTTAATGGCTAACTAGAAAGATTACAATATACAGTATAAGCTTTCAAGGCAACTCAGGCCCCTTCTTCAGGCAAGATGTAAAAAGCTTGAAAGCTTGCATATTGTAATCTTTTTAGTTAGCCAATAAAAGGTGTTATTTTGCTTAACTTCTCTCAACATCCATAATGGCTAACATGGTATAGCACCCTAGTACTATAAGCATTGTTAAAAATGTAATGTACTTATTTACCTAATTTAAATAAAAAATGATTGTAATGATTGTTATTATTTTAAATTTTGTTTAAAAAATGACTGCAATTTTAATTAAATCTTGAAAACTGTGTGCATTATATATGAAGTTCTTTTTATATATGAAAATTTTGGGCTAAATCAAGCATGTGCATTCTACATGAGTACGCATTACATACAAGATTTTATGAGGTATTGAATTTGTTTCTTGAAAAACATCTTTGGATTAGTGTTTTTGAACTACTGACTTTTTTTAATTTTGATTGTGACAATCTTGAAGTATTTTGGAATTTAGATTAGCTTCCTTAAATTTTTCAGTTTAATGTTTGTTTCCTTTGATTCCTTTGCTTGTATTGGCACTTTTTTAGTTGTACTTTTTTCTTGTTTATTTTTTAGTTCTTTCTTTTCATTGTAATTCTAGTTTGACTTATTTTTTAAAGTCAGGTCTAACTTTTATTTATGTATTTATTTTTGTAAACTTCAGTAATTGGAGTTAATTTATTTTATCCTTTTATTCATTCTAGCCTTTATGGTTGTGAACTGAGGTGCTTTATAAATAAAACTAGCAAAATACCCGCGCTTCGCAGCGGCGAAGTAGTGCCTTTACATTTTTATTAAGAAGAAAATTTAACCTTTTTAAACTGAGGGAAAATATGCCAATAATTATTTGTTAAGGATCTCTTTGTATACCATGTTGTCAGTTCGGCCCTCCGGTTGTAATATGACCAAGCTGTGTGCTGAGCTTACTCTTGAACATGTAACTTACAGTTGGCCATGTGAACAGTAATCTTGTCTCAAATCTCACAGCTTGGATTACTGCTGTCATAATCGGTTTGAGTTTCATGGTTTGTTTCAATTACGATAGTATTTGCAGGATTTGTTGTGTTGAAGTGACATTCGGCATCTGTCAAGCATTGTAAGCACACAACCGGTTTCATCAATAAAATCACATCCAGCTTTTGAGAGTTTAAACACTCATAAACATCAAAGTGTCCACTACTGAAATCGTCACCTGTGAATCTAAGATGTTTAAGAGGCATTGGCGGTTGTCGAAAGGTTTAAAATTTTTGGCCATTTCGGTACACTTGAAAGCGACAACCGAACAATTCAGCGGCAGCCATCAACTCACATGCAGAACCATAGGTGAAGGGCTTAAGCATTTCACTCTTATAGTGCTCCTGTGTAGTATAATTATCTCCTGTACCGTCATCAGTCCACACCTTGAACCTGTCCCAGTCATTCAATACATAAGACACAATGTTCCTCCGGATATCAAGAGTGAGCCTGATATGGCTGTGCAATATGTAACAAAGAGAATGGAAAAGGTAGGTGCCAACTCCGGGCATGAAAACCACTCGGTAAGTGACAGTTTTTTTGATCGGTAGTGATCACCTCGATAGACATGGTAATGGGGGTTGGAATGATAAATGAAATGGGTACCTGAGCAATGTAAAGTAAGTCTAAAATACCTATACAATAACTATAATTGTAATAAACAAACAATAAAACAGCGGAGAAGCCGTGGATTAAACAAAAAGGCTGTAGTTATCAGTAGGGAGACGTGAAGGAAGGGAATGTAGACACTGGAGCGACGGACGGCCTTATATAGGCAGGCAGCCAACAACGTGGGAGGCGTTGGGATGGGGGACCCAACGCCACCTCACACAGTGACTGAGCTGCAGGCTATGGACGTATATATGTACGTAAGTAGGATTCAGTTAGCGTTGGGAACCCATGTACCAAATTTCTTGAAGATGGGCCCATAAGTAACAAAGACTGTTGAAAAGTTCAATATGGTGGCCGACAGTGGCATCATACCACCGAAATAAGTACGTACATTGGTTTCGGTTAGCTCAGGGAAGCCACCTACCAAATTTCGTGAAGATGGGGCCGTAAATAAGAAAGTTCAACATGGCGGACGTTGTTGACCGTTATGACCGTTACGCGTAGAATTTCTAAATGAAACCTGCTAAACTTTTATAAGTAAACTGTAAGGAATGAGCCTGCCAAATTTCAGCCTTCTACCTGCACGGGAACTTTGAGAATTAGTGACGCTGGAAAGTTCAATATGGCGGCCAACAGTGGTGTCATACCAATGAAATAAGTACGTACATCGGTTTCCGTTAAAAGTTTAATATGGCGGCCGACAGTGGCATCATACCACCGAAATAAGTACCAAATTTCAGCCTTCTACCTACACGGGAAGTTGGAGAATTAGTGACGTTGGAAAGTTCAATATGGCGGCTGACAGTGGCGTCATACCACCGAAATAAGTATGTACATTGGTTTCGGTTAGCGCAGGGAAGCCGCCTACCAAATTTCGTGGAGATGGGGCCATGAATAAGAAAGTTCAATATGGCGGACGTCGTTGACCGTTATGACCATTACGCGTAGAATTTCGAAATGAAACCTGCTTAACTTTTGTAAGTAAGCTGTAAGGAATGGGCCTTCCAAATTTCAGCCTTCTACCTACACGGGAAGTTGCAGATTTTGTGACGTTTGGAAAATTAAATATGGCGGCAGACAGTGGCGTCATACCACCGAAATAAGTACGTACATCGGTTTTGGTTAGCGCAGGGAAGCCACCTACCAAATTTCGTGAAGACGGGGTCATTCTTCTACCTACACGGGAAGTTGGAAAATTGGTGACGTTGGAAAGTTCAATATGGCGGCCGACAGTGGCGTCATACCATCGAAATAAGTAAGTACATCGGTTTCGGTTAGCACAGGGAAGCCGCCTACCAAATTTCGTGAAGATGGGGCCATAAATAAGAAAGTTCAACATGGCGGACGTTGTCGAACTTTATCGACCGTTATGACCGTTATGTGTAAAATTTCGAAATGAAACCTGCTTAACTTTTGTAAGTAAGCTGTAAGGAATGAGCCTGCCAAATTTCAGCCTTCTACCTACACGGGAAGTTGGAGAATTAGTGATGAGTCAGTCAGTCAGTGAGTGAGTGAGTGAGTGAGTGAGTGAGGGAGGGCTTTGCCTTTTATTAGTATAGATGTATTATTATTATTATTATTATTATTATTATTATTATTACCAAATGTCCAGTGCTGCTTGGTGTAGTGTCCCGCTCTATGCCACCCCATTTTAGACTGAATTGGTTTGGACAATGTTCTGTATTTAATTTAAAATTACTAACAGGTTGTTACAGTTGATTATATGCTATATTTTTCATTAATGGCAGATATACTAGTGACTGTTCAATTTGTAATCTTGTTTAATCTAGATCAGTAGGTCTCGAGCTCAGTCATGGGGGGCTCCCTGTTGCCTCAGCCGTCTTCTGCTTTTTATTGGACTCCTCCATTACTTAATCAGGCTCTTATTTCTGATTTGCAATGTTTTGGTGTCAATTTGTAAATGATAAAACTGATTTTGCTAAATTTTTATTGGAATGTAGTAAGTGTTTACTGTATGTATATTAAACGTGGATGATTAGTTTTGTCTTTTTCTATCTTTGTTGTTACATTTTATCACTCTGACTTTCATTCCAGGGCGGCACGGTGGCTCCAGCAGACCCTGTACTTAGGATATAGCGGGTTGGATGATGGATGGACTTTCATTCCAATTCTCCAGGTGTTCTGGTTATTTGAGCCATTATTGTATTTATTAGTTAGCATAATAGTGAGTCTGACACTCAAGTAGCTTCATCCTTACAGCATTCAGTGTTGTTTGCTCAGGTGTCTATGCTTCTTGTCATTAATGAACTTTATTAGAATATAATTAAGTGAGCAAACTCCACAGCAAAAAGGTTAATTACTAGCAAAATAACCAAAGAGTTAATCATTTAAATCAAAGGCAAAAATGCACGTTTCAAATTTTCTTACAAATTTCCCACTGCTGTGATTTTCTCAATACAACATAAACAGACCAGCTGATAAAACAATGTGATCAATTAGTAATAAAATAACTGACTGACTGTGTAAGTGGTTGTAACAAAAACATGCAGCCATAGGAAAACTACAGGACTAAACTTGGAAATCAATGATCTTGTATATAAAAAAAAAATCATAACACTCTGACTACTAAAATGGGAGAAACTGACCTTGATGAGTTAGGGTTCACATGTCACTGTTGTTCTGAATTAGATGCCAGGTTTATTTTCATTTTCATTTTTTAATTTACATAATGTGGATTCATGAATCAAAGGAAATAGAGGGCGTAAGATAATTTATTCCATAGATGTCTTTACGCAAAAGTGACCTACAAGATGACAACACATTACAGTTATTTATGTCTTTGCAGTTGAAGGACTGGGAAGTGGCATGTCCCATTCATGATGACATTGTAAATCTCACCTGAAGACTGAACCAGCCACCAAAGTCCAGTGCTCTACCCACTAGGCCACACTGACTATTTATAAACGGTACTGTGCCGTTGAGTTTTTATTACTGTCTTGAAATTTGTGAAATAAGGGAAAATATTTTATAATATTAATTTGTGTGCTGATTTTCATGCACATTGATACTAGAGTTTAGTGGTGTTTTATAGTTCTTTATATAAAAAAAATCTAAAAATGTTTGTGAAATATATTGACCAGCAACTGTGTAGCATGTGAAGTTAGGTGTGGGCTGTAATTAAAGGTGCATTAAAATCAATGCAACGCAGAAGATAATGGATCTGTAAATTATTTGTCTGAACACAGAAAACAAAGTAAATAGTCCTTCAGGCATAGACAGGCTATCATTACCAGCGTCACTGTGTGGGACAGGTCATTGACAGCTCAGTAAAGCAAATAGTGTACTCTAATAAAGTTGGTGTGAAAAAATAAAGGTAAATTGCTAAACTTCAGCTTAGTAGAGAGCAGCAGCACTTTGTCCCTCTTGCCTTTTTCATTCTACCTGTTAAAGCATAGCTACTTTTGCAAAACAAAAGGTATTACCATACCAGTAGGAGAGTAGGCTTATTTAATTGTACTGTATAATGTTTTGTCTGCCCTGGCCCTTTGTGTTCCTTTGTTTAAACATAGTTGTGATGACACTGTGGTGTTGGCCATGGCTTGACCATAAATATTGGCTTTTGCGGAAAATATTTTTTTGAGCTGATGGCAAAATCATGTTTGGATTTGTCTGCATCCACCTGATAAGATTCTCACCAGTATATATTGAGTTAACAGAATATGGCTTTTTTTCCTTCTTCTTTCAGCTGCTCCCATTTAGGGATAGCCACACCGGATCAAACATCTCCATCTTTCCCTGTCTTTCACATAATTTTCTGCCACACAGACTGCCTTCATGTCCTTCCTTGCCACATTCATAACCCTCCTCATTGTCCTTCCTCATCTCCTCTTACCTGGTGGTTCCACCCTCAACATTCTTTTCCTGATGTACCCCTCATCTCTCCTCTGTACATGTCCAAACCATCTCAATCTAGCCTTTCTCACTTGGTCAACAAATGGCAAACAAAAAACAACCATCCACTACCACTTCAGAATCAGTTCCTGCCTTGTTTCATTTAGAAATAACACAGATTTCAGAGCAGTGAAGTTAACACCTCCAATTGTTTGATAGATGTTTTTTTATCACAAAAACAGTAAAGTTCAGGTTTGAAATTGTCACTTGTACATATTAATAAATAGCATCTTTTTCATTTTCCAGTTTGGCTATTCATGATTGTGTGTATGTTTAAGTTGTTGAGTAAATTAGCACTGAAGGCATTATTCTGTTTCCCAGCATCTAGCTACATAGCAATGAATTTTATTGCAATGGATTCAAGCACACTTTACAAAATATTGAAAAATAATTGAAGTGTACATATTGCAGTCCTCCAAAGACACTACTCAAGGCATGACAACAACAAAAACCTAAACCTTTATTCTTCAGTGTGCTTAGTGCGGCTACCTCAAAGCACCAGGCAACTGGTGATGAATCCTGGCCCAGGCACAGCTTACGCAGTTTGCACATTCTTTGTGTCTGTGTCCCCTTACTCCTATGATTTTTTCACTCACATTTCAAAAAAATGTGTGTTATGTTGATTAGAGACTTTAAACTGGCTCTATATGAGTGAGTGTGAATGCATAGCTGAGTGTGCCCTGGATATGTTAAACTCCTTTGACTCTTACCTGGATTATAGTGAGTTTAAAAGTGGCAATTTGTTCCTTTTTAGCCAGCACTGACTCCACTGATAAATTACATACATTATTATATAAAAAATAAATTATTGCTTATTGTATAACAAATAGGAGTGAACAGGCTGTTTTAAATATTATAAACCTGATATAATGTCTCTCATCTGACATGATTCCAAAGTTTTAAATCACTTTAACAGACCAGCACATCTTAATATTGTTAATGCGATTACAAAATAGGCCATATTTTTTAATCACTGAATACGTTTTGGAATTATAATTAAACAGCTCAAAAGGAAAAACTCAGTTTGATTTATTTACTGACGTGAAATCTTTCCAGGTAATCCTCTTGGCTTTGCCTGGCAAGAAGATTGTTACAAAGCTTGGTAAATACGATAAATAAATAGATTTAGTTTGTTTTAATAAACAAAATGCAAGACTTTCAACAGTACCCTGTTAGTAGTGGCACAGGCGTGGCGGGAGACGCAGAGGACACTTAAGGGTGTCAAATGGGGTCACGGGTCTCTTAGCGGATTATTTATGAAGCGCTTGGTCGCGAAACTTAGCACGAGGCTAAAATAATAAAAGAACGCAGGGATGACCTTCACAGGCAGCCTGTTGTGCTGTACCATTAGTATGCTCTGTCGATCTTATTTCGTGTGCTCGATCTGTTGCGGTCTGGCGGTTCGCTTCAGTATTATTTACTTAGGAGTCGCGTCCGAAGCAGCCTGGCGCTTACACTGGCTTGTCAGCTGCGGGAAGCACAGCCCCTTGTCATTGACGTGAGTGTATGTGCGCGTGTGTGTGTGCGCTTTTGGTGCAATGCGAATTATCTGCCTTCATTCAGTCACACTCAGACACACGCACATGCACGAGCGGAGCTGACAGGCCGAGCAGCATCTTATTTCTTCTCACATTGCCATAACAACGGAGCGGCTCAGGCAGCATGGTAAAGTGAAATAGCCCTCCTCGGCCAAAAGGTGTTTTAATAAAGACTACTGCAGAAAAGTACTCGGGGGATATTTAAACGTGTGCTTTGTTTGTTTGTGTATTTTTTTTTTGGTTATTTCTTGACCTACACCTCGGAGCCGCTAAGGGCAACACGCCGCGCCACACGCGACACTAAGAGGCGCAACTCTTGGAAGAGGAGGAGAGCAAAGGCGGATCATCAGAGCAAACAAGAAGTGAGACAAAATTCAAACAAGAAACGCTAAATAGCAGACAGCACGAGGGCGGCGACTTAACGAAAAGAAGAAGCAGCGATAGCATTGTCTCCTTCTGTGGCTGCGCTCCCAGCACGCAGGAAAGGAAAGCTCGAGGCAGGCAGAACCGAGTCCACTCATCGGCGGCGGGTATCTGCGACGGTTTGGCTGCTTTGGCAACAATGGCTCGGGAAAACGGGGAGACCAGCAACGTGTCGTGGAAGAAGCAAGTCGATGACATTAAGAAGATGTTCGAGTTCAAAGAAATCCTGGGCACGTAAGTTGCTTAAATAACGCATCACGGGGGGCGAAGCTGGCGGGCTGAGAAGCGCAGCGTCGGCGTTGCGGGGGAGACAAAAGTTTGTACTGAACTGGGGAGCGAGAGAGCCGCAGGTTTCTTCAGTTCACACAAGCTTGGGCAGAGGAGCATCCGGAGAGGCGTGTGCTCTGTCTGCCAGACCGACCGCACCTGAATCTTTGTTTTCCGCCCGTCACACTTAACTGCACGCTTCACTCCGAGTGCAGGCAGCTATCTTGGAGGGGCGACTGTCATCTGACGAAGCTCGTGCTGCCCTAATCCTCCCTCGTGTCACAGCGAGTCTAAACTGTATTTGATAACCCCGTGATTAAAAAAAGTACACATTCTAACATCTGTTCAGGTCGCACAGCGTGCGTATTTCCCCATTAACAAGGACGTGCTATGCCGCTACCCGTCCATTAAACTGGTTATTTCCCGCGGATTACCGGTATCCTTGTTTGCTGTTGTCTTAGTTTATGCAAGTTGCGTCAATAAAACTTGGAGGTCACGCATGAGAAGGAGATTGCTCATCTGCTGCAGTGGTGAATATGGTTGCAGACTGACTCATGTATGTATTTACCTAAGCAGATGAGCTTAGGTAAATATATATACATCTAATATTGGGTACCTTTGGGAGAGTGTTTGAAAATCAAAGTCCTGTCACGAAAGTTACTGATGCGCTGTAGATCTCATAGGTCAGGTTTAATTTAATCAGACCTGTAATCTGAGTACCAGTGTGTGCGTTTGTTTAGTTTACTAATCGTACGTTCTGGTGGAATGAGATTTGTACAGTGCCTTGGTCGATAGGATTTTTACCCGAATATGTTATTGGCAGATCATTCTCAATTGCATTCTGTCAAGTTGTACATGTTGCATGAATTATTTCTAATCTTTAATTTTAAGTACAATATCTTTTATTGTCAAAGACTGGTTAGGGGCACGTCATTCTGTTAACCTATACTGGTGCTAATCTTTATCTGTTGACTTTATCTTGGTTATTTGCATATATTTCAAAAAGACAGATTGAAGGACAGGCTGTTTTCTGTTTGCGGTTAATTTGATCATCATGCTTTAATACAGTGACATTTAATAACACCGTATCAAAATAAATATATTTCTGCATCCCTTTTAAGGTGTTCATTTTGATGTGAAACAGTGAAGTGTCTGTACAGCATTTTGAAATAATAACCTTTGTGAGATCTTTTAAATTCTTTTGTAACTCCTATGATAGAAGTTCACTTGGAATATTTTGGTGACATGAAATATGTTGATTTTTTTGTTTTAGGTCTACAGTGTTTTACTTTCTAACTGGCTCAGTCGACTCCCTGTTGTATAGAGTCAGGTTACTACTAGGTGCAAGGACAGAGCCAACCCTGGAAAGAGCAGGTCTATTGCTGGCCCCACAAATTAAAACCATGGTTAACCTGACATGCACATAGAAAACCCACAGAGAATCAAGGACGATGTGCAAACTTAACTTTTTTTCCCTTTTTTTTTAAATTATGGTTTAAATGCTTTCAATTTATGAGCTACATGTTGGTAAATAAGATCTAGCACACATTTTAGTAAGGTGACTAGGTGGAAAGGACATGCAGACTATAAAGGAATTATTTGAATAAGTATCTGTAAGACACTGAGAAACGTTCTTGTCATATTTATCTTTCACTCCTGAAGCATTTGTTTGTTGACAGTAGCTATTTTTTATAAGCTTGTGTGTTGTTTATTTTTGCTGGAAGACTCTCCTTGTCAGATATGTGGATTTTTACACCGTTACGCTTTCTATTTATGATGTTTTCTGAAAGAGAAATGTACAGCCTAAAACTGTCAAATAATGTGTTTGTTTTGAAAGTGTTCTCTATTTTGTCCCAGGTAATAGTTTATAATTGTGCCTTGCTTGAAGTAATGCAGATTTTACAAAGACAGATCAGAAATTAGACATAAGTTTAATGAGCCTAATGAAATTGATTAAAAATATTTACATCTTTAAAAATTATTTTAGGGTGTTATCAAAGAATATATAATACTGTCAAATTACAGTGTTTAAATTGTGATAATTTTAAAATAAGGAACTGTGCTTCAGATTTTATTTGTTAAAATCCAGTGCAACAAGATATAGTGCACTCTTTCAACAGCACTTTTATCATATGGATATACTACCAGTATTTTTATGGTAGATAAAAAGTACAGTTTCTGCACGAGGTGCATGTGTGAGCGTTGTCTCTTAACTTGCATGTTACAAGTAATATTTTGATCAAAGTTTATATATGGTCTCAGTTCAGTGCTAAGGGCAGAGCATGCATGAGGGAATTTGTGCAGTATTGTCCATATCTTACCAGGCCAAGTTAGTTTCTTTCAGATTCCATCATTATTCTGTTAATATGAATATTCTGAAAACAACAGTTTCTAGAAATTAAAGTTAATGGATAAGTCCAGTATTTTTCAAGTCAAAAGTTATTTCTTCACAAACATTGTATTTATGCATTAGCCACATTAAATTGTGCTCTGAAGTTAAGTGTTTTATATACATTTAAAAAAGTAAATGCACTGGTGCTTTAAAATGGATGCTGTTGGACTCGGAGGAAAAGTTTCTTAACTTAGCAGATATTTCAAGCTGTGGCGGATGGCTGGGGATCTTGCCCAGCTGGGACGCCTGGAAGATGAAAGAACTGGGAGAGGGACAATACCTCCCTTGGGATACGAGAGGGCAGCCGCCCTGGTTTTGATCATGGGATCAGAGCTTAGAACCTCAACCCTATTGGGGCCCGTGGCCACCGCCAGGGGGTGTCCGGATGATTACAGAGCCTTGGACTGCAGCATTTATACCACACCAGGAAGTGCTGCCGGAACAGGAACCAGGTACACCCGAATTGCTTCCAGGTGTCCAGAAGATCATCATGGAACACCTGGAGCACATCCGGGGCATTGTAAAAGGGGCCGACTCACTCCAATAGATGAGCTGGAGTCGGGAGGCAGAGGACAGAGCTTGCGAGGAAAGAAGTAGAAGCAGCAGAAGAACAGAGGAAGGAGAAAAGAAAAAAGGAACTATGAGCAATTTATAGCTGTTTAGTGCATTATGTGTTGCTGTAAAACCATAAAGGAAATTAAATGTATGTGATTTTCGACATCTGTGGTCGGTCTGTCTGTCTGTGTAAAAGGGATAAACCTTCACAAAGATAAGACAGTTGTCGAATATTGCACACACATTGTACGTAAAATAGTTTAAACATGTAACTTCTGAACCAAAAAAAAAAAAAAAACACCAATATTATGAGATTTGGCCATTTTAAAAGAAGACCAGCTGTGCATGCTATTTCAGCATTTCTCTTCGCTTGCAATAACCTTTAACCCCCATACCCCAGGGCGTGATTTCCTTTTGAAAGACCAAATCACAGGAAACCTTTCGTGCCAAGTTGGTTTTGTTTTGATTTACTTGTTTATTTACATGAGAATTCACACAAGCGAATAGAAAATGTATTCCTTACTGTGAGAAAAATAGTAGCAGGAATATAGGATAAAATGATTATTTCCAGATCACTTTTGTTGTCACAAGTATGCTTTGGAAACATGGAAGGCATGTTTTCATATATCGAAGCTTTTCCCGCTTTAATAAGTGAATGTTTGTTCTTTTCTTTTCTGGTGGTGTTTCTTGCCTCACCACTGCTGGTTTATTGTCCTTTTCCTGGGTTGAGGCAGGTTAGTCGGTTGTCTTCCAAATTTTTTTCTGTTTTAAGAACATTGCTAATTTGTAAATGTAAACTTTTATTTGTTTTTTGCCAGAGTAAAAATGCTTTTTTCAATACACACTGTAATGTTTAGAGCAGTCTTGGTGGGCTGCAAGTTATATTTGCTTACTGATTTGAAAAGATTAATTAAAATGGTTCTGTTTTTTGATTGGTGGAGGAAACATGCAATTGTAAATTTGCACCTGCCTGTGAACCACAGGATTCCCAAGCCAAGAAAAGCACATGCTTAAATTTTTGAGTGTGTGCATTCATGGTGGATACGAGTTCAAGAAAAAGTTGGCCAGAATGAGTGCATGAAGCAGCTACTTTTAATTATGGAAGATCTGAATTTATCATCAGGAGTCTACATCTGAAGTATCTGCTGTAAATGTAACAATTTTCATCTGTCAAAGAGGCGTGCTAGGTCCCACCTTCTCAAACATAACATTTGAAAATGTTTCATTTAATTTCATTGCATATGTCATGTTACACGTGTTGTTATTAAAATAAATAATTGAACAAACAGAATAAATACATAATGAAATAAGCGTCAAAAACACTTCTTGACAGTTTTTAAATTTATGCTTGCATATACAGTAATCCCTCCTCCATCGCGGGGGTTGTGTTCCAGACCCCCCCGCGATAGGTGAAAATCCGCGAAGTAGAAACCATATGTTTGTATGGTTATTTTTATATATTTTAAGCCCTTATAAACTCTCCCACACTGTTAACATTATTAGAGCCCTCTAGACATGAAATAACAGCCTTTAGTCAAAAGTTTAAACTGTGCTCCATGACAAGACAGAGATGACAGTTCTTTCTCACAATTAAAAGAATGCAAATATATCTTTTCTTCAAATGAGTCTCTGCATCAGGAGCAGAGAATTTAAGAGAGAGAGCGCGCGCTCGCAAAGAAAAGCAAACAATCAAAAAATCAATACGTGTGCTTTTAAGTAAAGCGGCATTTTTCAGAGGAGCGTCAGTATCTTCTAAGCAAACAGCCTCTGTTGAAACAGCCCCTCTGCTCAAATCTCATCCGTCAGGCGCAGAGAACGTCAGAGAGAGAGCGCGAGATTAAAGCAAACAATCAAAAAATCAATACGTGTGCTTTTGTGCTTTTAAATATGCCGAGCACCGCAATAAAGCGGCATTTTTTAGAGGAGCGTCAGTATCTTTTAAGCAAACAGCTTCTGTGCAAACAGCACCTCTGCTCACACTCCCTCTGTCAGGCGCAGAGAATGTCAGAGAGGGTGAGATAGAGGCAGAGACAAGCAAACAAACACCGCGCGGGATGCATATCTTATAGCATTGAGGAGTTTTAGTTAATATGTAATACATGCTCTGATTGGGTAGCTTCTAAGCCATCTGCCAATAGCGTCCCTTGTATGAAATCAACTGGGCAAACAAACTGAGGAAGCATGTACCATAAATTAAAAGACCCATTGTCCGCAGAAATCCGCGAACCAGTGAAAAATCCGTGATATATATTTAGATATGCTTACATTTAAAATCCGCGATAGAGTGAAGCCGCGAAAGTCTAAGAGCGATATAGCGAGGGATTACTGTAATTGTATTTCTGTTTATTTATTGTCATATTTCATAATACATTTGTCTATTTGCATATTTATTTTGTTCGAAATATTTCTCCATACATATCTATGCTCAGATGTTTAAAATGAAGACCAAACTGAATTCTCTTCTACTTCATCTTAGGGTCACAAAATGATGAAATTTGTTTTCTGCCCCATTTCTCAGATGGGAAAATAGATGTGTGAAAGTGGTTCTTTTCTGCCAAATTTTAACTTACATTCTGCTCAAATCTGAATGTATTATTACAAAATAGTAACATACTAATTTGACATAAGTTTTAATTTGCTGCCTTTGTGTAGACAAGGTCAAAATATTTAGATACCTTGTTGCTACAGTGGGTTTTTGTTGTGTGTATGTGGAAAAAAACATTGTCTTTGCTAAAAAAGAGTCATGAAATGTACATGGGAAACACACTTTAGCTGGAAAATCATGCTGGCTATGCTTCACTATACCTGGATAAGCTGCATACTGGTTGGATATTTCAAGACTGTTGTGTGTCAAGGGGAGGATTTACTAAGCTCAAACCCAAATCCTCCTTTACTTTAATTTAAGCATATACTGTACTTACTATACACATAAAAGAATAACAAGATCTTGAAGAGAATCTACACACTTTATCAGAAAGAGATCACAAGTACTATGTATTTTAAGAGGCTTCTCAACTGGTGTGTCCTGAAAGTACTATAGATGTGCAAATATCACTGTGTCATGTTCAAAGATAGCCCAGTTATAATGCAAGTCATTATTTTAAATTTAAAACACTGGAAGTAGAATGCCAAAATCTCTACATAGTACCTTCAAAGCCAAGATATTATGCAGTCTAAACCTTTGCAAAGTTGTGAGTCCCAAGGATAACCTCTTAGATGATAGTATTTAACTTCCTTCACCATGCAGTATGTTTGTAATATGAGTACTGGTGCCACGATCTACTGATATTATTCCATGTTGTGTGGGAGGGAAATGCAATTTTTGTTACAAAGTAAATACTTTAATTTTAAAGTATTAATTTTCAATACTTTAAGCCCAGAAAATGCAAAATTAAATGTTTTCCTCCTGTACTCTGTCCACACTGTAATTCATCTTGTTCAGTCCTATCTGTTGTTACGGTACAAATATGTATTTAGTTATTTAGTTGCTGTTATTTAGTGCTCAACGTCAGAGCTAAAATATTCCTGGTTATTTCTATTAGTGTAAGTAAAAACCAAATTGAGAGTACAGTTCAGGCTTTTTAGATGAACAAGAATATTCTGTTACTTCTGTGAGGGTATGTGTTTCAAAAGAAAAGGAGAATAGTTGTTTTTCCTCCAACAGCATATATCATAATCTGTGATTGTTTAAGGAAGTTCTCCAGTGTCCCCTTTAATGGTGTTATTCTATAGCAACTTGGATAAACTTTCTATTTACTTTCTAATTATTATTTAAATGTAGATTGCATATAAAAGTGCATTAAATTAGTCTATTATATTGTAATTTGGAGGAGGGTATGCTTCCTTTTTCTTTGAATTAGAAACAAATGTCAGCACATAACCTTATTTTTTCAAAGGGGTTATTTTTTTGTGGTTTTCAATATCTGTGTGGGTTTTCCCCAGGATATTGTGGACTTCATATCTCAAATATATACAGGATGTGTTAATTTAATTATTGGCTGTAAATTGGCCTTATATTAATGTACATAAATGTATTTTGTAGTTGAGCAGAACCAATTCAAAGAGGATGTTTCCATGTGTTTTATGCTACAGGGACTGTGAATCGGACAGAATAGAACAGAATGAGAAAACAAATTAATAACACGTAATCTATACTAATAAAAGGCAAAGCCCTCACTCACTCACTCACTCACTCACTGACTGACTCATCACTAATTCTCCAACTTCCAGTGTAGGTAGAAGGCTGAAATTTGGCAGGCTTATTCCTTACAGCTCACTTACAAAAGTTAAGCAGGTTTCATTTCAAAATTCTACACGTAACGGTCATAACGGTCGATAACGGTCGACAACGTCCGCCATGTTGAACTTTCTTATTTATGGCACCATCTTCACGAAATTTGGTAGGCGGCTTCCCTGCGCTAACCAAAACCGATGTATGTACTTATTTCGATGGTATGACGCCATTGTCGGCCGCCATATTGAACTTTCCAACGTCACTAATTTTCCAACTTCCCGTGTAGATAGAAGGCTGACCCCATCTTCACGAAATTTGGTAGGTGGCTTCCCTGCGCTAACCAAAATCGATGTACGTACTTATTTCGGTGGTATGACGCCACTGTCGGCCGCCATATTGAATTTTCCAAACATCACTAATTCTCCAACTTCCCGTGTACGTAGAAGGCTGATATTTGGCAGGCTCATTCCTTACACCTTACTTACAAAAGTTAAGCAGGTTTCATTTTGAAATTCTACGCGTAACGGTCATAACGGTCAACAATGTCCGCCATCTTGAACTTTCTTATTCATGGCCCCATCTTCACGAAATTTGGTAGGCGGCTTCCCTGCGCTAACCGAAACCAATGTACATACTTATTTTGGTGGTATGACGCCACTGTCAGCCGCCATATTGAACTTTCCAACGTCACTAATTCTCCAACTTCCCGTGTAGGTAGAAGGCTGAAATTTGGCAGGCTCATTCCTTACAGCTTATTTACAAAAGTTAAGCAGGTTTCATTTCAAAATTCTACGCGTAACGGTCATAACGGTCAACAACGTCTGCCATGTTGAACTCTCTTATTCATAGGTAGAAGGCTGAAATTTGGTACTTATTTCGGTGATATGATGCCACTGTCGGCTGCCATATTGAACTTTTCAACGGTCTTTGTTACTTATGGGCCCATCTTCAAGAAATTTGGTACGCGGGTTCCCAACGCTAACTGAATCCTACTTACGTACATATATACATCTATAGCCTGCAGCTTGGTCACCGTGTGAGGCGGCGTTGGGTCCCCCATCCCAACGCCTCCCACGTTGTTGGCTGCCTGCCTATATAAGGCCGTCTGTCGCTCCAGTCTCTACATTCCCTTCCTTGCTTCACCACGGTATTCACGTCTCCCTGTTGATAACTACAGCCTTTTGTATTTAATCCACGGCTTCTCCGTTGTTTTATTGTTCATTTATTACGATTATATTTATTGTATAGGTATTTTAGACTTACTTTACATTGTTCAGGTACCCATTTCCTTTATCATTCCAACCGTACCCCCATTAACATGTCTATCGAGGTAATCACCATCGATCAAAGAACTGTCACTTACCAAGTGGTTTCCATGCCCGGAGATGGCACCTGCCTTTTCCATTCTCTTTGTTACATATTGCACAGCCATATCAGGCTCACTATTGATATCCGGAGGAACATTGTGTCTTATGTATTGAATGACTGGGACAGTTTCAAGGTGTGGACTGATGACGGTACAGGAGATAATTATACTACACAGGAGCACTAGAAGAGTGAAATGCCTAAGTGTACCGAAATGGCCAAATATTTTGCACCTTTGGACAACCGCCAATGCCTCTTAAACATCTTAGTTTACAGGTGACGATTTCAGTAGTGGACACTTTGATGTTTAGAAATGTTTAAACTCTCAAAAGCTGGATGTGAAGTTATCAATGAAACTGGTTGTATACTTACAACGCTTGACAGATGCCGAATGTCTCTTCAACACAAGTCATACAAATACTGTCGTAACTGAAACAAACCATGAAACTCAAACCGATTATGACAGCAGCAATCCAAGCTGTGAGATTTGAAACAAGATTACTGTTCACATGGCCAACTGTACGTTGCATGCTCAAGAGTAAGCTCAGCGCACAGCTACAGCTTGGTCATATTGCAACTGGAGGGCCGAACTGACAACGTGGCATACAAAGAGATCCTTAACAAATAATTATTGGTATATTTTCCCTCAGTTTAAAAAGGTTTAATTTTCTTCTTAATAAAAATTTTAAGGCAGTACTTCACCGCTGCGAAGCGCGGGTATTTTGCTAGTACTTAAATAAGTAGCTAATACATTGCTGCCCTGCATATGAAGTGTAGTGATCATACTATAAACATATAACAAGCAAAGGGAGAAGGATAATCAGTAAATTTTGTAATAGTTTTGCAATTTCAAATCTGTATGTAGTGAGTGGTTCAAGTAAGGTATGGCCCAATGTCTGCTTCTAAAGGGGTAAGAATCCTGAGGATAGTCACATTTCTATGCTCGACCAGGTTTTCATTTGAAGATTCAAAATGATTAGTCATTTAAAGTTTAAATGAAATTCTGAGGTGGCTATGGAAAGACATACAGTTAATCTCTACAACACTGGATTGGAGGCCAACAGGTATGTTGCAAAACGTAGTTTTCAAGTTGAGTTTACCAGATTCGGAAACTGCTCAACATTTTTCATTATAGTATTACAACTGACTACTAACTAAAACTAGTATGGAAAAAGCAATCAGATTTAATTACTTTAAATAGTTCACTGTTGGGAAGTATATGATGATATTTTCATAATTGTTTTGTAATTGTTTTTGGCAGAGACATCCATCCATCCATTATCTAACCCGCTACATCCTAACTACAAAGTCACAGGGGTCTGCTGTGTCAGCCAACACAGGGCGCAAGGCAGGAACAAACCCCGGGAAGGGTGCCAGCCCACCGCAGGGCACGTGCACACACACCCACACCCACACATCAAGCACAATTTAGGATCGCCAATGCATCTAACCTGCATGTCTTTGGACTGTGGGAGAAAACAGGAGCACCTGGAGGAAACCCACGCAGACACGGGGAGAACATGCAAACTCCACGCAGGGGGGACCCAGGAAGCGAACCCGGGTCTCCGAACTACGAGGCAACAGCAATCCATTACTACCCTTTCTTTGATACGATACATATAGTACAATTTCTTTCTAAAGTGAAATGTGAAGTAATGCAGAATATATAATTGTCTAATACGTTTTGTTTGCAAAAAAGTCAGAGTTGGTGAAACTTATGTGCTGACAAAAAATAAAAGTCCAAAGCTCACATTTTAGCTGTTGTTCTTTTATTGGTTGTCTGTATAATGTGCAAAGGCAGCATGTCTGTATATCATGCATGTCATACATATTTTGCTTTTGTTGTAGTTATGTAATAGTAGTTGTTCTATTTGGTCAAATGTCAACCATAACCAGATTTCTGATTGCAGAGGTGTGTTTTCTTTCATGCATCATACCTTTGAAATATCTGTACATGTCTGCAGCGTAAAATAAAATGAGTAGAAGAATTAAATCTTGGTAGTGTCGATTACTACACATTCTGGTATATAATTTATTTAAACTATTTTCCGAAAGGAGGAATCTAATTACCGGTAAATTCTGGACTAAAAAAAATCTATTTCTAAACACTGCTTTTTGATTCAGTATAAAAATTTCTAACGGTGCTATAGTGGGTCAGAAAAACTAATTATTTTATACAGCACCTATAACATGCTGATCAGTCTAAGAAATGTTAGGTTTTGGAAACTGACAACAACTATACAGTGTCATAATAAAGGTCAACAACACGTTGAAAAGGTGTGGGGATTTACTCCTTATAATGTCTGGAATCCAAAATCGATCAAAGTGAATTGAAAAATACATCAAATATTTGACCCCACCAGTGCTGGGTGGATCGTTTTTATACAGAGGAAAATGGCTACAGGAAATGAGGTGGCAGGAAATTAGCTGGCAACGAAAGTGACATCATCGGGATTGGCAGGAAGTGACGTCGTCAGGATTGGCCGGAAGTGACGTCATTATTGCGGGACCTGAAGTGATGTCATTGGTGCTGGCTGGAAGTGACGTCATCATCGAGGGGCCAGAAAATGTGACATCATCTGCGGGAGTCGGTAGTGATGTAGATACTGAAGGAGTTACTGTTGCGGAGCCATTTTCAAGTATTGGGATTGTTGATGGTGATTGTGTGTTATTATTTTTCCTCTTTGGTTCTGTAAAGGTAGAGAGAGAACTATCGGTACCACAGTTCAGGACCCCGTTGGACCATATATCGCTCACCTCCGGGCTTGTTGACTACCTCCTAAGCGCACGTGTGTGACAACAGATTATATTTTTCAGATACAGTACTCAGAAATGTCCTAATGTACTGCACAGAATAAACCTCATGTTTAACAAAGAGCATGAGATGACAGTGTTTAAAATATATGAAAGTTCTTTATCTGGTTAACAGTGAATAATATTCCAAATTGGTAGATAAAAATAGAAACAGCATTTTCTTACTATTTAGTAAAGTGGTTAATTTAGCATAAAAGAAATGTCAGCAACCATAGAAAATCCCTCTCAATATTAGTAACAATAATTGTTTTCATTTTTAGTGATAAACTACTGAAATAACACTTTAAAAATCTGCTCAAAATATATAAGTTCAGATTCACTTGCCTTAGTAATTTGTGTTTCCTGTATTTATCATTTATTTGATATTTAATATTGATATTTATATTCAGTGTCTTTTATTTGATATTTTTCTATGTTTTTACTTACTTTACTTACTCTTGCACATTTTGAATATTTGTGAAGTGATAAGACCTTGGTAAAGTTGCTATACCAATTTGTGTTATTATTATTATTAAAGGTAGGCTGGGTTTAGTTTGTTTTTTTGGAGTCTCCTAAAATCTTTTTTAGTCAAAATTCATATTAGTAGTAGTTTAAACAGTGCTTGTGAAAATATGAAATGATCTTACTCTTATTATATTTAGATATTGCAGAGAAATACTTCAGAGGTCCACAGTCTTTTACTGTTTTGTAGATTTCATTATTGATTTTACATTGTTTGCTGTTTGAAAGTCTCTTCTGTCGGGAGTCATTGTCCATCCACTTCTATGAGTCTTTCCAAGGGCAGGTAACAGAAAGACTCCGGAATAGTTACAGTATGCTTTTCTGCTGCATGAAAGTATAAATTAACCTTTCTTGCACTCAATTTATTTAGGTCAGTTTCAAGAGACGGCAGAGTCAGTTTCAAGCAATGATTCAAGTACTATTTATTTGGCAGCAGCTCCATTTGTACTAAAAAGAAGCTTTAGGTAGTAGTGACTTCTATTTGGAATTTTTTTTTATGTTTAATATTGTATATGTCGTTACTGCACATTTCTGTTCAGCAATATCACAAATGTTGAAAGATGTTAATTTCCATGTTATAACCCTTAATTCCAAAAGAACCAATTATCTCAGAAGAGTTCTTATATATAACACATTTTGTTTTGAAATACTTTTTTAAAACATAAGCATTAAAACACTGTCAAGGTGGTGATACCAAATGCAACCTCTTTTTATTGATGAAGTAATAGCCTTTCATGGGGATATTTCTAGTAGTTCACAGGAGCGGGAAATACATTTTTCCTTAAAGAATTTAAAGTTGTTAATGCTAATATCCATTCATCCATTTTCCAACCCGCTGAATCTGAACACAGGGTCACGGGGGTCTGCTGGAGCCAATCCCAGCCAACACAGGGTGCGAGGCAGGAACAAACCTGGGCAGGGTGCCAACCCACCGCAGGACACACACAAACACACCCACACACCAAGCACACACTAGGGCCAATTTAGAATCACCAATCCACCTAACCTGCATGTCTTTGGACTGTGGGAGGAAACCGGAGGGCCCGGAGGAAACCCACACAGACACAGGGAGAACATGCAAACTCCACGCAGAGAGGACCTGGGAAGCGAACCCAGGTCTCCTAACTGCGAGGCAGCAGTGCTACCACTGTGTTACCGTGCCGCCCTTGCTAATATCCTAATGTGTTTATACTGTTACAATTATAGGTTATTTGTAACAGTAAAGGCCAAAACATGTACTTTGTGGTACATTTTGCAATTAAATATGACTGCTTACACAATTTTCTTTATTTCTTCAACAGTTGGTTTACTTTTATTTTTTTAAGGTACCACCTTTATTGCACTTAAAATATTTTGTTCAGAATGTGACATGTGATATTTGCTTTTGTAACAGTTCTTGATTAATTGTTTTGCCTTAATAACACACTGTAGATCATCCATCCATTCATCCATCCATTATCCAACCCTCTATATCCTAACACAGGGTCACGGACTCTCCACTTAAAATTTCTGTGAATTTTCATATTATCATCTAATGTTTTATTTAAAACAGTTTTGCTTTGAGATGGTAGATTTAGTGAGGTTTAATCTATTCTCCTTTTAATAAAAATATCAAAATGTTAAAGGGGAATGATAATTTGCATTTCCTCTTGACACCAGTCAGGTACTGCACTTTCTAAAGGCTTTGCACCCTTGCTCTTCACCAAGCCAGTATGTATTTGATGCCTACATGTACTGTATATCTCATTCCCAGCCTGGGGACCTTCAATTTTTTTGAATGTCTGATTTTTTTTATTTTTTTGTTGACTTTTAACAAAAACTATTTGAACACACAGCTAGTGTGCTAATTAGCATTATGTTGCTTTTTCTAATTGGTTAGATAATAAGTAAAATGTATCACAAAATTTCTGAAATGGTAAGTAGATAAAAATTTGCATGTATTTACTGTAAGTGGTAAGTCATATTTATTGTCGTGTTCATAGTACAGTACAATGAAATTCATACGTGTACAGTATGTCTCCTCAGTTAATAAAAATAAATATTAAATTGTATGCTTAGCATGCAACATATTCAGTATATAGAGTTATATAGTATGTATGATATGTTTTTGTAAATATATAATTATACACACTATTAGGTTATATTCTCTGTTCCTATGTTTGGCTATTCAGCAACCTTATACCTGTGGGTATAAACTGTTTCTAAGCAAACTGGTGTGAGTGCCAACGGTCCTGTAACGTTTACCAGAAGGTCAGTGTGAGAAAACCAACTGTGCAGGATGGCTAAGGTCTTTAATTATACTCTTTGCCTTTCTAAGGCAGCAAGTGTTGCACATGTCCTGAAGAGAAGGCAGCTGAGTACCCGTAATATTCTTTGCTGTTTTCACCAACCCCTACAGTGCTTTACATTCTTCAGACAAGCAGGTGCCGTAACAGGATGCAATGCACCCAGTGTGAATGGATTCCACTGTGCACCTGTAGAAGTTCAGGAAAACAGACAGAGAAGTGGTAGCTGTCCTCAGTCATCCTCAGGGAATTGAGGTGATGGTGAGTCTTTTTTCTAGACAAGAGCCAAATTGTTGTACCCACTTTAGTTCAGCAGTGACAGTTCCACAAAGAAATTTAGAGTAGCTCACCTCACAACAGCATTCCATCCAGTGTAAAAAGAAGTGTAGTCTGCCTTTTGCTTTCACAAGTCAATGTGCAGTGCCTTGATTTTGCTGATATTAAAAGTGAGATTGTTGTCCTGACACCACCAAGTCAGCATGTAGACCTCTTACTTGTGTTGAGAGTCAGCATGGATGAAGTGATGCTACCAATCCAGACGTGCTGACGTCTGTTGGTTAAGAAGAATAAACTCAAATTTCAAAGGGTGATGTTCAATTAAGAAGTTTACATAGTGGTTAACGTTGATGGTATTAGTATTTAATTAAGTGTATTTAATATATATTAAATGTATTTAATAGTATTAAATGCTGAGATGTAGTCTATAAACAGGATGTGGCAGGATAGTATCAGTTGTAAAGGATATGGCCATCCTCTGTGGAGAGGTTGTTATAGTATGCAAACTGGAAGTGATCATGACTATCTGGAATATTCTGTTTAATGTGTCCCCCAGTATCAGCCTCTCAAAGCACTTTGTCACGATTGGAGTAAGTGCCACTGATCTGTAGTCATTCAGACAATCAAGTTTTGTATTTTTAGGTATGGGGTAATTGTTGTCTTTTTGAAGCTGAGACAACAGATTCTCTCAGTGAAATATTAAATTGAAGTCACTGAAGATGTCAGCTTATTAGTTGCTGCAGGTTTTTCTAACACTCTCTAAAATTCCATCGGGACTGGATGACTTATGGACATGAGTTTATTTAAAAGTCCTCCTTGCATCTTGAACAAAAACAAAGAATGAATCATATGGTTGTGTAGGCAATCAAATGGCAGGCTGCTGGTTGTCATGATCCAAGTGGGCATAGAAAGCATGACTCTGATCAGAAAGGGAACATGCTGATGAAACTGGATTAATTTTTACTTTGTAGTCCATAGTCATCCCAAATCTCTGCCAAAGTTAGCACAAATTGTTACATCTGCTAAATTTCATACCTGGTTTACTTTTGTACTGGCATATAGCTAAATTGTGGTTTTTTTTTTTGGAGGCTCTTATCTGAATTTCTCGTATGTTTCCATGTCACCGTTTTGAAATGCATTTCTGTGCACCTTCAGTAAATTCCAGTGGTGGTCCACAGTTTCTGATTAGCAAACACATTTTGTTTTTGTAGCCACACAGTTGTCCTTTTTATATATAAAGTATTTGGGCCTCATTGAGGTTTTGAATCCTAAAAGCACAACACCATACAAAAATACTGCTTAGGAACACCTGGCTATCAAAATTTTAATTCAAATAACGAATAAACTACATCAATAGTTTTGTCTTATGAAATACACCTAATAAGAAAAAAAAATTAGAAAGTGTCTACTTGGCAACTTTTTGCTTGACAAGGCTAATTTGGCAATTTTGAACACAAGGCATATTATGAAGGAGAACATACTAATCACTAATGCTTTATTAATGTTTACATTTCTTTTTCACAGTAGGGTGAAAGTGGAATTTAATTTTTATGAAATGACAAATCAACTTGCAGAATGTCATGTAATAATGGGAATTGATGTTTTATGTTCTGTCGGAGATAACCATTTATATTTCATTTATACTTTATTTCCATTGTGGAAAAAACAATAATTATTTCCATGTAAGAAAATACAGCTTGTCTTTTATATAATTGCAATGATTTCTTTACATTAAAAAAATCCCTATGAGAAATGAGAGTAAGGTGTATGTGTGTGAGAGAGAAAGTACCTTCTAGTTAACTGGCATCCATTTAGAATTCAACAATGTTATTGGATGTAGCGCTACACAGTTCTTTATTAGAAGAAAATGTGTTCAGTAACTGGATGGGTAATTTTAAAATATTTCAAGGAATTATTTTTTAATCCCACCTAAGATTGTACTCTAAAGTATGTACAGTATATGGTTAGAAAATATGTTAAAAAAAGCACTGATTGTGCTTTAAAACTAGTATTTTGATTTGAATTGTTTAATATCAATTTAACATAACTTTCTCAAAATGTGACAGGAACAAGCATTAGACAAGCTACCAATCTGTAGTAGGACCTACTCATGCAGAAATCCACACCTACACAGGACCATTTTAGAATTATGAACACAACCTACCTTCACATCTTTGGAGATGTAGGAGGAAAACTAGCCACTGCACCACTGTGCTACCCTTATAATGACATAATGACATGAAGCATTTGCTGGCATAGTATCAACTGTAATCAATGTGATAGAAGTGTTCTAGGTATGTACATAGGTCCTTTAAAAACATACTTCTGATATGTAAGTGTATACTTCCCAGGCTTTCTGCACTATAAAAACATTACTGGATGCCATTTATGAGCTCTTTTTTTCTTATCTAATTTAGAGGTGAAAGGGAAAGTGTGATGAATTACACTTCCTGCATGTATTATCTTATTAGCAAGTTTTAGTACGTGCTACTAACAGACTATATCTTGTTGAAGAATTGTTTATTTCAGTGAAATTAGTATTTTTGTACATAATGAAATTAGAGCATTTTAACAAAAGTAAATTAATTAATCTTAATATGGGCATTTTGTAATTTTCAATATTAAATAGAGAATAGTGTTTTGGCAGGCAAGGGAGATATGTAGATATATATATCTTGCACCATTGTAGCATAAAGCATTTTTATTTCCCATCTTTTACTAAAAAAAATGCATATAATAAATGGCCATCCTTGGATCTGGAAAAATATACAGTATATATAGTAAATAACATTTTTTTTTATGTTTAATGCATTAACCTAATTTTATGTATTATTGGTATCTGCTTTAAGATAAAAAAAGTATAAAGTAGCATTATTCTGCTGGTGGCAGGTTTTCTGTCTAAAAAAGCTTCCATCAAGACTTGGACCTGTAAATGAAAAGAAATAACAACGAAATTATACCCATATTTAATTTCCTAATTTCCATTTTGACATCTGTATAACTTGTTATTGCAAAAATAGTGTGCCTTTTATGAAAAAAAAACATTATATAGTAGTAAAGCACACCTTTGAAATTACAATCTTTTATTTCTTGAAAGAGTTTCTCACTTACTGATAGAAGTCTGTGGTGTTTGTTCAGCTTTTGTCATTCATCCAAAACAGAAATTTAACATAGACATTTATCCTGAGAAATGAGGAAAGCTTTATTATTGTGTACAAATATCCATTTGTACAATAAAAAGAATTAAGAAATGTCATATATATTATTTTCAGCTCTGCAAAAGTATTCTGGTGTGTGGTGTCAGAATAGATGGGTGTTTAGATAAAGTGTGCTCCTAGAGTTTAAAGTAACTCAAGGAGCATAGTAAATTATCGCTTTATGTAGATGGTATTAATAAGCAGCACTAGTTAAATGCGTAAAGTTTACATTTTTATTGACTTCATCTATTTAGTTCATTGAGTAAATAAGTATGAATATTCATTTTCTAATTTATATATATATATATATTTTTTTTTTTTTTTCTGTCAGAATTTCTCTGTATACAAATCTAAAAGTAACCATGTCTGGCCTGGGTGGATAGTATTTAAAACACACAAAGATCTTACTTGCATTCCTATGCATTTGGCAGCATTTAAACAACTCATATTCTCACAAATATGTTAATCCATGAATATAGTAATGAGGAATTTAATTATACTAATCAACATGCAGCGTGTTTGAACAAGAGGTGTGTGCAAAGTGTGAGCAGGCTACAGGTAGGACTTTTTTTTATGTGAAGCATTCCCCTTAATAAAAAACATTAAATGTAGGCATATTTTATGTAAATGTGAAAATAAATATGAATACTTTATTTTCATAATGTTAGTGTCATGGAACTTGATTTAAAACAATATTAAGTAATTCAAGTTTACTCAAACTGTAGTATATATCTATATATATAACCATGGCATTCTCATCCCACACACAAAAATATTTACTAATTTACTCATAGTTTAAACATTTAGTTACTACTTGGCATGTTATTACTTTAAACAAGTTACTTTACTAACCCTCTGTCTGTTATCCTCTGCCCAGGGCTGCAAGTGTTTTTTTGAGCCATATTATTTATCTTGCTGTCATGAAAAGAAACCTGAGTAGTGGCTAAAAAGAGCTTATGAAGTATTTTCCATTCACTTTTATTTGGCTCATGGTGTGGTAATCTCTTCGGCATTGTTTGTTGCTATGTCCTGGGAGTCTCTTGGCCACATTTCTGATTCAAATGAAGGCTCCTGGTGCAGATTTCCTGAAATATGTACAAAAATAAATATATATTTTTTTTAAAAAGGGGTAATGTTGGATATTGTTTTTTCTTTGACACACCTTTTCTAAAAGTCAGGGTTGGATAGAAATTATAAATGATAAACAAACATATACATTTTAAAAGAATAAGAGGTAAATATACAATCATTAAAAAAAGCATTATACTGTCACTTAAATAAATTTAATCATGATTAATCATAGAATGTGTTACTGCTTGGTTAGATGTATGGTACATCAGTCTTATTTTGCTGCTTAATTACTTTTCCAAACATAAAATAAAAAATATATATGTCATCCATCAGCTCCCGTTAAACTGAGATCTGAGTTATTTTAGTTTGGTGATTTTTTTTTTTTCTCTGTAGGTATTTACTCCTCCCTCTATAAATTGTAGCACACTGAAGAGATCAGACAGATTATTCCTCCCACATAATCCATGTGTA
>JANRMT010062792.1:57789798-57814970 GCA_026402145.1 Polypterus bichir lapradei
TTTAATCAGAGTATAACATTAAGCCAATGAAACTTCAACCACCAGTAGTTCAATGGCGATTTCAAATAGCAGTGGTGACAAGGGGCATCCTTGTCTGGTACCACGTTCTAGTTTAAAGTAGTCTGAGCAAATGTTGTTAATACAGACTGAAGCTTCTGGATTGGTATACAGTAGTTTGATCCATGCACAAATGTTCTGGCCAAACCCAAATTTCTCTAATGTAGTGAAAAGGTATTTCCATTCAATCATGTTAAATGCTTTTTCTTCATCCAATGATAATAATATTTCTGGGGTGTTTGACTTTACTGGTGAGTATATTACATTAAACAGGCGTCGAAGATTGGAAGATAAGTGTTGACCCTCGATAAATCCAGTTTGATCTTGTGATATTATCGAAGGCAGCACTTTCTCCATCCTTCAAGCTATGATTTTTAAGAGTTATTATTAATATTTTTGAGTCATTATTCAAAAGTGAAAGTGGTCTGTATGATGCACATTGTAATAAGTCCTTATTTTGTTTAGGAAAGACGGTGATTAATGCTTGGTGAAAAGTTTGAGTTAAAATTTGATTGTCTGTAGCTTCTGTAAATGTTGCTAATAAAAGGAGAGCTAGCTGAGTGGAGAATTTCTTATAAAATTCAACAGGGTAGCCATCAGGCCCTGCTACTTTCCCGCCTTGAAGTGACTTTATAGCATCTAGTATTTCTGATAGCACCAAAGGTTTATCGAGTTCCTCCGCACTAAAAGTGTCTATTTGAGGTATCTGTAATGTATCCAGAAATGCATTAGATTGTGTGTTGTCTTCTTTAAACTCAGTAGAATATAAGGATTTATGGTAGTTTCTAAATGTGTACATTATGTTTTTATGGTCAATGATTTAATCTCCGTTCGTTTTGGTAATTACTGGGATTGCATTGTGAACTTCTTGCTTTTGGATTTGTTGAGCTAAAAGCTTATTAGCTTTCTCTCCGTGTTCATAGTAGTGATGTCTTGATTTATAAATTAGTCGTTCAGTTTCTTTAGTTGTCAGGAGGTTGAGTTCTGAATGCAGAGCCTGCCTTTTCCTATGTAGAGCCTCGCATGTTCTTCATCTATTTTAGTAATTTCGCTTTTTAGCTCTGATACTTTCTTGGTTTCTAATTTATTCCTGTGGTAAAGATATAAAATAATCTGTCCTCTTTAGAAGGCATTGAGTGTTTCCCAGAGTATTCCTGCAGACACCTCTGAGGATCTATTTGTCTCTAGAAAGAAACTGATTTGTTTGGATATGAATTCTGTACAGTTCTCATCTCCTAATAGAAGCGGGCTAAGACGCCATCTGCGAGGTGAGAGTATTAGGTAAAATGACTTTAGCTCCAAGATCAGAGGTGCATGGTCGGAGAGAACAATAGCGTCGTACTTGCAAGATTTAATTTTAGGGAAGAAATTATCTATACAGAAATAATCAATTCTTGAGTAGCAATGATGTACTGGTGAGTAGAACGAATATGTTCTTGAGTTTGGGTTTAGAAACCTCCAGGGGTCTGATAAGTTGTGGTCAGTTACAAACTGTGTAATTGTCTTAGCTGTGTTAGATGTCATCCCCCCTGTGACAGGAGTTCTATCTAAGAGTGGGTTTAAAACACAATTAAAGTCCACAGCCATTATAATTTTATGAGTGTTTACATTGGAATGTACATGTGTGTTGCTGTTGGCCCAGTATAAAATGTAGGCTATGTGGCGCTTAAAACATGTAATCAGGGAGGTGGAGTTGCAATTGGGGGGTGGGAGGGGGGACTCTAAAAACTATGCCAAATGACCAAGCTGATCTTAATGAAATGTTGCATGTATAGTGGTGCTGGGAGGTATGACCAAAATTCTATTTCACTGTATTTTTCTAAATTATACCCGTTTCACAGTATTCAACAGTTTTTTTTTTTTTCCATGCATGAGTGGATGTTAACCACATTTTCCACTGCAATTACTACAGTAGACTGGCTAAGAATAACCAATTCCACTGTCATGAGAATTGTACATTGTACAAAAAAAAATTTTAATGTACACACAAGTATTAATACAGGTTTGCATGGCCCCATAAAGTGATAGTTTTCAACGGGGTGGCACTAATGAAGAGAAGGAATCACATTGCATGACAATTGCAGTCAAAATATAGAACCTTTTGAACACATTTTGCAAACAACTTAAACTATAATTTTGACAACATATTTTCAACCATCCAAAAAGGCATTTAGACTTAGTAAAATATCCAGAGGTGCTTGTCAAAAGTTGTATTGCACTGAACATGTCTTAGAAAAGGAATAAATAGTAAATATTTTTTGTAAACCAACTACACTTTCGGTTAATGTTAACAATCTCAGTCTACTGACATGTTAAAGTGACTTTATAAACAACTTTACAATCATTAAACTTCATAATATTTAAACTAATAAATAACAATAAAATAAATAATAGAGCAACTTCCAGTAATAATAATACTACTTCAAGGCTTCAAGCCCAGGTACATTACACAGTATTCACCAAATAAAAATAAAGTAAAATAAAACAAGAGCAACTTGGTGATGACATCTTTACCAATTGAACCATCATATTGCAAAATGCATTAATATGGACCTTGCTTCAATCTACAACTGTAAATAATAAAACTGCAACTAGGATTTATAATGTTATTTGTGGTATAGCGGGTCCCCGGCTTAAAAAAAAAATATGGCCAGTTTTTAAATCCAGTTAGCCGCGTCCGTCTCCATGGGCGCGACTGCACGACCGCGGGGAGTTGATGAGGTAATTGGGGTGATCGTTCTCAATTGCTTCATCAACTTCCTGCAGCATGTCATTAAGGCGCTCTATGAGCAGGTTCACTCCATTGACTAAGCGTGTAGAGTGGGGCGAGTGTGATGTAAGACCACCCAATGGATCGACTGAATGAGCGCGAAGGAAGACGGGAGGTGTGCCGACCTCGGATGGTTTTGCTGCACAGTGTGGCGGCAGCCAAGATGGGGGTCAGCAGAAAGGAGTTCATGCTGCAGAGGCGACGCCGGAGTAGAGAGACTGCATTTTGACCTCTATTTTAATGGATTTATTTATTATGGATTTTATCCCCACGTTTTTTTTTTTTTTTTTTAACACTGCACAATGGACACTTTTGGTTTTACTTTTGACTGTTTTTAATAAAAGCACTTGAACACTTTCCACCACCCCCTGGCTTCAATAAGATTTGTCAGCTCATCTCGGTCATAACTATCGACGGTGTTGGTTCAACAGACTCCCATGTGGGAAGAGGGAGTCTGTAGGGGACTGGAATCGTCACGCTATTACACAGTACCCATGTACATTACACAGTACCCATGTATATTACACAGTATTGAAAAAAAAATAAAACAAGTGCTACTTTGCTTGCAGTATTATCCAGTACTATAGAAACAGTATTCACACATTTGAAAATAATAATGGTCCACATCCAACCTTTTAAAACCAAAGTATCCCCAGACAATAGACTTGACTCCTTTATTCGGCAAAAGTTCTTCTGTGTTATCATGTTCAACTTTATCGTCTGCTACAGCTTCCGAATGTTCTCTGTCCATTTTCACCATGCAATACCTCCACTATCGCATGTACTCCGTTGCATGCATGTTTAGCGGTGTAGCAGTGAAAATAGGCTATTTAAACCAGTGTTGTGGTATAAGAAAAATCCATATCATAAAAAAAATGAAAAACGGTTTTCAGTATGAACCGGTGTACCTCCCAGCACTAAACTATACTAATAAAATCTATACTAATAAAAGGCAATGCCCTCAGTGACTGACTGACTGACTGACTCACTCACTCACTCACTGACTCATCACTAATTCTCCAACTTCTCGTGTAGGTAGAAAGCTGAAATTTGGCAGGCTCATTCCTTACAGCTTACTTACAAAAGTTAAGCAGGTTTCATTTCGAAATTCTACATGTAACGGTCATAACGATCGACAATGTTCGCCATGTTGAACTTTCTTATTTATGGCCCCATCTTCACGAAATTTGGTAGGCGGTTCCCTGCGGTAACCGAAACTGATGTACGTACTTATTTCTGTGGTATGACGCCACTGTCGGCCGCCATATTAAACTTTCCAATGTCACTAATTCTCTAACTTCCCGTGTAGGTAGAAGGCTGACCCTATCTTCACGAAATTTGGTAGGCGGCTTCCCTGCGCTAACCGAAACCGATGTACGTACTTATTTCGGTGGTATGACGCCACTCTCGGCTGCCATATTGAACTTTCCAACGTCACTAATTCTCCAACTTCCCGTGTAGGTAGAAGGCTGAAATTTGGCAGGCTCATTCCTTACAGCTTACTTACAAATGTTAAGCAGGTTTCATTTCGAAATTCTACGCGTAACGGTCATAACGGTCGACAATGTCCGCCATGCTGAACTTTCTTATTTATGGCCCCATCTTCACGAAATTTGGTAGTTGGCTTCTCTGCGCTAACCGAAACCAATGTACGTACTTATTTCAGTGGCATGATGCCACTGTTGGCCGCCATATTGAACTTTTCAACGGTCTTTGTTACTTATGGGCTCATCTTCAAGAAATTTGGTATGCAGGTTCCCAAAGCTAACTGAATCCTACTTACATACATATTTACGTCCATAGCCTGCAGCTCGGTCACCGTGTGAGGCGGTGTTGGGTCCCCCATCCCAACGCCTCCCACGTTGTTGGCTGCCTGCCTATATAAGGCCGTCCGTCGCTCTGGTCTCTACATTCCCTTCCTTGCTTCGCCACGGGATTCACGTCACCCTGCTGATAACTACAGCCTTTTTATTTAATCCACGGCTTCTCCGCTGTTTTATTGTTCGTTTATTACGATTATAGTTATTGTGTAGGTATTTTAGACTTCCTTTACGTTGTTCAGGTACCCATTTCCTTTATCATTCCAACCATACCCCTATTAACATGTCTATCGAGGTGATCACCATCGATCAAAGAACTGTCACTTACCGAGTGGTTTCCATGCCCGGAGATGGCACCTGCCTTTTCCATTCTCTTTGTTACATATTGCACGGCCCTATCAGGCTCACTCTTGATATCCGGAGGAACATTGTGTCTTATGTATTGAATGACTGGGACAGGTTCAAGGTGTGGACTGATGATGGTACAGGAGATAATTATACTACACAGGAGCACTATAAGAGTGGAATGCTTAAGCCCTTTACCTATGGTTCTACATGTGAGTTGATGGCTGCCGCTGAATTGTTCGGTTGTCGCTTTTAAGTGTACTGAAATAGCCAAATATTTAACACCTTTGGACAACTGCCATTGCCTCTTAAACATCTTAGATTCACAGGTGACGATTTCAGTAGTGGACACTTTGATGTTTATGAATGTTTAAACTCTCAAAAGCTGGATGTGAAGTTATCAATGAAACCAGTTGTATGCTTACAACACTTGACAGATGCTGAATGTCACTTCAACACAAGTCCTGCAAATACTGTCGTAATTGAAACAAACCATGAAACTCAAACCGATTATGACAGCAGCAATCCAAGCTGTGACATTTGAAACAAGATTACTGTTCACATGGCCAACTGTACATTGCATGCTCAAGAGTAAGCTCAGCACACAGCTTGATCATATTACAACCGGAGAGCCAAACTGACAATGTGGCATACAAAGAGATCCTTAACAAATAATTATTGGTATATTTTCCCTCAGTTTAAAAAGGTTTAATTTTCTTCTTAGTAAAAATTTTAAGGCAGTACTTCGCCGCTGCGAAGCGCGGGTATTTTGCTAGTGTATAATAAAGCTAAACAAACTTAATATCTAGGCCATACAGTGTGTCAAACTTTATTGAGAAGGATGGCTGTAATGGGGAGGGAGGGAGACACATTTTTCCAAAATGGCTGAGCCAAAGTTCATAAAATGATGCAACTTAAAACTTTGACTTTAAGGTCTTTCAAAAGTTCCATTGAAAAATGGGGCTGTAATGGGTAGTTTGGGTGCAAAACTAAAACCATGTTAACATACAAAACAGTTCAGCTGATGATGATAATTTTTTTTATATTGCTTAGCTTTGGCCCTGCTTACCCTTATGCCTACATTCTACATCAGTGATACAATGCGAATGATGGCAGGAGGGTTGTGTAATAGGAGATCATCTTAAAAACATATAATTTTACTTTGATAAAACTTTGTATTTACATTTACAATTTAAAATATAGACTTTGTGGAGTTTCAAGAACTTCATTGGACAGTTGTAATAGAAGGGGCACCACCATAAAATCCATGCATTTCTCCTAAACAGATGAATGGATGTTTAATTAAATTTTGCATGTATATTACAGTTAACTCACATTACCATACAGAGTATATGGATTTTCAAAGGTTTTGTCATGAGCAGGATTTCGGTATAGGAAAAGACACAAAAAAAGCGTTTTTTCCCAGCTTAAATGCCGTATCAGTGGTTCAGTTTTTCAACAAGCTGTCCAGTTTATTAATGTAAGATTAAACAACTACTCATGAAATCACTGTAAACCAGGAACCTTTAAGAATTAGCCTTCATTATTCCAACAACAAGGAGTTACCTCAATTATGGAATCCAATCATATGCCAAAAGAAAAAAATTCTTGACTTGTGAGGGCCAAGAGAGGTAGCGTAGATGATGGATGGGCACTTGTATTTTAGCCAGCAATGGCAAAAGGGTCAACATTTGAAAAACACTTAAAATAATAATTTTATTGATGTTATTAAAATCAAATAACATTCCATACAAATAAGTCAAATCTTACAAAAAAAAACAAAAAGGTTCAAAACAAATCAACCCCCACCCCTGAAAAAGAGAGCTAGGCCAGCAGAGTAAAACTTTAAGCTAGTAAAATTAAGTAAATAGATAAATTAATAAATGAATAAAGATAAATGGAGTAAAAGAGGGGAGAGAACCTGCTTCCTCAATTTAAATGCTTATTCTAAAATGTTACTGATTAGATCCTGCCAGATTTTGAAAATGTTTTTGTATAGATCCTTTAAGTGCGAATTTGATTTTTTCCAGTTTCAAATAGTATATAGCATCAGTTACCCATTGACTTAGAATAGGTGAGTTAAGATTCTTCCAGTTGAGCAAGATAAGTCTACGTGTCAGTAGTGTAGTAAAGGCAACTACAGTTTGTTTGTCCTTCTCCACTTTAAGCCCATCTGGAAGTACACCAAACACATCTATTAATGGGTTAGGAGGGATTGTGACTCTGAGACTGTCTGAAAGGCACTTAAAAATTTTGGTCCAAAATGATGTTAATTTGGTGCAGGCCCAAAACATGTGGCCCAGTGAGGCAGGAACTTGATTGCAGCGTTCACATGTTGGATCTTATCCTGGAAACATTTTGGACAATTTTAAACGAGAGACATGTGCTCTCTTAAATATTTGCCTTCTTACCAAAACCCATTAAGCAAATATACCTGGGCAACCCCAGATATTTTGACTAATTTAATAGAAATCATTTGAATGACTATAGCTCTGAAGACAACCTGAAGCAGGGAAAAATGACCAGATTTTCAAAATTAAATAGTTGCAAATTCTAATATTTATTTAGGACAGAAAACCAACCGGGTACATTCTTTCTTTATAGCATTTTATAAGATTCCACACTTCTTCACTAACGTGTTGCCCAGCTCCTTGTTCAAACATCTCTTCTGTCTTGGCTGGGCCTCCATTTTTTGCAGTAGGGGTTCTCAGCAGCTTCAGTTTGAGCTCCTCATATCACTCTGAATGCTAGTGCCTGACTGGTATGTTCAGTCCCTTGGGCCTTCTGCAGTAGTCATCTGCTCAGCCCTATCCACTTCCCTCTCATTATGCTACCATGCTGTTTGGAACACTCTATTTTACCATCAGATTCCTGCATTATTTTGTTCCTCTCGAAGGTCCACTTTTTGCTCTCATTGTATGTCTCTCTACTGTGAACTGCACACCAGTCTTTGCTTGCTTCTGTCTTGCATCCAGAATTGCCAAGATAGTCCCCCATGTCTATGAAAACTGAATTAAGAAGTATTGGAAATAAATGTGATGGATGGATATGTAAGAAATCAGAAATGTCAGATCCATATAATTGTTGTAGCAATAAGTTTATAATTTGTTTAATAATACAGTAAAAAAGCAAAACTAACTTTAAACTGTAAGTTACACCATGAGTAATAAATATGTCAATGGGAAAATTGTATTTGTTTTTTTTTACTGAAAGTTTTAGGCATGGTTAATAATTAGGATGTTGCTTTCAGTGACTGCTGAATGTCATTCTTTTGCTTCATATCATTCTTTTGATTTATTTAGTAGCATGACACTCCTTACTTCATACTTACCATCCCATCAGCCCTTGGCTGAGCAATACACATGCTGTTTCATCTATGGCCATTCCACTTGTTTAGTATTGACTGGTGACAGCAGTTATTTGGCGAACCTTTGAAACTTATATGACTTAAATAGGCCTCATTTATTTTACTTGGTACTTTCCACTTACTTGGTGCTTACACTTCCTACATTCTAGCGACTTGTGTTTTTTTGTGCCTTCTAATTTCATTTAACCACTAAATCTTTTTCTGAAGATTCTGTCTTTTAATACCTTAGTCTCCTAGTATCATACAGTGTTTTTTTATACTGTTGCAGTATGGTATATTTTATATATGATTGTTTTACACATATTTCTTTTAAAAAATATTGTGCTACATTACTAGTAGGCCTTTTTACATTTATTGTTGCTTTATAATGCTATTTCCTTTTTTTTCTGTTGGCAAGAAGGCCAACGGACAGGTGCTTGCATCTGTCTCCTCTAACTTTGTTTGTTTTCTGATAAGGGGAAGGAGCTTTTACAGCATAGAATGGCTTTTTTTTCATTTGCAAAATGTGTGAGAAAGTAACTACATTAGATTGACACTGCAATAATATAAAATGATGTATATTAATAAGAAAACAGTGGCAAGAGCATAAGAGAAGTTATGAAGCTAATGATAGATGGGGTTATTTTGGTTAGAACTGAAAGCTTTAAGAATACTGGTATGATACTGGGAATGTGGTTGGAGTAACATTTCACACACGATTTCGTGGAGTATTCAGGAACAGAGGGGTTAATATAAATGGATATCAAATCTTCTTCCACTTCATCTTTGTGCATCAGTGTGGAAGCTGATTGGACTTATTCAATTACTAAGGTTAACAGCTGGATAACGCTCTCTATTTTTCCGGGCTTGGGACATGCACCAAGTTGGACTGGTTTACCCCCTGATGGCTAGATTTAAATGAATATTAAATTATATAGAATGTACATTCACGCCAAATGCTAAGAGTAGGATGTTTAATAGTAAATGAGTGAGGAAATTAGGAAAGACAGCTATATAACAGCTGTTTCTTTCTTGCCAGTTGCCTGACTTGCATTGTACCCAACCCTCAGCCTTTGGGGTTCTGGGACCACAATGGAATAGCTGCTGAGTTTAATGTGGTGTGGATGAAAATTAGCAGTTGCTTATCTGAGATCAGTGCTCTGTGCCAGTGAATGATTCCTTTCAGGTAAGGGTTCAACAGCTGCCCCAAGTTGAGAACTTTAAGTTCTGTTCATGCAAAATGAGAGGGTAGAGGCAATTGTGAAGTTGATTTGGAAGTCAGTGCGGTGGTGGCAGTTGTACCAGACCACAGAGATAAAGAAGGAGCTGGATGATAGGCAATGTTTCCATATAGCCACCAGAAATGGAAGGACTCCAGGCCTCCCATACACAACATGCCTTGGCAGCATGTGGGTCTGCAAATGTTTTTACAATGATGGGAGATAGGCAAATCTCATTGCTTTAAAAGAGGAATAGGGCAGCATGGTCCCAATTTCCCTGATTTATGACTATGCTTTTAAGCCAACAATCAGCCTGCAGCTGTTCTCCTCTTCATGTTATTCTGAGGGACAGACGTCTTTAGCATTAATTGGGTTGCATGCCATCTTGCCGGCAGGCAGGATATTGACATTTACCAAGAACAACACTGTCTCTCTTCTGTGCTCAGAACATAAAAGAAATCACTCAGTACACTGACAAGGCTTACTGCCCTTTGGCATTACTTTTGTACCAAACAGACAGTTTGATTGTCATGCTTTCTCTTGGTCTTTCAGAACAACACTGGGCCCAGTCACTGTACTCTCCTTAGAAATCCCTTACCAGCTAGTCTGTATTAATATAGTTCAATAACTTTATCCTTATGGCAGAGTAGTCTCCTATAAGTTACCGTTAATTTGGACACTGTTTGACTAGCTTTCACTGTAATGCAGTATTTTATTATTTCCCAAAGCAAGTTTCTTCTAAATTTTGATATCTTGAAGTGCTGCATTTGAAGATTTTATTATCCACTAATATCATTTGCTTTCATTATTTGCCTGTGTACTTAAAGAGAATTTTGCCATATGTCTGGCATTATCTTATTTAAGGAACCTTTATGAGGTGCCTTTAACTCACAGTTCACTGTAGAACTTATGCAGTGATGCGCTAGACAAAAGCTTTTATGAGTTTGACAATGTGAAACTAATTGCTGTGTGTGACGGTAGTAGCATGTATCATTTTCACACATCCTGATCAGCAGCATACATCAGTACTATTCATACTTTTATCGACTTGAAACTCAATAAGCTGAAGTGCTGACATTTGTTTACATTGTGACAAATGAAAATGGAAACAATTCTTTCTCTTTAGTAACAGCATGAATAATGAGCAGTTAACCTCAGAAAGAGAGCATCAGATGCTGCAAATTCTTACCTTTGTGCTATGCTGTGAAGTAGAAAAGGGCAGTGAAATGTTTTGATTGTTTTCCAATGTCGGCTTTGAGTTTTTTTTTTAACCTCTTATGCCCTAAAGGGGTTTGGCATTATTGTACCTAAATTAAATACTCAAAAATAAATGGCTGTTATTCTGCTTATGTAGTAAAGGAGCTGCAAATGACTTAAGAGTAGTGAGTATAACATTCCAAACTTTTAAAAGAAAGTTTTTATATGAATAATAATCTGTTTCACACCAATATTAACTAAATAAAAAACTAAAAAAATTGGGTGTTTTAGAAATTTCTCTCCAAAAGAATGGATTTTATAGTACATACATAATCCTTGAGTCAATTTTCTTTTGTTCCCCAATCTGTCAGCTGTCATTATACCAAGTTTAGAAGTCCTATCCCATAGCATTGCAAAGGTATACTGTTTGGAAAAAGGAGGAGGTTTCTCAAAACAAGTACAGACAGACCCCGGGTTACGTACGAGATGGGGACTGTAGGTTTGTTCTTAAGTTGAATTTGTATGTAAGTTGGAACAGGTACATTATTTTAATAAATGCTATTGTTGACCGACTGTAACCAAGTGCTTTGCCAATCAATGATGGAGTTTCACCTCTCTCTGACCTTTTTATTATTTCTGCTTTATTTTCAATGGTGATGGTTTTTCTCTTCTTTACTGTATCACCAGCACTTGCATCAGATTTGTGTTTCAGAGACATTGTTGAAGGGTGAAGACAAAAGGTTAAGATGAGCTCTTCTGCACAGCACTGTCTACGCTATCACAGCAGGAAGGCACCCGTCGTCAATACGTCTTATGTACTGACAAGAGACAGCTTCCAGCTATGTGCATAACAGTACAAGCAGGCTTGCTATTGAGAATGAATGGGGGCGGCGAGGGGCAGTTCATCACCAGCCCACCACACAGTCACCTCCACTACAGTATGCTGCCTGCAGCATTCACCCATCGAAAACGAACACGGTGCGGCCAATGGCAGGTAGTGAATCTCCCCCATTCAATAGGCAGCCATCCGATGCACACTACAATGCTTACCCCCCCGTCGCCCCGTTCACCCTCAATGTTCACCCTCAATGGCCCCCCTCTAGCCTCCATTCAGCCACCGCTTGCAGCGTCCCCAGGCCGAAGATTACGGAGCGGCAGTTACTGAGGCGCATGCGTTGCAGCTGCGGCCCAGTTCGTATGTCGTAGGTCGGATGTCTGTAACCTGGGGACTACCTGTATTGCAGTTGCAGTTATATTTTTATTTGTTCGGAAAATATATATATATATATATATATATATATAAAAAGAAAAACACAGACAAGCATAATTGAAAAAAATGTTGTATAGTGGAAAAAAAATATGTCTTATAGACGCATGTCCCAAAGTTACTGTCCAAAATGGCGAATCTTCCAATTGAATACAGATCAGGCCGGAGGGAGAGTGAGTCCAGGGGGCTGTAAACATTGCCATCTTATGGATCGGCGGGAATTACCACCACTAGAGTTTTTAAGCTGTCCTCAAGACACACGTGTGTGATGGCACTCTATGACCATGCAGATTGGCACCATGCTCCTAGCCTTTTGAACCCACTACTGCCAATAATGTACCCTTGATGATTTCATTAAAACTATCCCAAAGTGTCCAGAACAGTGCATTGCTCCCAAAATGGGCAATAAATAAATAATCCAATAAAATGAACAGCATCCATGTGATAAATAAATATTCCTTAAAAACAAGGTTAAAAAACACTGGCAGGAAACTGTCCTTTTTTTTATTTTGTTTCTTTTCGATTATTGTGACAGCTCTTCATTATATGCTTCGATGGACGCAGCGCCTCAATCGCACACCACAGAAAGCCGATGAAGCAATTGAGATATACTACACCCTCATATGCAGGTACATCTCGCCTCGACTGCTTCACTAACCTTCAGCAGATGTATGAACACACATATCCATTGAGATTGACCTGCCCAGTTGATTTTTTATTTAAAAATGGACCACTAAACTGTTAAGATGCTGACCTGCTATACAACATACTGTCAGGTCATGAACCCAAGTTAAAGCAGTGGCGTTGGCAAGAAGGCAGCCCTGGCGATAAAGGATTTTAAACTTGTTAAAGCTGGAGGTCCAAAAACTACCAGGTGGCACTCGGATTTGACTCTTTTTGCAAAACCATCCACAGCCAATCAAAGTGAACTCACGGCCAAGCAGGTAGTACCTTAGTTGGCTAATAGCCCAATTGCTCTTCCAGAGCTTTATGTTCCACTGCTGCATACCTGGTCTCCCGGTCCAGCAATTTCTGGCTCAGGTGTATGACGAAGTGTTCTGTACCATCAAGTCTTTGGCTCAACACGGAATGCGCCATCTGTTATAGTATCCCATGCCACCGTATCAATAGCCCACTCTTTTGTCAAGTCTGTCAAAGGCACTGCTCTCTCAGAGAATGGTGAACAAACCAGCAGTAGTTCCCCGCTCACCCTAAGAAGGCTTGCACTTGCCATGTGATTTTCAGATGGGGCCATTTCAAGATGGCATCAGACTTGGTGCACTATGGATGCACAGTGCCTCTTCCCACCAAGTAGTGTAAATATGTGGCCTCCGTCAATCTAAAATAACATTTCTGCAGGTTGATCCAAAGACCAGCCTCACTTAGTGTTAGAAGCATGGAATGGACATGCTGCACAGGTTCCTCTCAGGTGCCGGAATAGATGACAACATCATCTAGATAGGTAGCATTGTAGGAATTGTTGGGGTGTAACACTCTATCCACCAAATGCTGGAAAGTGTCTGGAGCTTCGTGCAATCTGAATGAGAGGTTACTGCTAGTGACCACTAGTAGTACTAAACACAGTCTTTTCTTTAACGGATTCCATTAAAGGAATTTGCCAGTACCCTTTCATCATGCACGTTTTGCTTCTGGAAATTGGTACGGGCGTTCTTGGATGACTAACCCCAGTTCTGTAATGATGTCATGAGCAATCAGAGAGGTCCTTCCGGGTCTCTCATTCACCACTTAGACAGACAAGATGGCTGCTTCAAGCTCTTGCCACTATTTCGGTGTCAAATTGGTTCCGAAGTGAATATCATTTTTGTGGGCAAAGAAATAATGAGGTTGTGAAGACTAGGGATTGGACTCCCTGTCCTGCCATGGTTTCAACAAATTGATATGATACGCTTGTTCGAGAGGCTTGCAATTTGGTTGTTTCACCGAATAAATGACCAGTCCCTTTCTTTCCTTAATTTTGTAGGTGCCTTGCCAGCAGCCAGTAATTTAGAATGGGAAATGGTGATGAGAACCATGACATGGTCTCCGGGATGGAATTCATGGATCTTCATGCCATGATCATAATAGCAGGCCTGTGCTGTTTGCGCGTCCTACATAGTGTCCTTTAAAATAGGTTGATTTTTTGCAAATCTATTGCGTAATTGCATGATATATTCAAGAATATTTATGTAAGGGAGTGCCGCATCCTCCCAACCTTCTTTTAGAATATCTCATATCCCCTGGGCTGTCATCCGTGTAACAACTCGAATGGGGGGAAGCCAGTAGAGGCTTATGGTACCTCCCAGTAAGTAGACCACCTTTCGCAGCATCTGTTTGAGCATTTTATTGAACTGCTCTACTTGACTTGTCATTTTGAGGATGATATACTGAGGTTTACAAGTGCTTAATTTTGAGTAAAAAGGTGAAGGGTTTTCCCTGGTCTATTAAGACATCTTTAGAGATGCCGACACGTGCAAAGTCACCTACCAGTTCTCATGCATTTTTCTTGAAATTTGCAACTCTCAAGGGGATATAGCCTGTGGATATCGTGTAGTGTAATCTACTAGCGCTAATATATATTTATGGCCATGGGCTGAGGGCTCAAGGGGGACCTACTATGTCAACCTTAATACACTCAAATGGAATATCAGTGAGCAGCATCACAATCAGAGGAGCATGATCCTTAAGAGGAATCTGCTGCAATTGGCATCCTGGCCAAAAAAATCAGAGTTGAATCCCCCGTAGTATCTTCTCAGGACCCAAATGGGCGCCTAGGGGGTGGGCATGAGCTAGTTCACAGACCTGCTGCCGATAGGTTCAGGGAACTAGCAGCAACGTCATTACATTGCCCTCATGTTCCGCTACATGATATAATAAGTCATTGTTTAGGACAAAATGTGACCCAGGTGGCATGGGTTGAGATGTGCGTTGTCCATCAACCAGAAAAACCGCATTCTTAGCAAACTTTAGAGAATCGTCATTCCACTGCTGTCTTTTAAAGGAAGCCGGAGTTTGCCAAAATCTAAAATGTAAATTTACTAGAGAATCAGTGGGGTCCTCAATAAGCATGGTGATGAGCTGCGATGTCTTGTCTTCATTCTCCATAGAGACGTCAGAATGTGTCAATGCCACACGGCTGACGTTATACTGAGTAGCCACGTCTTCTTGTGTAATTGGCATGGAGACAGCTTGAGAGTGATTTTCCCCATCTGTGATAAGGCCCAGTGTTTTATCTGGAGTGGTTTGTGCTTCTCCACTTTTACTTTGTGACCAATCTTGCCCTAGTATCACAGGGTAGGTTAGACTGCGCATAACAGCCACCCTGATGTTACAAGTTGTCCCCTCATATGTCAGTATACAAGAGGTGGACCTATACCAACGAGTTTCCCTGTCAATGCAGATCAGACTTGTCGTACCTGTTTCCCACTGTTTTTGGAGCACAAAATGGCAAGTAACAATAGAAATGTTACTACTGGAATCAACCATTGCTGAGACTTTGTGTCGATTAACAACAACCACCCCAGTGTAGGTGCTGGTGGGCTGGTGCCCTGCCCGGGGTTTGTTTCCTGCCTTGTGCCCTGTGTTGGCTGTGATTGGCTCCAGCAGATCCCCGTGACCCTGTAGTTAGGATATAGCGGGTTGGATAATGGATGGATGGACCCCAGTGTAGGAAAGGGACAAGGGATTGATGGCAAAACAATACATACATACTGTATACACAGACATACACTATATATATATATATATATATATATATATATATATATATATATATATATATATATATATACAGTGGTGTGAAAAACTATTTGCCCCCTTCCTGATTTCTTATTCTTTTGCATGTTTGTCACACAAAATGTTTCTGATCATCAAACACATGTAACCATTAGTCAAATATAACACAAGTAAACACAAAATGCAGTTTTTAAATGATGGTTTTTATTATTTAGGGAGAAAAAAATCCAAACCTACATGGCCCTGTGTGAAAAAGTAATTGCCCCCTTGTTAAAAAATAACCTCACTGTGGTGTATCACACCTGAGTTCAATTTCCGTAGCCACCCCCAGGCCTTATTACTGCCACACCTGTTTCAATCAAGAAATCACTTAAATAGGAGCTGCCTGACACAGAGAAGTAGACCAAAAGCACCTCAAAAGCTAGACATCATACCAAGATCCAAAGAAATTCAGGAACAAATGAGAACAGAAGTAATTGAGATCTATCAGTCTGGTAAAGGTTATAAAGCCATTTCTAAAGCTTTGGGACTCCAGCGAACCACAGTGAGAGCCATTATCCACAAATGGCAAAAACATGGAACAGTGGTGAACCTTCCCAGGAGTGGCCGGCCGACCAAAATTACCCCAAGAGCGCAGAGACGACTCATCCGAGAGGTCACAAAAGACCCCAGGACAACGTCTAAAAAACTGCAGGCCTCACTTGCCTCAATTAAGGTCAGTGTTCACGACTCCACCATAAGAAAGAGACTGGGCAAAAACGGCCTGCATGGCAGATTTCCAAGACGCAAACCACTGTTAAGCAAAAAGAACATTAGGGCTCGTCTCAATTTTGCTAAGAAACATCTCAATGATTGCCAAGACTTTTGGGAAAATACCTTGTGGACTGATGAGACAAAAGTTGAACTTTTTGGAAGGCAAATGTCCCGTTACATCTGGCGTAAAAGGAACACAGCATTTCAGAAAAAGAACATAATACCAACAGTAAAATATGGTGGTGGTAGTGTGATGGTCTGGGGTTGTTTTGCTGCTTCAGGACCTGGAAGGCTTGCTGTGATAGATGGAACCATGAATTCTACTGTCTACCAAAAAATCCTGAAGGAGAATGTCCGGCCATCTGTTCGCCAACTCAAGCTGAAGCGATCTTGGGTGCTGCAACAGGACAATGACCCAAAACACACCAGCAAATCCACCTCTGAATGGCTGAAGAAAAACAAAATGAAGACTTTGGAGTGGCCTAGTCACAGTCCTGACCTGAATCCAATTGAGATGCTATGGCATGACCTTAAAAAGGCGGTTCATGCTAGAAAACCCTCAAATAAAGCTGAATTACAACAATTCTGCAAAGATGAGTGGGCCAAAATTCCTCCAGAGCGCTGTAAAAGACTCATTGCAAGTTATCGCAAACGCTTGATTGCAGTTATTGCTGCTAAGGGTGGCCCAACCAGTTATTAGGTTCAGGAGGCAATTACTTTTTCACACAGGTTTGGTAGGTTTGGATTTTTTTTTCTCCCTAAATAATAAAAACCATCATTTAAAAACTGCATTTTGTGTTTACTTGTGTTATATTTGACTAATGGTTAAATGTGTTTGATGATCAGAAACATTTTGTGTGACAAACATGCAAAAGAATAAGAAATCAGGAAGGGGGCAAATAGTTTTTCACACCACTGTATAACACACTCAAGTAGAAAGTAATGTGTAATTACGTGCACATCTAAACCTTTTCTTTCTAAATTATTTTTCATGCCATTCCTTGAAACAATTTCTGTTTACCACTAGACACATAGAAAACTTCCTTTTTGTGCACTAGATTGGGTTTGCTGCAGTTCACACATCTTCTCCTGCCTTCTGTTGTAGTTGCCTATAAAGGTTTACTTTGTTTTTACTTATTTATCTTTTGGTTTTGCTTTTTACTTGTATTTTACATCTGGAATAAACTAAGTACAAGTATACATTTTCATACTAACTTCTTCCAGTTCTGGGTCATAGGGTGGAAGCAATGCCTTTCCTGGCAGCCCTGTCTGCAGGGCAGGAAACAGCCTTAGGAAGTGCCCCAGGGCTAGTCACACACACACCTAAACCATTCAGACAGGGTCCAATGTAGAGTGTCTAATCAATCTAATCAGTTAATTTTTGTCCCGCAAGCCAAAAACTGTCAAACTCAAAGCAGTCTAGTGGAACAGTGACATTCGATTGATTGAGGAAATATAAAAATAGTGCCATTTTAGCATTGCCAAATCCCCAAACCTGCAAACTACAGGCACCGTACCGCCCCCCCCCCATTGTAATAATTAACAGTTTCATTATTTAAATGAAGTTAATGATTTATCTGTAAAATGTAACATTCATAATGAAGTGTTTTAAAGCATGTAAGTGAGGGCTTCCTCCTGCACTTTCTCTGTAGCTCAAATTCGATTCCATACATTCTGATGCTGTTGAGAAGGTGCAAAAAAAAAAAAAAATGAAGGCACAGAAGATATGTGAGACCTTTAAAATGTATTCCATTGTGGGGAATATGAGACGCTTGTATTGCCACAAAGACATTTGCATGTCAGCTTTTAAGTTTACTGATTTGCTTCACCACATCAGAGCATTCATCAAACATTGAAGCAGGCACGTTGATCCTGTTGGAGCTGCAAAGTGACTTGCTGTCACATGTTGATAATAAACAAAGTCTCTGACATCACATTCTAACTTGAACACACTGCGCCCCCTAATTTTTTGCTGGTACTGAAACTTGCACACACATCGTGTTAATTTCTGAGGCCATGCTCAGAGGACGTGTCAAATGAATGCTTGGAATGTGTGGCAGCCATGATGTGTGTCAATACTCATTCTGAGCGTAAAGTATAAACCAGCCCTAAAACAGAATGCTGTCATACTAAGCAGCACTTACAAATCAAGCATAGTATCAAGTTCTTTATCAAACGCATCATTCTTAAACTGAGTCAAACTGTGATTATAATCTGACTCAAGGTCTTCATATTCTATTTCACTAGCATTTCTAAACCTTCCACAAATCTTTTTTTTTTTTTTTTTTTTTTTTTGAAGAAAAAGTAGTGGAAGGCAGTCTCCTAGTATCAATTGTAGAATTTATTGCGGGTGAGTCAAACAATCCCAAAGCACTCTGACAGAAGCCTGTGTGTAATGGTGAGTAAAGATGACCTGTTGCACACACAGTATATTCCCTGATTTTTATACGCAGCTGTGACTTAATATGAATGACCAATCATAGAAAACTTCACATCACTGGAATGCTCAGAACCTCAAGTATCCAATGGTAATGAGCCTTTCACTGTATGTGGCTTGGCATAGGTGGAACCTTTGATAAAAGCAGGTTCACTTAACTGTGAGAAGTTGCTCACATTTGCCTGTATGTGTGCAAATTGCATATTTTACTAATTCATGAAAGCAGCCAACATGGAAATTTATGATTTTTTTGAAAGAAGACATCCTTGGCTACTTGGGTATGTAAAAATACTATTATTGCTTTTGATTTATTTGTGGATTTATTGAAACATACACAAACAACTTTACAATTTGGCGGTGTTTTTTGTGCATAAGTGGCTTTCTAAGTCCTTATTACTTGCAAAACACTTGCCTTGCTACTTCAGAAAAGCTTGAGCTGTTAGTATTGGGTTTTGAAAGGTTAATGATAAATATTTGAAATAATGAATGTGTAGTAAAAGTTAACTTCACTAAGTGATATGACTGATATGGTACATGAATTGATTATTTGGTTTCCAATCATTTTTTAAGACAAAATAGCATATTAGACCAGACTATTTTGCAGAATTTTGGTGGTTTCAAATTTAATTGTCTTACATACGTTATATATCTTATTTATTTAGTGTTTTACTTATTAATAAAAATAATTATATTGGCTGTTACGCATCCTTGTTAAGAGTATCTCTGAGTATGCAGTAGATAGTCATTTCTGTAACTCAGCCCATAAGTGCTTCCCTCATTATGTTGATTTATAGTGTTATGTGGTTATGTTCCCATTTTTGTCTGTTGCCCTGGGATTCTACCTCTAACCCTAACCCTGTTTCTCCCTCAGACTTTCTATGGTGTCACTGAATGTAGATACAGCAAGGCTGAGTCTTGCTCAAAGTTTTTGATACATAGTTTAGAAGGGCTATAAAGGTGATGTGGAACACATGAATAAATATTAATTATTTACTGTAATCTAAATAGTATGGTGTATTATAGCATTTTTGGAGAGCCGGCTATGATATTGTTGACCTGTCTTGTTTTTGTTTTACCTTTGGGTATAGCCATGTTTGGTATCCCCTGTATTCTTCACAGCCTTGTTCACAGGCCTCTTCTCAAAGAACAAAGGTGTGCCTAGGATTCATGCCTTTCATCATGAAAAATTGTGCTAGTATCTCTCTACTAGTACTGACTTGAGTTGTTTGTAAGGAACATGACATTTTACAAAATTCTTTTTTGGAGCATGAATAATCATAAATGAGCTCCCCTCCTTCAGTGCTTGGGCACTCAGCTCAGTTCATTTAGGGACATGATGGACGTAGCTCTTCATTAGTATTCTGATCCAAGCCAAGCAGTTGTAGTTGGTCTACATGTTTCCCTGTTTATGAAATAAAACTCAAAATAAGCTCATAGTATGGACTTTATTTTTCTACATCTTTTTGTGATTTGTGAGCCATTTCCAAACATTGTAATTCACAGAGCAGTACTTTCCCTATTTTTACTAATTGAACTCTGTCTGTACACAATTTTCAAATTGAGCAATTCATTTGTAGTAAACAAATATTGAAGCATCAGACTAGTTTTGAAGAAGATCCATATATTCACTCTTACCCATCCCTAAGCCTTTTAAGTGCAGATCGAGTATCGCTAAAACACTAATGACGCCTCTAAAGAGTAAATACAACAGTGTAAATTAATTTGTTTGAACATTAATAGATAGCTTTGCTAATTTTTATATTTCTGGTTAATCATCATTTACAGACAAGAAGTCATTGGAATCCATCTATAAGAATATATCAATGTCTGATTCAGTAACTGGTTATAAGAAAAACCTGAAGCCACTCTCCTTCTGCTGTAGACTTAATATAGTCATATTTTTATGGGTGCCTATTTACACATTTTGATGTTTAAATGAGTTCACTATTCTCTAATATTATTTTACTTTAAATAGTATTTTTTAAATGTATTTATCCTCTACCATCTGTTTTGTTGTCTGGCCTAAGAGAAGGTTTATGGATGTGGTTAGAGAGGTTACCATGCAGGTGGTATGTGTAACAGAGCAAGATGCCGAGGACAGGAAGTTATAAAAATATTTATTTGTTTGTATATTTTTTGAATTTATTAGTATGTCTGGTTTTATTGCTACAAAGATGTATCAAATGGTATCTTTATGAATAACTGTAAATACATTGGAGGGAAATACTGTTAGTTTTCTGGTCCCTGTTAAATTGATAGTCAAATCTAATGTTATGTTGTTGTTTAATTCTAATAATAGTTTAACCAGTTATATTCAATAATGTGTTTTCGGGACCCACACTCATACACTTTTTAATTGGCATATGTGTTCATTTTAGTCAGCTAATTAAGCAAACCCATTCTTAATTCTTCTGCGGACTTTCCACGGTCACCCATAATCTCCGTGATGGAGCCCATACTATCCTTCATTTGCACACTGTATTGAAAATCTCATCACAGACTTTACCCTCAGCAGTATCCAGCCTTCAGACATCATTCATGCTTCTTCATCAGTATCCTTCTGCACAGCGTAGTTAATCAATATCACAGTTAAATCAATACCTCAATCCATCTGCTCACATCAGCACAAATTTTTTGTAAAGTTATGCATGAGTCATATATATACTATCAATCATTGCCCAAATATATCTCTCATTTCTATCATGTATTGACTGAGCAAACTGCAGTAGTCATTAAAGTGCCATTGTCATAAATTCACTTAATGGGGAAAAAAAATTAAAATAAGTTCTATATTCCTATAATTATGATTGGGATATTACTTCTTAAAATTTCCCTAAGAGTGAGTCGTTTACAGAATTACATCTATAATAATGGAGTACTTCAAGTAGATAAACAGGGTATCAGTGCATAGATTTAATTTGATTCACTCACATTTAGGCATCAAGGTCCAAGGTTCATATACAATTTTCAGGCTTTTCTTGTAATTCACACAAAGTATTAGACAGTCATCCAGCAGCTTATAGCCTACTAAATTGACTCAACACAGCCCTTGGACCTACATTACATGTTTCATTTATACAGTGAATATGCAGTCCTAAGGTGCATAAACAATACTGGAAAAGCTATTAACAAGCAGTACAAATTGTTTTCAAAATTAAGCAGCTAGATCAGTGGCTTGATGTTTAGGTTAGTGATAGAATTTGCTGCATCCTAGCTACATGTTCTGGCTAGGCTGTCTTGGGGAGTAAAGCTGCTGGAGGCAACACTCTGAGTGATTGCTCTGCAAAGAATATGTCTCACAGTCGTCAGTTAGTGGTGGACTGTTCTGCCGTCATTATGCCTTTTCCAACTCCATGAGATGTCATTATCAAAAACTGTTGGATGTTTAAGTATAAAGATGACACTTTACATACCCATAAATTATTTCAGTTTTGTTATTTAAAGTACAGTAATATTGCTTCACTGACATTTTGTTAATAAGTTTGAAACATTTTTTGTGAAATAGACAGTAAAGCATCATGCATTTTTGCTGATTTCTGATTTACACTATGCCAGTTTCCACCTTCATAATAAATTAAGATGCAGACATCTGCAGGAACAGAACAATTTCATGACCTGAGGCCTGCCTGAATTTGGAGTGCTTCCTTTCTGTACTCATAGTTTGAGTGAAGTGATCACAGAAGTAGTTGTCCAATTTTTTTTTCATTGATTAAAAATCAGATTCAGACTTTAATGAATGCCCTTTGTAATGCAAGTTGTAGGTTAGCGATTATGCATATTACCGTATTCATTAAGTGTTGAGATGAAGTCTTTGAATTCTAACATCATGCTTATCTGTTGCTTGCTTTTCTATGCAGATTAAAGATTATTTAACTTCTCGTCAATCTTTTAGGGCATATCCATGTGTGTGACTGAAATGTAAAGGGTAGATTTGATGTCAATGATGGGTCTGATTTCAAGAGTGTGCATTTAACCATACTTCTGAGGTAGGAATATTGAAAAAGCTGGTGTGTTACATCTGCTTGCAAAGTAAATGCAGCGTGCATTATATAAAGAGCTGCATAGACATGACATTATAACAAAGCAAGTCCATACTTTCACCAGCAATAAGCAGTGGATGACAAGAGAGGTACGACTCTTGCTAAAGGCTCACAATAAGACTTTCCACTCTTAGGATAAACAGCAGTACAGTGTTGCCAGAACAAAGCAGAAAATTGAGCATTATTTTGACATCTCAGACCCCGCCATGCATGGCAAGGTACATGTCACATCACTAAACTAAACAATGATACCAGTCTAGCTACAGGTAGCAGCAGTTCCTCACTGGCAGAACAGCTTAACTGCTTCTTTGGATGCCATGGGGAGGAGAGACCAGGAATTTTCACAACCAGCATTCCAGCTCCAGAAACAAACAGCCAGGAACTCACTATACAGTCTGTTTTTGTTATATGCACATTCTGTAATATCAATGAATGGAAAGCAGCTGGCCCAGATGGTGTCCTAGGACGGGTTTTCAGAGATTGTACTGCAGAGTTAGTGGAGGTATTTACAAATATCTTCAATCAATCAATCTCTATCACAGTGCGTTGTCCATACCTGTCTGAAGGCATCCATCATAGTACCAGTTCCAAAGCAGACTGCAGTAACCTTCCTCGATGATTACAGGCCAGTAGCATTAACACTAGCAATCACAAAGTGTCTGGAAAGGCTGGTCCTCAAGTTCTGCTCTCCCATCCATTCTAGACCCACACCAATATGCATATAGATCCAATAGGTCAATAGACAACACCGTTTCCGCTATCCTTCACACTGTACTGGAACAGCAAGGAACATATGCATGGCTGCTGTTTATGGATTAAAGTTCTCCTTTTAATACCATCATACCCAGCAGACTGGCTTCCAAGATGTCTAACCTAGGTTTTTAGCATAACATCTGCCTGTGTATTCAGGACCTTTTAACAAACTGGCCACAGTCAGTCAGTCAGAGTGGGTTCTCACCTCTCCTCCCCTTTGTCACTCAGCATAGGAGCACCACAAGGCTGTGTGCTGAGCCTTTTACTTACTCTCTGCAAACATATGACTACATACCAGACTACAACACCATTGTCTTTATTAATATTGCAGATAATATAACAATAGTGGGGCTGATCACTGATGGAGACTATTCTGTCTGCAAGGGAGGAAGTATGAAGACTGACAGACTGGTACATAGAAAACAACTTGATACTTAACACCAAAAAAACTAAAGAACTGATTATTGACTTCAGGAAGAAGCAGGATTACCATCAGCCACAGTATATAAACAGTGACAGAGTAGAAAGAGTCTCTAGTTTTAGGTTGTTGGGAACCTATGTTTCAGAAGATCTCACATGGACACTGAACACAAAGTCACTGATTAAAAAAACACAGCAGCGACTTTACTTCCTTCTCAGGAAGGTTGATTTATCACAAAAACTTTCTATCTTTGCTCCACTGAGAGTGTCCAGACTCATGGGATATTCGTGTGGTATGGCAACAGCTACGGACGTTGACAAAAGGCTCTGTAGGGAATCATAAAAACAGCAGACAAAGTTACCACCACACCTTTGCCGACCTTGGAAGACATCTATAACCCTTGACATCTGCAGAAGGCATCCAGCATCATAAAAGACCTTTATCACCCAGGACATGAACTGTTTGAACTTCTTCCCTCTGGGAAGAGATATAGGTCCATTAGAGTATGAACCATAAGACTAATGAACAGTTTCTACTCCAAAGTAATTACTGCACTTAAATTATGTACTGAAATTGCACAGCTTGCAGACATAATTGTGAAATATCATATTCAGTATTATCATTTATTTATTATCTTGTGCAATATTTTATTTTTTTTGCATATACTGACAGTTGTGTAATGTGTGAGCTGTATATGTGAGAATATTAGATATTAATTTTTTTTTTTTTTAAGTTTAGTTTTGAGTTTCGTTTCAGGTAGAGTGCTGGAATCTCATTGTATGTGTTATGCAGTGACAATAAAGGAATCTTATCTTATGCTCAGAGATTACAGAGACTTGTGATTTACATAATACAACAGTGAAAAGCAGATTAATATTATTAATAAATAGGTAATCAGTTTGTGAATTACTGTAGCTGTTGTTCACTAGAGTGTAACCTTTTATTGGCTAACTAAAAAGATTACAATATGCAAGCTTTCGAGGCAACTCAGGCCCCTTCTTCAGGCAAGATGTA